>CM031235.1:628967391-629456965 GCA_018340775.1 Taxus wallichiana var. yunnanensis
TACTCATGCTTTTACATGTACACATTATTACACGTGCTAGATAAATATCTTGTATTTCATTATCTTTATCATAACCACATGTGCATTCAATTACATTTCTAGTTGTGATTGTAGATTATACAGATCTATTACATGCAACATGGATGCTTGGTGTAGTACCTATTACTAGTCCCACAACGGCTCCTGGGGGCATCACTTGCGTACTCTATAGGTGCTATTGCTTCATTTCTCATAGAACATTTATATATTGGATTATACATGTTTGACATATTTTTATGCTTCAAACATGCTAATGGGTGCTTCATGTGAAGAATTTATCTTGTAAGTCTATTTTCTCCCAACATTTTATATTACATTTCTTGCCATTATTTTCCATTTTTACAGGATTTTCCCTTTGTCTTGTGTGCATACTTGTCTTCTTTTGGCTTAGTTGGCCTTGATTGTCTTGCAACATCATGAGTGATGTCTCATGTTTCCAACCCAATTTTTTGCGGTCTATATTGTCTTTTTATTTCTTTAGCTTATACATTGTATGTTTAGCTTACATATATTATTCTACATTTGTGTTTTTCTTTTCTTGTACTAAGACTTGTCTCCTAGTCACTTTGTTTACGTGTGCCTTTTTTTCTACCAAACAAATTCCCATCCCCTGCAGACATAATTTTAGCATAGCGGTTGGTCCTCCTTTGGGTTGCATACTCCTTCAATGATGCCCCATGTACCCCAAATGTGGGGGCATCACTTAGGTGAATCATTAAATCCATACAATTTCACACAATCACATAGTTGAACACATCATAATACCAAAGTATAACATAGTAGTCAAGATCGGACATGGATCGAAATTAGACTTGGGTCTTTAAAGCACAACATAGATAATAGCACCTGAATAGGACAATAGTACCTGGTGCCCCGATCCTTCCTAGACCCCTATGACTAGGGGGAAATTACATAACATTTGGAAGTTCAACATAGTCTACAAAAATCCACACACCATATTTTATAGGAACACAGCCCCAAGTCCTTAGCATTTGACATGTATGCACTAGACAACACTTTTTAATTTCACATTGGGTCGAATTGTTTTAATTTTTTGAATTTTACACACCATTTGTAGTGGTGTTATAAATTACAGAAGCAATTAAAGGTTAGAGGATAACACTATACTTTTCTCCCTATACTTCTTCCATGACTTGGCATGAGATCACTCCAAAACTCATGGATGACACAACTTGCGTGAGATTTCTCAAAAATCAGTCTTCTACAACATCTTTAGAATCCTTTCTACACCATTTTACTCATCACAAATTAGGTGCACATGTTCCTATTTCATTTTCATATTTTACATACTTTCCTTACATAAGTTTACATATTTCGATCATATACATGTATTTGACAACTTGTTCGTTCTTCTCTTTTATGGGTCCATCCTTATGGGAAGTGATAGTCACTTCACAACATCAAAAACAATCACATCAACATTGACATCGAAAATAGACACATCATGACATCTACATATGCATTTTATCCCTAAGGTCATTTTCATAATCACTTTTTACACTTTTACCTCCTTAGCATCCATGCTTCACATTTTAATCACTCCATGCTTTGTCTTATCCCTCAAAATGTTCTCATCATTGATCTACATGGTTATCAAGTACACATCTCTTATCTACTTTATGTTATCAAGAATTATCTTAACAACATAAAGTGGGGGAAAATATAGACACAAAATCATGCACTTTGGGTATCTATTTAGTCCTAATTGCATACTACTATTCATATGATTCCTAAGTAAGAAAAGTACTAATTAACCCATATCTTTGGCCGCCTTTCTTTGCTTTATGTTTCCTTACACCCTTAATTTATTAGTTTTTCTCTTTATATCTTACCATTTATCATCCTAGACACCAGTGCCTAGCTAGGATGCCAACGTCAGGAACCCTCATCCCCTCTGGGTGCCCCTTACCTTAGTGCACTTTTTCACACTTTTCAATTCCTTTCTAGCCATTTGATCATCTTGTATTTTTGGCAGTCAATATTTTTGTGGTTAGTTACAAAATTCAAGCAAGGGAATCATATAAATATAAAGTTATGTGATTATAATAAAGGAAAAAACATCAAAGATTATTTATCACCACCTAAGGTTGCATCCATCAAGAATCTAAAAGATCCATCAATACATCTAACACCGTCTAAGGGATATAAGAGTTGGTTATTTTGTATACACTTCATAGAGAAGTTTATTATATTCCCGCACACATATATTACATTTCTTTACATTTATCTACTTTTCTCGCTATTAGGTGCACAAGCATAAGAGCTAACTAGGGCATGATTCGCACACACACATAAAACCACATTGGGTCTCGATATAGTGCAACACTCAGTCATAAGATCACCATTGTGATAGATGAGGAAATTCCGACCCCTCATTATACATCTTTCTTTTTTAGGATTTGATGTCTCTTTGAGGTTTTGCAAGTCATTTTCTTTCATTGCGGAGTTTCTAAGAACTTCGTGATCATTGTGCAATCTCATAACGACTAAAGGAAAAAAATAGTGAATACCTTCAGTAACCACCGAGATTAGATTTTCTAAGCATTTCTATAGACATAGGTGCCAAGAAATAGGTCTAGGGCACCCACAGTGCCCCTATCCCTCTCCAGGCACCCCATTCCAGGAAGATCATTAGGTCACACACTTTTTGAGTCTGTGTGTGCCGCTTCTCCCTCTTTGTTCATCCGGTCGAAACTTCAACATAGTCCATATTTCACCGTGAACCGGCTAAGGTTATTTTTACTTTCTTTGTAATTAAGGTTTTATGTTTTATTACTTTGTTTTCTTGGTTTAATTTATTTACTTAATTATTTATTAATCTGTAATTACTACAATATCAATAGGATTAGGCATATATTTCCATATTTAGCTTAATTAGTAAGATACATCATAACATTGTTAATAACATGAAGAACAACATAAGAATAAATGTGTAGTCTATGCAATGAAAAATAGGCAAGAAAATTAACATCAAGAAAAGTAATAACGAGTGGAGGAAGATTAGATGTACGTACTCAACAAGAAATCCAAGAGGGTGATACGAAGATGGAGGAGGAGAAAAACATGATAAGAATGATTTGAAGAGGATTCAAGAGCTGATTTGTTATGCTTAGGCAAAGGGTCATTGAATATTTTAATCTTGTTAGGAAATAAGAGATAAAATATGCGAGAATAATCCCTTACGAAATCACAACATTAGAAACTAATATGCGTAAAATATTACGATCTCAAATAAAAGTGCGTAATAAATAACACAAACACAGAGACAATATTTAACGTGGTTCACCCAATTTGGGCTACATCCACTAAGAATCACTTGCTTAGATTTTATTACAAGTCTCCACTCTCTCAATACAATACCCAGATCCATTTGGAGATATGCTCAACAAAATCTCCAGAATTCACACCCAAATTCAAAACACATCTGCAATACATTTGCTTGTCTATCTATCATATGCATAAGACCATATAAATAGACAATTGCTTAAGTAGTTTTACAAAACCGTGGGTATAAAACAATGGGAAAAAACAAAACCATCCTATAAACCTATGGGTAGCCAAAGAGGTGGTTTTACAAAACAATGGGTACCAAAAAACCATGGGACCAAAAACAACCCATAATAGTTACCCATTACCCATGGGTTAATAAACGACCCATGAAAATTTACTTCGGGGGCTTCACCCCCGAACCCCCTGACCCACTCATCGACGAGCGGGACTGCCATAAAAATACCCGAGTGTAACACATAGAAGGTGTACCACACTCTAACATGAAAATAGGCTCCAAAAACATAACAATCTCCCACTTGGAGACTAATTTCCACTGAGCAAGCTTCTCAACCCTTCACTGTCATCTGCGAAGGCCAACCAAAGCTAAACATAGCTTTAGTTTATCCCTTGTGACCACCTTGGTCATCATGTCTATAGGATTTTGACTGGTATGAATCTTCTCCAACTTCAACTTATCTTCCTCCAAAGTTGTCCTGATGAAGTGATATCTCAACTATATATGCTTCATCCTAGAGTGGAAAGTAGAGTTCTTAGCTAGGTGTATAGCACTCTGACTATCACTATGTAGCTTACATTCCTCCTGCTTATGCCCCAAATCCTCAAGAAATTGTTGTAACAAAATCATCTCTTTCTTACCTTGTGGCAACAACATACTCACCTTTGTGGTTGACAAAGCCACCAGCCTTTTCTGTAGTCGTGAAATCTAGCTCACTGCTGTTCCACCTATAGTGTAAATATAACCTGTCGTGCTCCTCCCATGTCTACATCTCCAGCCATGTCTAAATCTACATAACCACATAAAGTGGTGTGTGATCCACTGTAGCATAAAATTGTCCCCATGGTCCCTCTCAAATACCTAAGGATCCACTTTACTACTTGTCAATGCTCTTTACCTGGATCACTCATAAATCTACTCACAGCTCCCACTGCATGGGAAATATCAGGCCTAGTGCACACCATAGCATACATCAAACTGCCAAATGCTGATGAGTAAGGTACCTTGGACATCTGGTTTCTTTCCTGCTCTGTCTTGGGACACTGCTCCTTTGATAACTTAAAATGGCCTGCCAAAGGAGTCCCAATCGGTTTAGCATCCTACATGTTAAACCTATCCAATACCTTCTTAATGTACTCTTCTTGAGATAAATTCAGCTTTTCCTTCCTATCCCGAGTTATCCTCATACCAAGGATTTTTATGGCTGCCCCCAAATCCTTCATATCAAAGGATTCACTTAGCTATTTCTTGAGTACTTTTATTTCCTGCATATTTTTACTTGCAACCAACATGTCATCAACATAAAAACATAGGATAATATAACTTCCATCCTATAATTTCTTTTGTATACACACAATGGTCGAATGACATCTAATATAACCTTGATCCATCATGAAGCTATCAAACTTCTTATACCATTGGCGTGGAGCTTGTTTCGAGCCATACAAGCTCTTCTTCGCTTTTACACACCATCTCCTCTTTACCTTTGACTTCATATCCTTCTGGTTACTACATATATAGCTCCTCCTCCAAATCACCATGGAGAAATGTAGTCTTTACATCTAACTATTCTAAGTGCAAGTCTTCTACTGCCACTATTCCAAGAATAGTTTTGATAGAAGTCATTTTTACTACAGGAGAAAAAATATCATCAAAATCTATACCTTGTTTCTGTGTAAACCCCTTGACCACCAACCGGGCCTTATATCTTTTCTTTCCTCCTTCTTCATCTTTAACTTTGTACACCCACTTGTTCTGCAATGCTCTTTTGCCTTCCGGTAGCTTCACCAAATCCCAAGTCTGGTTCTCCATGAGAGACTTATGCTCCTCATCCATGGCTTGCTCACACTTTCTTACGGCATCTACCCGCATTGCTTCATCAAAGCTCTCTAGATCTCCACTATCAGTGAGTAATAAATAATAAAGAGAAGGAGAAAACTGTTCACGTTCTTTTCTTACCCTAGAAGACCTCCTCACTGTAGGAGTTTGGGGTTCCTGTTAAGTAGGTTCCTGAACTGATTCAAGGGTCACTTTCCCATCCTGAAGATCCTCTACCACTACATATTCTTTCTTGGATTCTTCCTATTTTCCCGCAATTTGTTGCTTATACATGAATTTCTCATTAAAGATCACATCCCTAGACCGAATGATTTTCTTGTCTTTAATACTCCAACATTTAAATCCAAAGTCATCACCACCATAACCAATGAAAGTATATTTTCTAATTTAGCCTCTAGCTTGGTCCTATCATCCTTGTCTATATGAAAAAACCTCACATCCAAAGACTCTAAGAAATGAATAATCAACTTTCTTACCATACCAAGCCTCCTCAGGTATGCCTCCATCCAAGGCACTTGAGGGTCCTCTGTTTATCAAGTACACAACTGTGCTCACCGCTTCTACCCAAAAATAAAGAGGAAGTCCTGCATGTAACCTCATGCTCTTAGCACGTTCCATTATTATTCGTTCATCCTTTCTGATACCCCATTTTGCTGCGGAGTTCTGGAACCATCTTTTGCCTGCAGATTCCATTCTTAGAATAGTAATCATTAAATTCATTGCTGCAATACTCCCCTCCATTATCTGACCTGAGACATTTTAGCTTAAGACCTATTTCATTCTCTACCAAGGATTTCCATTTAACAAAAGTGTTAAATACATAATATTTGTTTCTAATACAATAAACCCAAACTTTCCTTGTTGCATCATCAATAAAAGTAACATAATAACTTGAACCCCCAAGAGATGATACCTAAGCTGGCCCCACACATCATAATGTACCAGCTCTAACTTACTCTCTTTCTTTGTAGGTCCAACCTTGAGAAACCTTACTTGATTTTGTTTCCCATATATGCAGTTCTCACAGAAATCCAAACCTGTTTCTGTATATCTAGGCAAATTCTTCTTTCTGATGTCCATTCCCTTATGGCTCATATGACCAAGCCTATAGTGCCATAATGTTGTATCTGCATATGAAGCCACAAGATTACAATCATTAGTACTATCAGTGGTTAAATACAAGGTTGCAACCTTCTTACCTCTTACCACCACAAGAGTACCCTTGGTGACCTTCCATGAGTCAATTGTAAATACCACAAGACAACCATCACTTCCCAATTTGCCTGCCGATATATCAAATTTCTCCTTAATGTAGGCACATGTTTGACATCCTTCAATAGCCATGTATTCCCATTCTGCTTCTTAACCTGAATAGAACCTTTTCCAACTATACTGCAAGGCTCATCATCACCAAGAAAAACATGCCCAAAATCCCCTTGAACATAATCAACAAAATAATGCCTATGTGGAGTAGCATGAAAAGAAGCCCTAAATCTAAAACCCAAGATTCAATAATATTATGCAAAGAAAGAATCAAAGCATCCTGACATACATTACCCAATGCCACATTTGCCTCCTTGTTTTCTTCCTGTTGTTTCTTCTTGTCCCAAAGCTCCCAACAATCCTTCTTTGCATGCCCAGACTTTCCACAGTTCCAACATACAATCTTGCTCTTTGATTTTGACCTTGCCCGATCTTTTGATTTTCCATGGTTTCCTCTATTCTTCTATCTCCCTCTAGTTTCCACTATCAAAGCATTCCTTGAAGTAGAAGATTCCCTAGAGCTTTTTCTTCACATTTCCTCGCTTAGAATCACCCCTACAACATCCTTAAACTTCAACTTTGAGTTAGCTGGAACCGAGTTGCTTACCGCCATTACTAGGCTATTCCAACTTTTAGGTAAAGAGCACATAATTAATAAAGCCCTAACTTCTTCATCAAATTCTATCAGAATTGAAGCTAGCATATTCAAACCATATTGAAATCATTTAAATGATCTCAACATCGAACTATTCTCGAGACATCTTCATATTAAACAACTTTTTCATTAAAAATATCTTGTTACAGAGGAGGGTTTTTCATACAACTTCCCTAATGCATCCATTAGATCTTTTGTAGTCTTTTCCTTTGAAACATTAAATAATACCGAAGATGCAAGACACAACTAGATCATTCCAAGTGCCTTCCGATCTAACAAATCCCATTTTGCATCTGTCATACTCAAGGGTTTGTTCGCCTTCTAGATAATGGAGTATAAAGATCCTTCTGATAAAGGTAATCTTCCATCTGCATCTTCCAAAGACTAAAATTCTGCCCATTGAATTTATCAACCCTAGATCTTCCATCATCTACCATAGCTCCCACTCAAGATAAAACTTTCCCTGTGATTCAACACTTCAACAAACCAAACCAGGCTCTGATACCAATTGTTAGGAAATAAGAGATAAAATATGTGGAATAATCCCTTACAAAATCGCAACAATAGAAACTAATATGCAGAAAATATTACAGATCTCAAATAAAAGTGTAGAATAAATAACACAACACAGAGAGACAATATTTAACATGGTTCACCCAATTTGGGCTACGTCCACCAAGAATCACTTGCTCAAATTTTATTACAAGCCTCCACTCTCTCAATACAATACCCAGATCTTTTTGGAGCTATGCTCAACAAACTCTACAGAATTCACACCTGAATTCAAAACACATCTGCAATACATTTGCTTGTCTATCTATCATATGTATAAGACCATATAAATAGACAACTGCTTAAGTAGTTTTACAAAACTATGGGTATCAAACAATGGGCAAAAATAAAACCATCCCATAAACCTATGGGTAGCTGAAGAGGCGGTTTTACAAAACAATGGGTATCGAAAAATCATGGGCCCAAAAAACAGCCCATAATAGTTACCCATTACACATGGGTTAATAAACCACCCATGAAAATTTTCTTCAGTGGGCTTCGCCCTCGAACCCCCCGACCCACTCACCGTGAAAGGACCAACGTAAAAATACCCGAGTGTAACACATAGAAGGTGTACCACACTCTAACATGAAAATAGGCTCCATAAACATAACAAAGCTTACCATTATCATTAGTAAGTTTTGTAATAGAAATAGTAGATTCGGGAAACTCAATGTCTTGATTGTCAATAACACCTTGGATTAGATGTCTAAGCTTGAAATACCTATCAATAGAATGGCCATTGCATCTATAGTAATAAAAATGAAAATTTTCATCAAGGTTTTTGGTATGAGGTCTATTAGGACCTAGCTCAAGAGGATCCATAAGAGAAATTATATTGCTTTATAGGAATTTAGGCAACAACACACATGGAAAATATGGAAATTTAGTAAAAATATGGCATGTAGGCTATAGTTGGAGATTCCTAGGTTGAAACACAACATCAAAGTACGCTTGGGTTCACTAGGATATCTCTTGAACGTTGATTTGTTTGAAAATTTGTTAGTATATTGATTGGAAATATTAGCACCATATTTAAGTTTTCCCAAAGAGAGTAGTTTGATTTCATGAGTTTTAAGAGTATGAAATAGATGATCAAAAGAGTGAAAAGAGTCAAAAAGTACACATTATTGCAAATGAGGTAATAGGATTTGTATAAAAAGATCTTGTAATTTAGATTCAGCTAAGACATTGTTCATTTTAAAAAGATTGGTCTTATATGTAAAACATAGTCACTAAGATGCTCATTATAAGCTTGTCACATTTAGGCCATTTGTGCATATGATATCCCCACACCAATATTTATAGAAAAATGAGCCAAAAATATATTTTCTAAAGAATTAAAAGACCTAATGGAGTGCAAAGGAAAATCATAAAAGCATCTCAAGGCATATTCCTATAATCTCCTAGGAAACAACTTGGTCAAAAGTGTGTCATCACAAGCATAATCTAAGCAAGCAACATGAAATGATCAAAGGTTCTCTTAAGGATCTCCATGGCCATAAAAGAGAGGAAAATTAAGTGAGGAAAAATTGGGAGGGATTGGATAAGATGACACTTTAAGGGAATGAGGACTATGAAGAAGAATAAAAGAATCAAGAAACAAAGAGGATGAAGAAGAGGCCTATTACAATTGATACATTTGAGCCTATAAATCATGATACAATATTTCTAAGGCACATGTTCCCAAAGAAGTGATGGGTCAGATATGGTAAATGAGAGGAAAAGAAAGATGAGCGTGAACTGTGGAATTAAGAAGACAAGTTTAGGATTCCCCCACATTGGTGGGAGGAGGAGAATGAAATAGAAGATTAGGGGGCCATAATGGGTATAATAGTAGTTTTAGAGGAGTGGATGAAAAGATACATGGGGTTCCTCACGAGTAATAAATAATAAGAGATCAATGTTCTTGGGATGAAAAATGTACATATTTAGGTCATTAATATTTTCAAAGTGGTAATTAATATGGATGATGGGCTCTGTGTGAAATATGAGAATTCAAATTCCTAGAGGGCAGGATCGTGACTAAGACCCACACCCTAGATCTGCACTGGGAAAACAAGTGGACGTATATGATTGGTCCCTCTCTTGGGTGGATCATGTGGAGGATGAGTGGCCAGGGAATGTTTTATCCCCTTTACCTCCCCGAATCCTATTTGGGAGGCACAATCTTTCTTTGGTCATTACAAAACCATTGATAAATAGAGTAGAAAAAATATACAAATTCTCACTCATCGGGTGTTTCACTAGATCTAGATCCAACATCGAAACCATTAGGGATTTTGATAATAGGAAATGGAGGTCTTTGGGTGGTATTGAATTAGTGGCCATCCCCTGGTGAGTTTTTTTCTGTTCTAGTTCACGGCTAAAGAGGATATTCTCAAGATTATTAATTAAGGGCCCTTGTTCCTTGGAAAAATAGTGTGTATAGCACTTGATTACACCTAGGTTTGGATTTGGGAAAATTTTTACCTTCTACCTTCCCTATTTGGGTCGGGCTCCCTATTTTGGCTTTGGAGTTTTAGGTCAACGATGTCCTTGAGGGGATTTCTAAGGCACTTGGTGAGATGCTGATTATTGATCCCACCACACTTACTTAGAACTACATGATATCAACTAGGCTATATGTCAATGTGACTATTGGTAAGCCCTTACCTAATTCAATCTGTCTAATTTATTCTCATGTCACTTTGGATAAATATTTGTAGTATGAACACTCTCCAATATTCTCGAAAAAAATGGTAGTGAATAGTGTAGGTAGTTCTTGCTTTACTCAAGAGTGGAAAAGGAAATCCTATATCACAAGGCCATTTGATTCAGTTGATTGGACCTATTGTTGAGGTGACCCCTAAGCTCATGCTAAAGGAAGTGACACACCGTGGGTTGGAGGATGTTTTGGTGGAATCTTTGACTATTGATAAGTCTTAATGTAAATGAATGCACTAGCTACTAAATAAACTAGTCAAACTAAGAAATGATAGATGGTTTATGTTACCTTGATGCTTGATGGGTGCTAAGTAGATGGATCTTTGATGCAACAAGATTTACAAGAAAAACTAAAATGGATTGGATTAGATAGATGTATGTGGGGTACCCAAATAATGTTGGATCCAAGAAGTGGTTAAATTCCTTGGTGGATGTCACCCCCATGTTTAGAAAGATGAAAATATATTAAGAACTATAAATAACATGTAAAAATAGAAAATTACTAAATCTGGAAGGATTGAGATTGATTTAAGATTGATTTAACTGATTTAATTGCAAAACCAAGAATACCTAGTCTAGCTCAATGATGACCTAGACTATGCAGAGATAGGTTGATGGTGACTTAAGGGGATGGATTCAGAAAACAAGAGAAATATGTGAGATGTGTGTAGAATTAAGTGTAAATGGAAGCTACAAAAGTCTTGAAATGATGGAGTCAAATTGTAGAGGAAATATGAAGGAATAGAAACCAAGGAGACAATGAGAAACAAGGATTAAGGTTGGGGATTGAAACCAGGACCCTATTCGAGAGTGACCAGGGTATAAATAGGTTGATTTTACTATGATAAAGAGATTGGGATGAGAACTTAGCAATCTAGGATAGGGGTAATCACATCAAGGAATGGGATGGATCTTGAGTAGTAAAAAAGAGCTTATGAGGCTTAGTTGATGGTGATCTATGAGGGTCGATGGTGACTACATCAGAGAGATGGATAAGGAAAGAAAAGGTGAGCTAGATGGACAACCTACAATTGTAGATTTGTAGAAAAAAGGTTATATGGTGAGGCTATGAGCTCTTTTTTGTGCTTCTAAACCTGTAAAAGGTTAATCAAAAGAAATACCAAGATAATATGATAAAGTTGACTAAAAGCATTGTAAAATGGTGACAATATCACAAAAGATCAATCACGATTCATGCATGCACATTGTAATGAGGTGGGAGGTCATGAATGGATTTTGGAATGTTCAGAAAAAATATTGTTTACGGGCTCAAGAGAAAATACTTTCACTCGATTTTCTGATGATGAATGCAAAGGAAGAAACCAATATTATATGGTGGTGAAATCACCGCTAATTCAAGGAAAGTTTCCCAATAGGAAGATTTTTTCTATTTTTTTGGCATGATTCCCCTTCTTTTTGGAGATGGCCGAATGCTTTAAAGCATTAGGTGGGAAGAGGTTGTTTTAGGATGAGGTGTAGGTGAGTTGGAGATAAGGATAGGTTAGAAAAATCATAGGGATGCATAGGATGTATATTTGGAATGAAAGCATTCCAAAATAGAAGCTAGTTAGGGCATGATGAGTTAATTAATTAATATTAATTAATTAATTAATAGGATCAATTGTGGATGGGATAGTTGGGCATATGAAATATTTCAATGATTAATTAATTAATATTACTTAATTAATTAATAGAGATTGGGAGGGAATTTAATTAAAAAGGGGATGATTGAATAAATAATTAAAATATACACACGCAGGTGAATGAAGGGATAGATACTAAAATTAGGTGTCTACATTTTCCCCTTTTTGTTGAGTGGTTTGTAGTAGAAAGCCATGAGAAAAAACAAAAAGGGTTGGATGAGGGTAAAGATTTGATGATAAGCTCCCCCTCAAATGGGGGATTGATGATGCCACAAGGAAATCGATGATGCATTTGAAAAAGGATTATTGATTAAGGGTGGGTGGGTGATGAATAGATGGGTGAAAGCATAACCAAGGAAAATGCCCCAAAAAAAAGGATTCACAATAATGATGAAAAACTATGGTGGTGACTCCAATATCACATCGGTAGGGAAAATTGTGGTCTCAATAGAGACAGACAACAATGTTCTATGGACCAGTGAGTGGGTGAAGACCACTGCAGTATGGATGTAGGCTGGGATGACCAATGGGTCATGGGAAAGTCATCAAAATATGCACAACTATATTAAAATAGGTATATGAAATCCTTCGTACACAAGGAATTAGCGGAAAAAGGTATGCATTTCACTACAAACAAGGATAAAAAGTATGGTGCCCAATGGGATAGGAAAAGGCCAAAAAGGAAGAAGGAAAAAATATGGATGAAGAGATAATATGCCCCAAGTGGGGAAAGTATGGCCACAAAGGAAAAAAAGGAAAAATTAAAATATGCCCCAAGTGGGGAAAAGTGGTAGACACCAAGTAGATTCTATGCGCAAATTAGATTACGATAGTTTGAGGTAAAATTCTAAAGGAAGAGTAAATATGGCCACCGAAGTGGACTTCGAGATTGAAAATATAATTCCTAAAAGGGAAAATGGCCACAGAAGTGGACTTCAAAATGATAAGGAGAGGATTCAGAATATGAAAACAAAAAATCCCTAAAGGGAGAATATAGAATATGGCCATGAATGTGGACTTTGGAAAAAGAACATATGCTTGAAAAAGGGATATAAGTATGGCCCCATGGGATTTTAGTGAGGGAGATAGAATAAAAGAAGATAAGGCACAATTGTAAGCATAGTGACCTGAAGGTACAAATGAGAATACATTGTGTTAAGGATCATGCGAGAGAAAACATGCCTCCAACATTGGAGGTAAACAAGAAAGGATCTAGGTGATGCAAGGCACTTGTGACCAAAGAAAATGCTAGCAAATAACCAATGATAGTTAGTCATTTGACATATCATAAGGAAACAATGGATGAGATGATCTCATAGACCTAATGTTGACATGAAAAAGGGGTTTGAGATGCACTTATATAGAGGAAAGAGGGTTCTCCAAAAGTTGGTGTTCCCTAAACTATGCCCTAGCTCTGGGAAGGGGAAAGAAAAAGTTGATCAATGTGGGAAGATTTCTTAGGATGTTGATAAAATGGAAGGTTGATCAATGTGGGAAGCCTTCAAATGCCATAAGGAGTAGCCATCCTTTGAGGGTATGGTCTAATTTTTAAAATATATAGATGGATAAGAATAAATGATAGCCATCCTTCGAGGGATCGGTCTATTTTTTTATTTTGATTTCATGCTTTTGATTTAATTTTTTTTGCATGAACAATTGTCCTTTGAGGGATCAGTCTATTTTTTATAATTTTGATTTTGATTTGAGCATCCATGATTTTGATTTTTACATGGGGAGAGTTGGGACTAGCTAAGTAGACCACTTAGGAGGGGATAAATGATGTACAAGAGACACCCCTGGACCCTTTGCATGGTTCCAATAGGTGAATAAGAAGGAAATGGATGTGATGATTATGGAGTTATCACCAAATGGGGAGAACCTATCCATAAGGAAAATGCTATGAGTAGAGCTGTGGTGCCCATATTTAAGGTCACATCTAAGAAGTGACGGAAGACCACATAGTTCCAAATCATCACGATGAGAAATGGAAATGGCTAAGATGGAGGAATGATCGAAGACATGACTAAGGGAACATTGGTAAATGTGCTAATAATAGAATGGTCACAAGTGCAATGCATTAAGTAGTTCCACTTCTGGTTTACCATCAAGGGAAGCTAGATGATAGGCTCCCGACCCATACTTATGCATGATAATGTATGGTCCGATCTAGTTAGGGAAAAATTTCCACATTGGATCCTTTCTAGAGTAGTGATGTTCTGATTTTCTTTGAGTATAAGGTCATTGACATTAAAGTCACATTCCTTAAGGTGATTATTATAAGAATGTTTAATGTGCTTCTGATAAACATGATGGTGTTCAAGAGTGAGAAGGTGATGCTCATCTAGTATCTCGAGTTGTGCTAGATGAGATTTGGCGATAATCTTCATAGAGATGAAGTTGTGAAGGGACATGTGCAAAGATGGGATTTTAACTTTGATAGGGAGGATTGATTTAGAGTTGTAAACAAGAGAAAAAGGTATAGCCCCATGGAGGTATGAATGCTAGTATGATAGGCCCAAAGGGTGAAAGGAAGCTGGAGATGCCAATTATGACCTACTTGATCAATTGTTTTAACAAGAATGTTCTGAAGATTTTTATTAGTGGCTTTAGCTTGAGCATTAGCTTAGCTTGAGGATAATATGGAGAAGAAAGATTAGTTGAATGTTGAATGCATTACAAATTTTCTTGAGATCTTTGTTTTTAAAGGACTTTTTCGTTGTCCATAACAAGTTTGTGGGGAACGTCAAAGCGGAAGATAATGTGTTGATAAATAAAATTAATGATTGGGCTAGATTTAGTTGAGGTGAGTGGGATTGCTTCCACCCACTTGGTGAAATATTTAGTGGTAGTGATGATAGAGTGATGTTGTTGTGAAGAATGGGGATTAATAAGACCAATAAGATCAAGGCCCCATTATGAAAAGGGCCAAAGGTCTGAGCCGACTACAAAGCTTGACTAGGAATATAGATGAGATTGGAATGTTGCTGACATTTTCACATTTCTTAACATATTTAACATTCATGATTGAGGGAAGGCCAGTAATAGCTAAGATGAAGAATGTACTTAACAATGGCTAAGCCACTAAATTTCCACCAAAAATACCATCGTGGACTTCTGGATGGCTTGAGAGGCTTCATGGGATTTGAGACATCAGAGAAGAACACCGTAAAATCCATGTTTATAAAGAATGCCACCAAGGATCACATAGTGGTGACACTGAAGAAAATACCTCTTAGAATTTTTGGAGAGATCAGGAGGAAGGATGGATTTGGATAGATAATCAAATATTTGAGAGTACCAAAGGTCTAGTGAATTAGATTCAATAAGATTAACCTAAGGTAATTCATTGAAAAATGGTTATTAAAATGAATGATAACATGGAGCTTAAAATCTTTTTTTTCCATGGGATGAGAGCCGTGAGGGATGCCATCGTATCAGCGAAATGATTTATTGATGGGGAACAAATTGGATGGTGTAAGAGTCAAATGCTTTAAGGAGAAGATGAACAATGTCATGATATTTTTGAAGAGTATCATTTTTACATTGATACTCACACTTGTAACTTGTTTGATTATGAGCTCAGAATCCCCATAGATGTAAAAATTTGAAAACCTAAAAAGATAGAAATTTCAAGACCCAAGATGAGGGCTTCATATTCTGCCATGTTTTTTGTACACTCAAAATTGAGCTTGTATGTGAGGGGAATAGGAGTTTCCCAAGGCGGAATGAGAATGACATGCCAGTGCCTCCCCCTTGCTGAAATTTTGAGCTGTCAAAGAAGAGAGTGAATTTAAGAGTATCATATTCATGTGATGAAATTGATTAATGGATTCATCTAGAAATTTTTGTGAGGTAGATGTGTACTGGGAAGAGGGGATTCTACCAATTGGTTAGCAATAGCTTGCCCCTTAATGGATTTTCAAGAAATAAACTCAAGGTAAAACTCTATCATGAGCATGAGCCATCAAGTAATGTGATCACTGTGATAAGGTTTAGAATGTAATGTCTTAGAGAAGATGAAAGCTAGTAATGACATAAGTCTTGTGGTTGAGAAGATAATGTCAAAGCTTAGATGTAGCAAAGAATAGGGTGTAACAAAACCTTTCAAATTTAGTGTAGTGGGTCTCATAGTCATGAAGAGTGTGACTGATGTAATAAATGGCTTTCTCATGACCTTGGTCATCATGATGTGCTAGCATGGCTCCTAGAGCATGATTAGTAGCAGAGATATACAAATAAAATGGATCCCCCTTGCGTGGAGGTGTGAGAACTAGTGGAGATAGAAGATATTGTTTAAGGTTGTCAAAATATTTTTGACAATCATGATCCCAATCGAATTCAATGTCCTTCCAAAGGAGGTGATGAAAAGGTTAAAGTGATTGAGAAAGTTACGAGATGAAATGAAAAACAAATTGAAGGTGGCCTTGGAGGCTGTGTAGTTCTTAAGATTGGAAGGAGGAGGCATTTCAATGATTTCCTTAATTTTTTGGGATTGAATTCAATGCCCCTAATAGAAACAATAAATCCAAGGAGTTTTCTAGTTAAGACTCCAAATACACACTTGGTTAGATTAAGATGAAGGAAAAAGTGAATGAGGTGCTCAAAAAGGACTTTGAGAATAGAAAGATGGTCACATGATGCTTAGATTTTCCCAAAAGATCATTGACATAGTCTTCAATGGTTTTGTGGATGAGATCATGAAAGATGTAAGTCATGGCCCACTGATAAGTAGCATCTAGCATTCTTTAAACCAAAGGGCATGATGCGATAAAAAAGGTCCCCCAAGGGGTGATGAAAGAGGTTTTGTGTTGATCCTTTAGTGCGATAAGGATTTGATTGTAACCTGAGAAACCATCCATGAGAGAAATCATCTCATGACCCTATGGTAAGATCCATAAGTGATCAATTTTTGGAAGAGGGAAGTCATCCTTAGGGCAAGAGATTGAGATCTCTAAAGTTCATGCATATGTGTAATTTTCCTAACACTTTATCGTGACGAGGAAAATGTTGGAAACCCATTGGGATATTTAATGGGAATGATGAATTTTTTTACTAAAAGATGTTGTAACTCCTCTTTAACAAGGAGAGAAATGCAAGGATGCATGCAGTGAAGCTTCTGCTTCACCGGTTTGGCATTGGGATAAGTGATGATATTGTGGATGAAGATAGAGGGGTCAAGACTTGACATGTCTGAATATGACCATGAAAATTATTAGCTATGACAGGAGAGGAATGCGGTGAAATATTCTAGCTTATGTGGATCCAACGATTGGCCCACTTTGAGAATGTGAGGCTCTAAGTGTCCCGATATTGACATCGATGGTAGTTTTGTTAAGAAGAGTAGGTGAGTCATATGGAAAGGTCTTCTAAAGATAATAATCTTCTTCCCCCATATGGGAAAGGATGGCGTTCATCATTAGCACATTGAAGGACATCAATGGTAGAAGAATATTCTTCTATCATCTCCGGATGGAAAAGAGGAAGGGACCTAACTTGATTATCACACTGATAGGTGACCGGTCCCAAATTTATGGTGGAGACTTAAAAAAATTCAGAGGCAATGGAAATGGTGTCATCTAGTTCCATGTCCTCAAGAGTCAAGAAAGATGGGGATGGTATGTTCATGTCCTCGGGAGTTAGGTAGAGAAGAGAAAGTAAAGAAGGTATGTCCATATCTTTGAGCATGACAAGATCCTCGAGGGTTAGAAAATATGGAGAAGGTAGATAAGATATTCCCTCATCTTCAAAATTTGTAAAAGGTAGAGGAGATAGAGGAGGTATATCCATGAGAATATTAGATGGTGGAATGGGGTCAAGGTTTACCCCCTATAACCTAACCCAAAATTCTCATAAGGTTTATGAAATTGATCATGAATAAGACCATGCATGGGCCATGTTCATAATGACCTAAGCCGAATCCATTCCATGTGCACAATGATGGAAATAGTTATAGGCAAAATATGGGTTTTCAAGAAAGCTAAATCCACCAGTATAGAGCTTGGCATGTGGAATATCATCGATGTGGGAAGAGGGGGTATCAAAACCACCATAAATAAGATTAGTGTGATGATGCGGGGACCAAAAGGAATAATTTATATGACATCTAGTTGGTACATAGGTGACTTATTGGGTCTACCGATATGGTTGGGAGTGGGAAGGGTGTTAATCATGAGAAGGTGATACTCCCCATGTAAGTTTTTTTACCACATCATCTAGGGAGTATTTTTCATGGAGTTTGGATGAGGGAATGGATGAATTGGTGG
The DNA here is from genome assembly GCA_018340775.1 of Taxus wallichiana var. yunnanensis. NCBI lineage: Eukaryota > Viridiplantae > Streptophyta > Pinopsida > Cupressales > Taxaceae > Taxus > Taxus wallichiana. The sequence goes on from CM031235.1 coordinate 628,985,878, forward strand.
ATGGCATGGATGGATCATCCTTAGGGATGAGCATGTCATTTGGTCTATAATTCATGTTACATCCTTGAAAGGGAGGAACATCCCAAGAAGCATCAATATTTTTCCCTCATGCTCATACTTAAGGGAGTAATGAAGCATTGATGGGATGTAATGCATGGTGGATCCATGGTCATCCGAGGAGAAAATTGTATTGAAATTCTCCTTCAATGATATAAAATGTTTGATGGATGATCTTCTCACCACATGGATGGGAAGGATGAGGTTCCCAAGGTGGGAGTGATGAAATCATTAAAGGCATGAACGACCGCGTGTGTCTGAGTGGATAGATTCCTTTGGAATATTAAGTTGATTGAAAGTATGTGAAGGATGATATTAATGCTCACCCCACTATTGATCATGGACTATCAAATGAATGTATCATTGATCCTAACTATAATAAAGAGGGGAAGGTCATTCTCTTTGGTGGGATATCCAGAATTTTAGTTTCATTAAATGATATAGTAGTAGAGGCCGCAAGTGCTCCTATGAAGGATGCGAAGGGCTGAGCCTCATCATCAAATGTTGGAATGCATTTCAAGGCTTCAATAAGAGCCTTCTATGATCTAGTGAGCTTTAGATGAGCTTGTAGAGTGACATTTTTACTAGGGCTTGATGAAGTTGTTTAACGATACTTTGTTTGATAGGCTTAGGGGCTACTAAAACAAAAACCTTTGGTTTGATGATGTGGCCAACTCCTTAGGAGGAGGGATGGCAATGAAGGTCCTAGATTTTGGCTCAGAGGTTGATTTGGGCTCACGTGGGCCAGATCGAGTGGTTACCCAAACTGCATTGATGAACAAGGGAGGACTATCTGGGGATGAGTCTTCTCTTAAAGGTTAAATATCGGATGTTGGAATAGATGTGGAAGGAAGGGATTGATATGTCAAGGAAAGTCTCCCCCTTCAATAAGATTATGAATAATGTCTAGAGTAATCTACAATGCTCAATATCATGTCCAGGGGTACAATGAAAGGTGCACATAAGGTTAGGATTAAACCATAGAGGCTTATTTCCTTTTGGGTCGAAGGCTTTGATAGGAGGAAGTGTAATTGCAGAGGTTTGTAATAAGTGTTGGAAGATATTTGTGTATGATCTAACCAGCACACTAGAATATGTCTTATGTGATACTTTGGATGTTTGAGATAAGACCTAAGTGTATTGATGCTTTGATGATTTGGATTCAATTTTACTATTGATTGGTGTTTTGGTGTAGGATGATCTTAGATTGGTGAGTTGAAACATTCGTGGTTCTGAAGTAGATGATTTTGGATTAGATGGTTTACCTCTAGGAGGGATCATAGGTTTTGTATGTGGGGACACACTATCAGATGGAGGAGCATCAACAATATTAACTGGGGAGTCAGATGGTAACACTATGATTGGTTTAGGTACATGAAACAACATCTTTCTGAGACAATCCATGGAAGATGGGGATTGAGGGGATTGTGCTGATGACATGGAAGATATGTTTGAGGTCATTGCAAGGTAAAGTTATTTTAAACATTCCTCAAATGATGGAGTTGGGATAAAAGGAGTAGGTAGTGCACGATGTATGTAAATTAGTAGTGAGTACGGGTAAGAGAGCGGGAGGAGGGACCAGTATGGGTTCCATGGATGGTATGACAGGAAAGGGTGGAATAGATATAGGTAGGTGGTCAAGCCTATTGGAGTGGATGAAGTGGATGGTGAGGTGATAAGGAAGTGAAAAGGACCAATAGATGAAATAGGATGAAATGGTTGTTTCATGAATGTCTCTAAGGGCATAAATGATATATTTTCTAACATGGGTTTAGATATTGTAGATGTAGGAGTAGACTTTGAGACAGATGTAGATGTAACAGATGTGGGGAGGATGTCAAAGGGAATAGAGGTGGTCAATGATGAAGTTGTGGATGGAACAGGTCCTGATCATTAGTGTTCAGGGTGTTTATAGTATGAGCATTAGGTGCTTGGGTTGTGGTAGAAGTGGTAGCTTGGCTAGTTGATGTATGATTTGGGAAAGGTTGTTTAAAAATGTCAAGGGGTTGATTGGGTGAGGCATTTGATTGTTGACTTGAAGATCACCTTGATCAATGAGTATTTGGACCAAATCCTTAAAAGTACGACATATTTCTATGTCATGACCTTAGACTTGGTGATATTTGTAGTAATGATCTTCACGATACCATGTAGGTTTTGGTCTTGACTCATCAACTAGTCGAGATAGGAGGAAGTGTGACAAGGTTTTTTATCATTAATTTTTCAAATATCATATTTTATGACTCCATGATGGGGGGTGTAGTTGGGCGTTGGTCGAGTGAATCTTTGTTGAGTCCACGTGCTAGATGTAGATGAGGGAGATGATTTAATAACCATGACATTGGCTGTTGCCTTTGATTTTTCATTTGAAGTGGATGTTTTAGTAAACTCATGTTTGGGATTATTTGATTCAAGTTTTAAATTTCCTTGTTCGAGAGGGCATGTTTCTAGTTTTTGGCCATGGTGAAGGCCTCATCAAAGGTTTGGAATGATTGGATTTGTAAAGTCAAAGATATATGCTTCACACATGAACGTGAGAAGAGGTTGATGAGGTCATCTTATGGAAGAGGAAATGATAATTGGCTTATAGTGAGGTGTCATCATGTGATGAAGTCTATAATGGATTCATCTTCAAATTTTTGGATGGCGTATAGATCATTGATGGTTATTTTTGTGCAATGTTAATAAAAAAATGTTCTAGAAATAACTGCGTGAGTTGGGAGAAAGAAAATATTGAATATTAGGGGATGTTATTATACCAGTCCAAGGTGGGACTAGCCAAAGACATGGGAAAATTGAAAAGCATTAGGTCTTGATCATGTGCAATAAGATAACATGCATGTTTAAATGCAAGAAGATGTTTTTGTGGATCCTCTTTGCTATTGAATTTTGGCAATTCCCAGTATAGAGGATATGTTTTAATGGGTATGGATGGGATCATTACAGATATTATCATATGATAACAAGACCTTGGTCCCTAAATTTTTAGCTTCAAGGTTGGCTAACCTATTTACGAGGGCATGCATGGGATCATTTGAAAGAGTTTGTTGGGGAATGAGGGGTGGTGGCTACATGTAGGAAGTAGTTGGATGGGTTTTTGATAAACTTGTGGATGTGTTGGTGTTTAGGGAATTTTTGGGGGTAAGCCATGGGATGTGATTGAAATGGTGGTTATTGAAAGAACTATTTTGGGTGATGGGAAGATGATAGGATTGTTGGGATTGGGTAGGTGTATTATGTAGTCTTTGAGCAGGAATGTGGGTATGAACAAGTTGATATTGTTGTTGAAAAGGGTTAGATACTACATAATGTAAAGCACCCATGAAAGGGGATGGGAATTTTTGATTGCATGTTGAATGTAAGAAGATCATACTTCCTAGACAAGGGATATGATGTTTGGGCATATTGAGTAGGGAAACTAATGGGGATAGCAACCAAAGAAGTGAGGGGAAGAGTAGTGTTGATTATTGTGTTGATCAACGAGAGATTATGAGGGATCGGTGTGACTATCTGGGTAGTTTGATAAGTTGAAGGGTTGGTAGAGGAGGAAGAAAGATGGGCTATAGAAATCTCATTAGCTACAGGATGGGTGGCTTGAGGATTGGTTTGATAGGGATAGATTTGGAGTGGAGTGTCCCTCATGGGAATCTAAGTTGATCTCTTAAGGAGATAATATTGAAGTGTAACTGGATTTACATCCAGAAGTTCCTAAAACATGCTATCACCAAGAGAAACTTTATGTCATCTAGAGGGTTTTGATCGGATTGATGGTGGGGTGGTTGGCCTAGATGGGATAGATTGATGGTAAAATAATGGATTGGTCTCTCCTAAAGTTGTAGTGTGAACAAGAGGCTCTGATTAAGAGATGTGAAGGAGAGGTTGAGTTCTCAAGGGTACATATGAGGTGGTTGTTGTAGAGAACATGTGTTGAGACAAGGGATTGGTGGAAGAAAAGTTTTGTTCCATTCTTTTGGTTGCTAAACAAGTGATTATGAGCATGAAAATATCTTTCACCCAATAAAAAAAAGATTTTTTTTTCTTTTATGTTTGATTATTAAGAATGTGCAAAAGAAAAAGGGATGGTTGATCGAGTGTATCTAGGAGAAGGCAAACTATGTTTGGTCTTAGGTTTATTATGGTGGGAATGTTTGAGGTGGTTTCTTTGTTGGGTGATGAAATCCCAATCAAAAAACAGGAAAGGGGACATTTTGATGTGTTAATTTGGTTTGTGAGGTTTAGGACTATGTGATAAGATGTGTGATGCAAAGGATCAAACTCCTAATTAAGCTATGTGGGAAAGCAGGATGCAAAAAGAATATTATTTTTAGGCCCAAAATGAAATGTGATATTAGATGAGGACACAAACATGGATAGAAAGTATGATGCAAAAAGGAGTAAATAAGGAAAAAGTGGAATACTTGGATAACGCTTTTCCTATTTATCTACACTTCTTGAGTGATGAGCGATCCAAGCCATGAACTAAGAAAACAATAAAGAAGGCCTCTCATTACGGTGTTAGTGTGAAACAGGAAAAAAATATATATAGAAAAGAAAGAAACCACCTAAAGGGTGGTCCCACTGGCATGCCAAGAATGTTGTCCAAATTTCTCATTCTTAATGTAAATGAATGCACTAGCTACTAAAGAAACTAGTCAACTCAGAAATGATAGAGGGTTTATGTTACCTTAGATGCTTGATGCTTGATACAAATGTCAAGTAGATGGATCTCGGTTGTAAAAATATCTACAAAATTGAAATGGGTTAGATTAGATAGATGTATGCGAGGACTACCCAAACAATGTTGGATCCAAGAAGTGGTTAGATTCCTTGGTGGATGTCAACCCCATGTTTAGAAAGATGGAAATAGATCAAGAACTGTAAATAACATGCATAAACAAAGAATTACTTGAATCTAGAAGGATTGAGATTTATTTGAGAAAATTTAATTGATTAAAAACTGTGAAACCAAGCTTACTTGGTATGGGTCAATGGTGACCTAGACTATAAAAGATAGGTTGATGGTGACTTGAGGGGATGGATTAAGGAAACCAAGAGAAATATGTATCTGTGCGAGAATCAAAGTGTAACTGGAATCAGAGAGTTTAGAAATGTTGGAGTCAACTTGCAGTAGAAAATGAAGGAATAGAAACTAGGGAGATAATGAGAAACAAGGATTAAGGTTAGGGATTGAAACCATGACCTTGGTCGATGGTAACTAGAGTGTAAACAAGTTGATTTTACTATGACAGAGAGACTAGGATGAGAACTTATCAATCTAGAATAGGGGGTAATCACATTGAGGGACTAGGGATGGATTTGGGAAAAAAGAAAGAGATCCCGAGGCTCAGTCAAAGGCAATCTATGAGGGTCGACGATGACTATTTGAGAGATGGATAAGTCTAAAGAAAGGTGAGCTAGATGGAAAACCTGCAATTGTAGTTTTTCAGAAAGAGATTGATGACGAGGTTGTAATCTTTGTTCCTACTATTCTAAACCTATAAAAGGTTAATCAAAAGAAATACCAAGATAATATGATAAATATGAATAAATCATTGTAAAATGGTGATAATTTCATAATAAGATCGATCATTATTCACCCATGCATATTGCAATGAGGTCGAGGTGGTATGTGATGGCTTCTTGAACATTCATGAATAAAATATTATCTCTGTGGGCTGCAAGAAAAGTTACTTGCACTTTATTTTCTCATGATGAATGGAAAGGAACAAACTAGTCTTATAGGGTCGATGGTGACAAGGCTAGGTCACCGCTGATTCTGGGGAAAGTTTCCCCAATAGGAATACTTTTTCTATTTTTTTGGCGTGATTCTGTGTTATACCAAGTTTACCCCCAGGTTAATTTGGATAACTCATCATAAATGGAATTAACCATTCAAATTATGTGACATATAAGTGATCATCAATTTTAGCCCCATATATCAGAGAGAGTGAGCCATGACAGCTCATCTGAGTTGATCTTCATGCGTGGAAAGTTGGCGAGCCACGACGAACTAACTAGGTTGGAAACCTGGGGTTAGTTAACCGAGTGTTTTGGCAAAGGCAATAGTAGGCTTAGGGATGGATAATGTTCAACCCCATGGGTTAGACACATGGTTTATCGGGTCACCAGGTTGGTCGGCTCGACAAGGGTGGTAAGGATGCGAGATGATTATCTAACCTAGTTAGATGACAGGAGATCGAGATAGTTGTCCAACCTAGTTGGGACGATAGGGTTGGATGGCCCATTGGTTGGTCGTCATCCAACCCCATGTGCGAGCACTGGTTGGATGACTAAGCAAGTTAGATGGGTGGATAGTTATATGGGTCATTTGATGATGTAGGCATACGTTCATGGGTTGGACAGACACCCACCTCCACATGGTTTTACAAGTCATGAGATTGGATGGATGGTCATCGATGTATTTGTACAACCCAAGTGTGGTTGGAAAATGTCCAACCTAACTGGTTGGACAACTCATTGTCTCAAAAATAGAGCAGCTCAAGATGGATGGTTGATAATTCACAGGGAAGGGGAGACATGAAAAGATAGTTTAGATACCATTCATAATATTTAATTCTACATGTTAGAATATTTAATGTGACCTTTTAGATAATTAATGTTTCCTTTAGGGCATTTAAGCATGACAAGACAAATCAACAACCAAGGCCGTGAGTAGGGCATTAATTATGGTATGAGAGGTTGGTTAACCACATGTCAAGCATTTAATATAGAAAATAACGTAAAATTACAACACAACTATAGAAAATACTTGAACTCCTCATTTTTAAAGAGACATTTTGGGAGCTCGAGAAACTTTGCATATTTTTTCCAACTCTAATGAGCTGTAAGCCTCTCTCTGCCTGGAAAGCATATTTATTTCTTTGAGCATTAATGTAATGGTATGTACACCTTATAGAGCAACACAATCATGTTTTTTTGGTGTTTTTTCAACCCTTTCTCATGTTTTGTTATTTATCTCTACCTCTCCATTTCATGTTTGTTTTCTGTGCATATATTCTAGATTTGCAAGTGCATAGTGTTGTGTTTCATGGAGATTTGATGGTGGGTTAGGATCCGGGTATGTGTTATAGTTGTTTGGCCTCTCCTGCTCCATTACTTTTCAATCCTCCCTCAACATAATATCCCACCCCCTTTTCTCGTTGTTATCACCCCCTTAGTGTAGGATTTTTTTGTGCACTCCTTTTTCCCTTGTCTCCTTAGTAGTTTTAGGGTAGGTTTAGGTAGTTATATTTTCTGCATTAGGAGTAGTTGTAGTATTATAATTAGGAAGAGGAATCTAACCTTCTTTGGAGACCATCTTAGGTTCAAAGGTCCCACATCTTAAGAGATGGTCCAATGTTATGTAAATTACACTGATGGCCCATGCATACACACTGGAGTTATCAGGGGTGTTGTAATTTTGCACTAATAGTTTTGGAACACCAATGGGACCTTAGAAGTCAAATTTTTCATCTTTCTAGTGTTTTATCCCTTTTTAATATCATTAGCCATTTGTAACCACACTAATAGTTTTGGCACACCTAGTGGGACAAACAGGTGAAAGCTATACATTTCACAAGTGCTCCAATGGAGATCTTAGTTAGAATATATTTTATAGTTGTGGAGTTCAAAATTAATAGAATAATTCACTTCATCAGGTTTGATGTGTTCTTGGTGAAGATTTAAGCCTTTGAAGGCACTTTCAAACACATATGGTGAATCCACATAGTCAAAAACCCAACTCTTAGTTGTACACCTTCTTCCTTCCACTCATTTCCATCTATTTTTTATTTCCACTTCTCTCCATTTTCTTAACTCCATGAAGCTATGCAATCATGGATTCATTCCCACAATGGCATTCATGCTTATAACAAGAAGAGAAGTGAAGTCCACATCCAATGTATTTTCTTCATAATCAATAATCCTACCCCTATGAGTAGTACTAGGATCACTTTGGCTATGAAACCTATCAAGAGGAAGGGTATGCATATAGTGACAACAATCAAATGGAGAGTGCTGATTTTTGGAGAAGATCTAAAGAATGGAGGCTAACATAGTTCAATATTGAAAACAACAAATAGATGAAGGCACTCAGAATTTTCTATAGAGTACCTTGTCCATGGGTCAGCCCCAATGCCAAGACATTTCAACCTTCAACAAAATCTTAATTTCATGGTTGAGATGTTGCCCTAGCTTACACAGTGGACCGAGGAGATAGAATCCTATGAGCAAAGTGCAAGACAACCTTGTTAATGGGTAAGTCAGTCACCAACTCCTTGCTTTTTATTTTTTTATCCCCCAAGCTTTATCATTTAATATCGTCATGATTCAAGATCATTGCATTCCTCCCCTAGTGTGGAATATCCTTCTCCATATTCTAGTCTCCCATCCATCTCGATTTTTATTCCCTCTTCCCTTCCAAACCCAAGTCCCCTCCACAAGATCAAAATATAATACCTTCCCTTCCACCACCAAAAGAAATGTAAAAATTTGTTGAACCCGAATCTATCCCTCCTCATGCATTTCCGAGTCTATGTGGGAAGAAATACAAAAACCAGTCAAGAGGCACAACAAGAGATAGAGCCTAGTAGAGATGAAATGACAGAATTGTTGAAAGTTAGGATGCCGGAGTTTGAAATAGAGAAGATCCCCTTAATGGTCAAGCCTTTGAATTAGGACAAGGTTGGAGAAAAGTGGTGTAAATTGATGCTACAATATAAACAAAGTAATAAGAGCATGTTCATGCTATGGAGGAGAAAAAAGTAGTTATGGAGATTTCAAATGTAGAACAAACTACACAAGAGACTTTTGTCCCTCCTCCCACTTCATCCTCCCCAAGTTATGATGTGAAGGATAAGTTTAATCTTTAAAAATTCATGTTGAAGGATGAGGAGCACCATGGTGAACAAGTTGGTGATTCAGAGAAACCATGGAGAAGGTAAAACCCTTGGCACAATAGGATAAAGAGGCGGAAGATTATTTTCTAATTTAGAGGACTTATTCAACAAAGAGGAGCACACGGGAGAGTAAGTTAGATTGGAGGCCCTGAATGAGGAAATCATCATTGATAATTTTTTCTCTTAGTTATAGGGTCTGATTTAGTTGATGAACCTGTAATGGAGGAGGAAATTCAAGAAGACCTCACTGCCCAAGACAACCCTCAAGAGCAACAACTAGAGGAGTTTGACTTGTCAAACTTCATGTTGGAGGAAGAGGACAAATGTGTAGATAATATTGGTCTTCAAGTGGAAGAGGAGGAACTCCATAGTGAACACCATGTTTTAGCTGATTGTAGTGATCCATAAATGATTCCATCAGATGTTGCAAGTAATCTCAAAGAGCTACATGTTGAGGAGGATTTCCATGTGGTCGAGGAAGGAGAAGGAAGAAAGGATGACATAATTTCCAAATCAGTCATCAAGGTAGAGGAAAAGCTATTCATAGATGCACAAGAAGGTCAAAATATACGTGCAAACAAATACATTAAAAAAATTATGCAAGGAGGCCTCATCATGGAGGTTGAAATTCAGAGTAGTAGGCAGATGTGGTAGACCATGCCATGCCTAATCAAGCACTTGGATTCATTGGAGCCAATGAAGGAGAAGCCACATCTGGTCATGTCCACTTTAGGGCATGAGAATGAGATTCAAAGCACTAAAATTAGGATCGAAGCCTCCAGGATCCAAACATTGAGAAACTTGAGGAGGTATTCCTTTTATTTTATATTGATACTTTGGTTAGTTGGGTGGAGAATTTCCCTCATTTCATTTTTTCACTCGTGTACATGGCCACGCCTATTGCAAAATCCATTACATGACTGCATCTTGTGAGGGGTAACTACTTCTCACAACTAGTGGAAGGTTATGTTTGAGCTTCCATTTTCTTCGGTTAGGGTAGAGTAGGAGTAGGTTTGATTTCAACAAAATAAGTGCTTACACACACTCTACACATCCCATTTGGGGTGTGTATGATTTCTAGTTTTGTACATAGATTTTGCGTGGTGGTTTCTCTTGCATAGTTCATCATATTTTGAGGGAGAAATGTGTTACAGTAAGGGGTTCAAAGTTACAGGAAACAATTGCTATCTTCAAGTAAATCCAAATGTAGAGAAACTAAATCAGATTGAGGGACAATTTCCAATGTTTTCATCTCTCATGTATCTCTAGATCAATCATAGTTGAGCTCTTATACCTCTTATTATATCAGAAAATCAGTTACAGGAGCATTCCTATCTTCAGACATTTCAGCCAAACCATTTTCACGAGGGAAATCAGATTTTGGGGCAGCTTTCACAATGCATATATTCAGCCTCAATAGACCAGTTATTGGCCCAAGGTTCTCTGTGACCTTTCCTTGGTCAAATTCAGTTTTGGGGGGGTATTTTAAAGGTTTTATCCAAAATCCCAAAATTAGATTTCAGAGCGAGCCAAGGTAGTTTTAGTCTAGATACAAAGTTCATATAGATTCGGGAATTGTTTTTCAAAAGAGAAGACTAGTATTCAAGGTTAGACTTGACTCCATGCCCAATGGATTCTTCAAGGCAACTGGTCAAACATCTAATAGGTAGATATTCTAGAGAGGAACAATTGTTATCCCAAACTCACCCGTAGGTTAATTTGGATAACTCATCATAAATGGACTTAACCATTCAAATTATGCAACGTATAGAAGACCGTCAATTTCAGCCCTAGATATCGAGAGAAAGTGAGCAAGGATGGCTTGACCAAGTTTATCTTCATGTTGGCGAGCTAGTGAGCCATGGTGAATTGACCATGATGGATGCCTAGAGTTGGATGAAAGTTAGAATTTGGGTTGGATGAAGGTTGGGTGATGGTCACACAACATTAGGGGTTCGATGCTTGGATGATGCATGGGGGTTGGTCAATGATTGGAAGATGGTTGGTTAGGTGACACACCGAGGTTGTTCAAATGGGTTGAGGTGGATCATTAGGCTGATAGTGGTACGGTGGAAAATGGCCATCCAAGCTAGTTGGATGGTAGGAGATCGAACATCCATCCAACCTAGTTGGATGGCTGGTTTGGATGAACCATTTGTTGGTCATATGGTCTAACCCCATTTAGATGGAAAAAACCTAGCTGGATGGATGAGCAGGTTGGATAGGTGGATAGTTAGATAGGTCATTTGATGATGTAGGCATATGGTCATGGGTTGGATGGACACCCACCTCCACATGGTTGGATGAGTCACAAGATTGGACAGATGGTCACTAGATGTAGTTATATAATCCAAAGTGTGGTTAGACAACGTCCAACCCAACTTGGTTAGATGGCTTGTGGTCTTGAAAATGGAAGAAAGCTCAAGTTGGATGGATGACATATCACAGGGAAGGGGAGACATGAAAAGATAGTTCAGCTGCTATCATAATATTTAATGCTACATGTTACAATATTTAATGGGACTCGACAAATAATTAATGCAACCTATGGGAATTTAAGCGTGACAAGACAACTCAACAACCAAGGCCACAAGTAGGAATTAATTATGGTAGGTGAGTTTGGTCAACCACTTGTCAGGCATTTAATGCAGAAATTAGGGAAAAATTAGGGCACAACGGCTATAAAAAGGACTCAAACTCCTCATTTTTACAGAGACATTCTAGGAGCTGGAGAAACTCTGGTGGATTTTTTCCAACTCCAATGAGTTGTAAGCCTTCTCTAGTTCTGACAAGCGTATTTATTCCTCCTCCGAGCATCAATGTAATGGTCTCCTCACCTTATAGAGCAATAAAATCATATTTTTATGTTGTTTTTCAACCCTTTCTCATGTTTTGTTCTTTCTCTGTGCCTCTCCATTTTGTGTTTGTTTTCTGTGAATGTATTTTACATTTGCATGTGCAGTGGTGTTGTGTGTCATGGAGATTTGATGTTAGGTTAGGATGTGGGTGCGTGTCATAACTATTTGACCTCTCCTTGCTCCATTCCATTTTCTATCCTCCCTTAGTAGAATATCTCACCCCCTTTTTTTGGTGCTATCACCCCCTTAGTGTAGGATTTCTTTTATGCTCTTATTTTTCCCTTATCTCCTTGGAAGTTTTAGGGTAGGTTTAGGTAGTTTTCTTTTCTACATTAGGAGTAGTTGTAGTATTAGAATCAGAATAGGAATTCTAGCTTCTCCAGGAGGACCATATCAGGTTTACGGGTTCCACAACTTGAAAGATGGTCCAATGTTATGCAAATTACGCCGATGGACCATGCACACACACCTTTGAAGTTATCAAGGGTGCTGTAATTTTGCACTAACATCCCCTTATTTTTGGAGATGGCTGAATCCTTTAAAGCATTAGGAAAGAAGAGTTTGTGTTAGGATGAGGTATATGTGAGTTAGAGATAAGGATAGATAAGAAAAAGAAGAGGGATACATAGGATGTATATTTAGAATGCAAGCATTCCAAAATAGAAGTTGGTTAGGGAATGCTAAGTTAAGTAATTAATATGAATGAATTAATTAATAGGATCAATTTTGGATGGGATTATTTGGGAATATTAAATATTTCAATGATTAATTAATTAATATTACTTAATTAATTAATGATATTGGGAGGGTATTTAATTAAACAAGGGGTATGATTGAATAAATAATTAAAATATGCACATGCATGCGATGAAGGGATAAATACTAAAATTAGGTGTCTACACTCCTAATCTTATCATTCCAGAGGAAACAAATTTTGGGGAGTTTAACATGAGCTAGGTCAAGGAACTCGTGAGGAAGATGAAAAATCAGAGGAGGAATTAATGGATGAAACATTAGAGGAAGATATATCTTTGGACCATGAATTGAATGGGAAGAATCTAATAGAAGAATCACTGGTTGAATTGAGCTAGAAAGAAGGGAATGATGAAGAATTCTTCAAATTGGATTTTTTTGGAGTTAGATGATCATGCCTATGCCAAATTAGTTAACTGTAAATTAAAAAAGCTTTTTCTACTCAACATTGACTCCTGAAGATTTTATAGGTCCAGTTAAGGTCATCAAGTAAAAATATTACATAAGAACGACTTTTGGCATTCATAATGTTTGTGATGTTAGCATGGAGGAGGATGGATGGAAACTGATTTGACATAGAAAATCTAAAGTTAAGTAGTTTCCTTTTCTTTTCCTCTTTTGGGATGTGATGTGGTTGTGATGTTATTTTGTCTTGGTTGTGTTTTTACCACAAATTATTTTTGTTTTGTTTCTTTTGGTATATTTTGAATATCTAGGCATCATCCCCTTTGTACTTGGGTAGGATCCCAATGAAAAACCTTTATATTTAATAACAAATATTTTCAGTGGTAAAAACATGAGAGGTGTGTTGTCATGCAAAATTTCTAGCATGAAAAATTAAAATTTTTAAGCATGACAACTAAGCCCGTCATTTGAAAACCTATCTCTGGTCCTTCGAATCCTTCCTCTAACCATCCTATAAGCTCACACAATCATTCCAAGTATATGTCACACACATTCCAACCTAGAGGAAAGTAATAACATGGTTTTTAAATGTGTTTCATGTGTAGTGGAATTAATCTCAGTTTATTTCATGATAAGACTAAGCTCGAGATGAAATAGTTTCTCCAAAGCACTAAATTGGCCACTTTAGCCAACTTACAATATATGGAAATCCTCTGGAAGCTGGAAGGGAAGACTTAAAATATTTGGAATTTTTGAAATATTTGATTGAATTTTTCCAAATAAGTTTAGGGAATATATGTGGAAGAAATTGATGTCGTGAAAAGTTAAGCAAAATTGGGTCATTTTGGGCATAAGGAATGAAGGCTCTAATGGAGAAAGTCAACTTATCGAATGATTCTCGAGTTCAAAGAGGAGTTGGAAGCTCATCAAATACTCAATGGAAATATATTGGAATTATCCACATGATGGAAATATTGAAAAATTCCTAAGTATTCAATATTTTCTATGATATCTCGATCACCGCTTTCTTTACTCCTCCGTGCTGAAAAAAGGTGAATGACGTGAAAATTAAAATTGTAGGAAGAATTGGATTATAATAATGGATGGGATGATATAAAAGTTTATTTAAATTTAATATAATATAAGGTTTAACCCCAAAAATCCCTTCCATGCTCTTGTGATAGAAAAAGCACTCTCGGTGTCCTAAAATGCACTTGACGAGTGACATCAACATTTCAAAATGGATTGGTCACACTTTTCACCCTTGGTGTCTCATTGGATTGTACTTGAGGTGAAAATAGGAAAAGGGTGATACAAAAGTGAGACCCTGTATAGATTTTATGTTTTGTCACTTAAACTTGTGACTTAAGTGGTTAGGTGAGCACAATGCAAAAATATACCACTTTCTCATGATGAGGACCCCTTGGTTGCAATTTTTCACCCTTGTTGTCCCCTTGGATTGTCCCCAACGTGAAAGGGGACATGGGGGACATAAAAGTGTGACCCCCTTCCATTTTCAATATTTTTCACTTAAAATCATCAACTTCAAGTGTTGTAAGTGTTAGAAGGTGCATGTAGTGTTTCAAGTTCCTTGGCCCCTTCCTCATGTTCCCAGGACCCTTGGTCACAATTTTTCACCATTTCTATCCCCTTTGCTTGTCCACAATCTATAAGGGGGATAAGGGGGAAAAAGTGTGACACCCTCTCTCAAGTATCCCGAAGACATGTAAAACCCAATTTTAGCTCCCGTGTGCTAATTTCTATCCCCTACATCTCACTCACATAAAACCACAAGGTGAAACTTTTCAAGATATGGTACAAGTCACACTTTTTTATCCCTTATGTCCCTATTTTCCCCATTTTCCCTCCTATCCCCTATTTTAGGGTGTAACTCCACATTAACCCTCATTCAACTCTAGTTAATCCTACTTGAGTCAAACTTGAGTTAAGGTGTGCAAGTGAGAACAAAAATATTCATATTAAAACACTTATCCATTTTTTATGTTTTAAAGATTCATTTTTCCTCCAAAATATCACTCTCCTTGCTATTATGCTACTAAAAATATGCCAGAGGCCTCATATGAGAAAGTGAAAAGTTTCTCATATCTCCCAAATCCGTTGTTCAATCCCCATGATATTTTATTAACTCCCAAAAAAACCTTTCAAATGAATCCAAAATTACATCCAATGGTGTTATAAATTATTTTTAATGGCAGAAAAAGTTTTTCAAAATAAAAATCATTTTTCAGATCTACAAAGTTTTAGTGATTGAAATCCTCTAAAAATTGGAGCAAATACTCCATGTGAAATAAAAAAAACTTTTGAGACCAATTTAATTCCATTTCGAAACCGAGAATACCCACTTATAAAAATAATAAGCCTTCATAAGCCTCATTGTCTATAAATAGTAAGTGTTGCAAACAATTCATTTTCAGAGTTGCCATTGCCCCTTGCACATCAGGGAAACTCAAAAGTGCCAAATTAAGCAACTGATAACTAAAATGGAGTTATAAAACTAAGGCTTATTAAAAAAATAGTAAGTGTTAGGATATTGGTCAAGAAAAAATGATGTTGAGCCTCTCATGTTGAAGAAAGAGCACTTGGATATGTTTGAAACAATGCAGAACATCATAGTGACTTGACATATTCATGATTTCACACTATGCACTTTTAGTTGAATGAAATAAAAATTATTATCTTGGGATGAGAAGACCTTTTAAAATGAATAGTAGATTAGAAGGAAGGTGTTTGAGAATCTTGGGGTTGATTCCATTCAAAAAGGAAACATCTGTGTCATGGAGGTGAATTTTGAAGCCAAGAAGAGCAAGGTGATGATCTCCATGTTCTAACTCCAACCTTGTGTTCAAAGAGGATCATCATGTTTCCTTGTCATTGAAATTATTGCAACATTATGTCTAAACACTCATTCAAGTTCTCATAGTGTGTCCACATCTCACTAGAAGGAAATATTTAAAATCTTAATACTTCAAGTCAATAGGATAAAATAAAAAAATCTCATTCATGGAGGATTTCCTCAAAAATCCATCCAAAGCAGGTTCTTCGTCAATGAGGAGATTTATCATCTCTATATTTCACTTATATCCCTTATTCAACATTCTATTTCTTCATTGGGAATGTCATTTTTCACTCTTTCCTCTTATTCACTTAATGACTTAAATTTGTATTGTAAAAGTCCCTTTTCAAACATAAGAAAAGGTATTAGTTTCTTTCCTAGGGAATTTGTAAAGTCACGTGGTGGTGAAATGAAAATTCCCATGGGGAGAGGAAGAGACATTTTTGTAAGCTATGAATTGGAATGGCTTCTCTATTCTAAAGGGTTGGAAATTGTTTATTGTTGTAAGTTGTTGAATTTTACTACTATTGTAAGCAATAAAAGCTACTTCATCTCCATCCACCATCCTAATTCCAACTATGCACACATAATGTAATCTTGACAACCAAGAATTAACTTTGTGTATTTGATTAATGAATTCATAGAACTTTATGTCTTTAATTTTTAGTCTTACTATTGATTGCATGGTTGAATTATTCTAATTGAATGTGGACCTACTATGGTTACTGTTGGTGAGAATTTTCTAGTTCCTACTCATGACATTAACCCTTTCTCCTTATTTCTCCTACTCATATTTACCTCTCTTCAAATAAAATTATTCTCTTGTACATTATACAAGAAATTTTACACATGTTTAATGGAGTATTCATGTGTGATCCTTGGCCTAATGGCCACCCAAAAATTTTAGTTAGTTTACATTCAATAATAGGAGTCTCCCCATACCCAAGA
Source organism: Taxus wallichiana var. yunnanensis (assembly GCA_018340775.1). Lineage (NCBI taxonomy): Eukaryota > Viridiplantae > Streptophyta > Pinopsida > Cupressales > Taxaceae > Taxus > Taxus wallichiana. Next base: position 629,002,650 of record CM031235.1, read on the forward strand.
AGGAGGGTCTTAGCCCTATGACCATTGGTGAAAACCAATAATCTACACTGAAAAATTATTTCACCAACAATTTTTAACAATTCTACTGGGGAATATTTGTCCTTTGTGCACCCTTAAAAGATCTCTAAAAATACAAAATAATATATATTCTAGAAATCCATTAAAATAAATCCCATCCAAATGCTCAAGATCTTTATTGTAATCCATTTGTGATATGCCCTTAACATATTGCTTGTATTAAGATATGAGTAGCCAAATTGTAGCTTACCATATCATTTTACTATATCATTTATACTTTCTCATGCTTAGTAGGTCAGCCTTGGTGATGGCCATAACATATGAATAGTATATATAGGGGATTGTAGGTAGTATTTCATGATCATTCAAGCATTTGAGTCTTATTGTATGGTTTGGAGGTTTCCCCCTCGAAGTGGTGAAGCTATTTTAATTGCATATTGAGATCATTTATCTGCAATATTGTGTTCTTTGGTGTTCTATTTATGCTCATAATCTGAATTATACAAGTAATTTCATTACAAGTGGTATCAAAGTTGCGATCTGGGCCAAAATTAGGGCAAAAACCCTAATTTTTGTTTCCAATATATCTTTCAAGAAGAGAAAATTTTTTGGAGATGTTTTTATTAGAGTTGCGAATAATTCCAAGTAAGATTCCCTAAAAATTTCAAAATTTTTTTGATTTATTTTGCAAAAGTTATTGATATATTTTGCAAAAGTTATTACAAATTTAGGGTTTTTCATAAAATTGCTCCCTAGGCTACAATTTGTGGAATTTTTCAAGTTCTTTACATTTTTAGAAAGCCCCCAAAAATATTGGTAGTATATATATTTTTTTCCTATTTGGCCAAATTTGTATTGAAACCCTAAACCCTAGGGTTTGACATCATGGTGGGGCCTTCCACAAGAGCCAAAAAGAATCCGGTCACTGGGTAAAACCCCAGATAAATATGGGGTAGTGATAGAAGAGTTGGAGTCAAAAGGGGTAAATACATATTCCTCAACACTAGGTTTTACCTCAATTGATAATAAGGTGAGCCAAATCGAGTATGAACTATGAAATGTACAATATGAGATGGCCTGTAAAGGAGACATAGAACAAATAAATCGGTGGTTGGATGATATCACGCAACATATAAAGGGTAAAAATATGTTCCAAATTAGTCTCAACTCAACCAAGGGAGATCTTCATTCGTAATAATGGAAAAATAACCATATTGGATCAATTTTTCAACCTAACCGAGAATCCAACTTATTCGCAACCACGAAACATGATGTTGAAAGTGGGGATGTGAAAATTTGATGGGAAGGATCCATTGAATTGAATAAATCAAATGAAGAACTACTTTGAGTTACATCAAACCCCATCAAGAAAAAAGGTGACCTTGGCATCTTTGTATCTTGAACCAAATCAATTTGTCTAGTATAGATGGTTATGTACTTAGAGGAAGAAGAGTGGTTTCAATTTCGCTTTCCCCCACGATGTCACTTGGATAGTTTTTACTGAGGAGTTACAATTGCCCTATAGTTCCAGTGTTTCAGATAACTACTTTAGTCAATTGGAAAAGTTAAGAAAAATATGATTAGTAAAATATTATGTGCATCAATTCCAGAACCTATCCTTAAGGGTGGAGAATATTATAGAAGAGAACCTAAATGACATGTTTCTTGGGGGTCTTAAGGACCACATTGAGCATGAGGTATGTATGTTTAATCCACTCAAGCTTTTTGATTCTATTATCATGGCACATAGAGTAGAGGAAAAAAATATTTGTAGTAGGAGGCAACCTTTCACTAACACCAGAGACCATAGTACCCCTTCCCCATCATTCACTCAACCAATTAGACTGAATCCTCAAAAAATGGAAGAAAAAAGAGAAAAAGGATTATGTTTTAACTGTGACAACAAATATGGACTAGGACACAAATGTGCTGAGAAGAAGTTGTTCTATATTGAAGGAGGAAATGAGGATGAAGAGGAAGATGAAATTATAGGAGAAGCTAAGGAACCAGTAGAAGATGAAGTAGAGGATCACCAACCTATAATTTATTTCCATGTGTTGTTAGGTATTATTACTCCTCAAACACTCAAGGTTATTGGCCATCTCAAAAAACAAAAGGTGATGGTGTTGATTGACTTAGGGAGTACTCATAACTTCATAAATAGTAAGTTAGCTACCCACCTCAATTGTTTTATTTACCTAGCTCCAGAAATGCAAGTTATGATTGTGGATGGTGGGATAGTCAAGTGCAGAAAGTTCCATAGTATCAATATTTCCATGGAAGACTACTTGTTAGACTCACATATGTTTTCTATTTCTATGGTAGGGGCAGATATTGTTTTGGGTGTCCAATGTCTCACAACCTTTGGTATTATGGAAATGATGTTCTAAGAATTTTTCATGCGATTTCATTTAGAAGGAAGGACAATACAATGAAAAGAGATGGTAGCTAAGTCTCCATAGATTATTAAATCTCAGCATATGCAAAAGGTTCTAAAAAAGGAGTAGATGGATTTGTAACAAAGTTATTTTCCATAAAGGTACACAATACAAAGTTTTTAATGGCACCGATCTTCAAAATATTGTTGATTCTCACTCATCTATTTTTGATGCAATTCTAAAGTGACTACCACCAATTAGGGATCATGATCATTCCATTCGATCGATACTAGGAGCCAACCACCTAACATCGACCATACAGATACTCATATTCCTAGAAAAGTGAGATCAAGAAAATGGTGTAGGAAATGTTGAAGGAAGGTATCATTAGTCATAGCCAGAGTGCATATTCATCACTAGTGGTGATGGTACGTAATAAGGATGAAACATGGATGATGTGTCTAGATTACGAGAGAACTCAACAAGTACACCATAAAATATAAGTTTCCTACTCCAGTAATTGATGATTTACTTGATGAATTACATGGCACTATTTATTTCACAAAATTATATCTTCGTTTGGGGTACCATCAAATTAGAATAAGAGAGGGATATGTTCATAAAATATCTTTCAGACTCATGAGGGCCATTATGAGTTTTTGGTAATACATTGTGGTCTTACAAATGCTCCCTCAACATTTCAAAACTTGATGAACATTGTTTTTAGGGCCAATTTAAAGGAAATTCGTATTAATTTTATTTAATGACATATTGATTTACAGTAAGACATGGGAAGAACACTTGCAACATGTAAATAAAGTGTTGGAATTTTTGGAAAAACATAAGCTCTATGAAAATCCATTCAAATGTTCTTTTGGTGTGCAAGAGGTAGAGTACTTATGTCACATTATATCCCATGAAGGTGTCAAATTTGATCCTTAGAAGATCAAAGCTATGGTAAAATGGTCAAGGCCCAAAACTCTCAAAAATCTCTAAGGGTTCCTAGGACTAAGAGGGTACTACAAAAGATTTATGAGGGGATATGGTAGAATCATGGCTCCACTCACTGCATTGCTAAAGAAGGATTCCTTCCATTAGATAGACACAACCACTAAATCCTTTGAGCAGTTGAAGGAAGCCATGTGCACCACCCCAGTTTTGGCTACTCCCAACTTCTCAAAAACCTTCATTGTTGAATGTGATGCTTTAGGAATAGGATTGGGAGTAGTTCTAATCTAGGAAGGAAGACCAATTACGTTTTAGAGTCACAAATTAAAAGGAAAATATCTTCTCAAACATTTCTATGAGAAATAAATGATGGCTATTCTTCATACAGTCAAGCAATGGAGGCCCTATCTAATGGGTAGACACTTAAAGGTAAAAACTGATCATGATAGTCTCAAATACTTTTTGGAGCAAAGGTTATCATATGAGGAAAAAAAAAAGTGGGTAACAAAAATGTTGGGTTATGATTTTGAAATCATATACAAAAAGGGTAAATAAAATGTAGTAGTTGATGCACTTTCCAAAAGGGATACATCCATGATTTCTTACTATGTGTAATTTCCATATTCAAGGTGATTGGGTGGATGAAGCAAGATTGGAATGAGAGTAAGACAAGGATATCCAATATCTAATACAAAATATCAAGCAATTCTCTATAAAATTTAACAATTTTGAGTGGAAAGGTAATGCCCTATGGTACAAGGAAAGGTTATCCTTATGTAAAGATTCTAAGTTCAAACATAAGATTCTTACAGAGCTATATGCATCACCTGTTAGAGGACACTCTAGGTTTTGAAGACATATCATAGAATAAAAAGAGAATTATTTTGGGATGGAATTAAGGGGATGTAAATTTTTTTATATCATATTGTTTGGTGTGCCAACAGAACAAAGGTGAAACCATTAAGATACCAGGTCTATTGCAACCATCACCAATTCCTAGCCAGAGATGGGAGGAGGTCTCCATGGATTTCATCACAGGATTGCCTTGTTCTGAGGGTAAGAATTTTATTTTGGTGATTGTGGATAGGATAAAAAAATATGCTCATTTTTGTGCCCTATCACATCCATTTGCAGCCAATACAGTCTCAACTATTTTTTTAAAGATAGTTTAAAGGCTACATAGAACCCCAAAGATAATTGTAAGTGATAGTGATCCTATTTTCACAAGTAATTTTTGGACATAATTATTTGCATGTTTGGGTACTTAGATAGCTCAGATTTCATCTTACCATCCTCAAAATGATGGGAAAATGGAAGTGGTCAACAAATTCTTATAGGGGTATCTACGTTGTTTTGTATTAGATAAGAAGGAACGATGGGTTAAATGGCTACCACTTGCAGAATGGTGGTATAACACATCTTTTCATACCTCTTCTCAAATGAACCCATTTTTAGCATTATATGGTTACCATCCACCATCTATCACTTCTTCCTTGAGGGTGAAAAATAAGGTTAGAGATGTTGAGGAACACATTCAACATCAACAACAATTTTTGGCTGGTTTGAAGGAGAATTTGGTATTGGCACAAAATAGGATGAAACAACAAGTCGATCAATACCGTAGTGAAAGAAATTTTGAAATTGGTGACTAGGTTTTTTTACATTTACTACCTTACAAGAAGATGTCCCTAAAGCGGACCAAAAAATTTCTCCTAAATATTATGGTCCTTATCAAGTTGTACAAAAAATTGGAAGTGTTGCTTATAAACTAGAGTTGCCTCAATCTTCATGCATACACCCAGATTCCATGTTTCCTTCCTGAAGAAGGTTATTGGACAAAAATTTACAGCCCAGATAGAGCTACCAGAACTTGTTGAGGAAGAAGGAATCATTTTGGAGCTAGAGAAGATTCTACAAACACTGTACTAAGAGGTTGAGAACCAGAGACATTAAGGAATATCTGATCAAGTGGAAAACTCTAAGCATAAAATATGCGACCTGGAAGGATGAAGGTTTTCATGATACATTTAGGATTATTCAATGTTGAGGATAGTGTTGGTTTGAAGGGGAAGGGAATGCTACACCCTTAACCTATTTCTTGTATTAGGATATGAGTATCCGAATTATGGCTTACCATATCATTTTACTATATCATTTATACTTTCTCATGCTTAGTAGGTCGGCCTTGGTGATGGCCATAACATATGAATAGTATATATGAGGATTGTAGGTAGTATTTCATTATCATTTGAGCATTTTATTCTTATTGTATGGTTTAGAGGTTTCCCCCTCGAAGTGGCGAAGCTATTTTCATTGCATCTTGAGATCATTTATTGATATTTGGTGTTCTATCGATGCTCATAATCTGAATTATACAAGTAATTTCCTTACACATTGACAAATATGCATTTTCATAGTTTCATTCCTTTCTAATGCTTTGAGAAAATCTCATAGAAATAAGATTTAGTAGAGAAAATAAAACATGTGGAATTACAGTCTTTCATAATCTTATGTTTGAGCCATAAGAACAAGTGAATTTCATACTTGTTGCAATACAAATCCGAGACAAAATCCTAAAAGTACACTTGAAGATGCCACTAGAGAATCAATTGCATGACCATTAGATATCATCTCACTAGAAGAAGAAGAAGAAAAAGAAGAAGAAAAAATGATTGCACATGTGCCATGGTGACAAAACACAAGTCCACTAATATTAGCTCCTCCAATTCATGAATTACGAAAAGGATCAAGAAAGAACTTTCCCGAATTATATGGAGATGGAAAGAAGATTCTAAATGATCATATTATAGATTTCATCACAACCGTTGGCATCTTGGGAGTGTGATTTGATGATGTTTCCATTCTACTATTTGTGTAGTCTTTGCAAGATGTTATTGCAGAATTGTTTTACTACTTTCCATCTCGCTCCATTATTGATTGAGATGACATGATTTTTTTTGAAACAAGATTCAATATTTTAGAATATGTCCATGCCATCCTTACTCAATTGGCCCATATGAAGAAAGAAACACAAGATCCCATGAGAGAATTCATGGAAAAATTTAACAATTTGATAAAAAAATTCCTCTTGGTGCATGTCCCACATCGCAAATAATAAAAAGAGGTTCTTTGTGAATGCTAGTTACTTGAATTTGGTTTCATACTAAAAAGATATCAACAATCACTTTAGATAACACTAAAGAACTTTCCATTTAAGTGGAAGATGACCTTATCATATCAGGTAAGATCAATAACTATTTGATGAAGAATAAGGTCCATAGTTTCAAAAATGAAAGAGATGATCCATTGCTGTAAAAATTGGTCAATGAATTGACTACATTGAAGAAGGAAATTTCTAACATGCCTTACATCAAAATAGGAACATGAATCAAATTGTTGAAGCTTCCCAAAGGAATGCTTGGAAGCTCCACCGGTTAATGCAATGTTTTAAGATGAAGGACAAAAATTGGAATTTAAAAGATAACAATAAGATGGATATGTAAACAATGGGTATCCTCAATGCTCACCTAAAAATATTTTAATGAATCCATTGATAACTACTCTTGTGTAGTGTTCACTCGCTCACAAAAAGAGAAAGAAGACTCTTCTTCCACTTCCTAAGAAAAACTTTTAAATACTCAAATGTTGACCCTAGGAAAAATAAATTAAAAGGAGTATCATCGATGCCCAATTCCATGGGGTCAACCAAGAAGAAGACCAAGACTACCTTAGTCAAGAATCCATTTGCCTCTTTGAGTAAGTATGTTTCATATCCTCTTAAAATATCATTTTTACTTCTATTGATCCTAACAATGAAAATCATAATAATTTTAGGGATTCCATAGTTTCTTATGTCCCTACAACTTATTCACCTTTTGACATTATTAACATTGTTAAGAAATCCAATATTTAGATTTCTGAATTTGATAACTTGAAAAATCACACCAAGCAACTTGATAGGTTAGTATAGTTTATCAAAGGAAGTAGTTCAAATCTATATTTTAGAAAATTTCACCATCAAGGAACCACTTCCCACTCCTTCCCAAAATATTCTTTCTTCCACATCCTCCACCTTTGGGAAGCTATAACCTTTCTATCTAGCCTTACTAGTATATGTATATAAAGTGAATAATTGCATTATTGACTCAAGTGCCTTTGATAATTTCATGCCCAAATAAGTTGTTAAATATCTTGGTCTCTCTCTCACTCCCACTACTGGCCACTATTACTCCATGAAAAAAGAAGTACCTCTCATTAGCCAAGTAAAGGATGCTCAAGTATCATTTATATATTTTCTAGACAAGAAGATCATGATGAAAATAATAGTGGTGACATGCCAACCTCATATGGTATGATGTTGAGAAGGAGTTTATTTCGGGACATGGTGGAGATATTTAGATGGATTAGTCATATGCTATTATACATGTCAATGGAAAAATGAAAAATCTCCTTCCTATAAGGAAAATGAAATACATGATTCAAAAATTGATGACCCAAGGGTAGGCATACTATTTCAAGTTTCAAGATATGACCAATTTTTCATAGCTTCAGAGGAATATGTTGATCTCCCTATTGATGGAAGAATACCTAGGTGTGGTGGAGCCCGGTTGAGAAGTATCATGATGATTTTATGGATCCCAAATTTGATAGTGTTTTCTTCTCATTGGATATGGATACATGTTATCTACTTGGTGGTGATGAATAATTTTGAAATATTGGCTCATAGTAAAGAAATACATAGATGATGAGAAATTAGGATCATAAAGAAGAAGTGACATCAAATGAATTCTTAGGAGGTGTATCCAAAATTTCCAATAATATTCCCAAGGTCCAACATTAAGGCTTATTTAGTGAATATGAAAATGATTGTAGCCATTTTTATGCCCTTAGAATAACCTTATAATCCCAAGTGCATCGGCCTATCACCCGGTGGGTGGCGCCTGGGCACTCACTCGAGGAATGCACGGGCATCGATCCCTCATTTATGTGAGTTTTGTGAGAATACATTGCTTAAGGACATAAAATTAGATGTAAAAAGGTAAAGGACCATGCATTAATTCTGAGAGCCTAGGATAAGTTATTATATCAATAAATTCATTCATAATCAAAAGAAACATCATACAGATAAAATATCGATCCATAACATAAAGAAATGACACTAGGGTTTACATCCATGAACATTATATTCTTAGAACATAACCATATATTCATATTGATCATAGTTTAGTAGCCACATTACATTCACCAAGGCCATAACAGGCCAATGCATCAATGCAGATAAGACTCATGCATCAGAAGCCCTAGCTATGCTTTCCATATTACAAAATTTTCATAGACCCATCCCCCTAGGTATGCTATCACTCCTACAATCCTCTTAATGAGAACCCCAACCCTCTGGAACCTCCTATTATTTCTGCAGAGCTTCTCCCTTCATTCCCTCTATGCTGATCCCTCTTCTCTCCCTTGATAATGTGCCTTTTCTTCTACCTAAGCATCTCTATATATAGCTTTAACATCCACCGCCATGCCTTCCTTCAGAGTAGATTACTTTCCAAGTGTCCATGTGGTCCTCTAATGGAGCATGCTTACTCTGATATGAGCTCTCCACTTCTTGTAATGATGTCTTTCTGGATCCTTCCATTGCATGGAATATTCCTTTCTTGGCCACCAAGTCGCCAGGATGGCACCTTATCCACTCCGCATGCTTAGTTGGGTCACACTTTTCTCATGTGCTTTTTGGAATGCCAAATATGGATAAGTCCTAAAACCATTTTCTTTTCCTTGTGTGCACACCATGGTTTCTACAAAACCCTTCTAAAACCCTTGTCTTGCATGATTTTCCTCGCGCCCTTCTTCATACTAGTCCCGCGCACGCATGTACCCTTGGAGACTTAGTCAATATTCTGAGGCCCAACATCACCCCACACTAAGCTTGTTATCCATCCTTAGAAACATCCTTCCTTTAAATAATAAAGAATGGTAGGACTTTGAATAGTTGGAACAAAGAATGAAGGAATGAAGAATGGAAGAATTAAAGAATGGAGGAAAGAAGAAGAATATGTTTATTGCTGAAGGAGTGGGAAATCATTCCTTATATCTACCTCAATATTCTCCTAGGAATCTACTTCATTCTATGCTTCCTGGAGTAGGTCACCCACTAGAGCACTTACCTCGTCAAAACTCATCTCATCCCCCTTAGCACCCATTATATCAATGATCCCTTCCGGATGTTTTCCAAGATTGTCCAACGCATACATTCTGTGGGTGATCGATATAACTCCTTCGGCTGGTTTTTGATTAAGCATCTTAGGGTCTCGATGGCTTCAGAATTATTCTCCACCTTAGCCAGGATCTTATCCCATTCTTCTCTATTACCCTTATTATTCTCTAAAACTCCTTAAGATATGCTTCATGGGTGGTAACTAAAATTCTTTCCACTCTATCTCTATTTGCGCAATTATCATAAGAAGATTCGGCTATTTGCAAGGTAAATTTTACAATGGTGAGGAGTTTGGTGTACCAAGTGACTACCTCCACAACCTTAAGCTTCTCCTCCTTCTCTTGGCACACTAGTGCCTCTTTGTTGACTCTAAGGTGAGTGGCTTCCTTTCCATTGTAAGGATGTGAGTTAAATCTTCCAAGCACTACAAGGTCAATTCGTATTTCTTCTCGGGTAGTGCTAGGTCTGGATGCTTTAAGATAATAACATATGTAATAATTTCTACCTTCTTGTAGACCTCTCACACCTTTTTCTTCTCCTCTTGTAGCTCAAATTTAGCTGTGGGTTGATCAAATCTTCTTACTTTAGGTCCTTGTTCTTTTCAACTAGCTCCTCTTTTTCTTCTCCAATTCCCCTTCTAGGAATCTCACCCAAAATTCCTTCTAAAAAGTCTTACCTTAACTTATACTAAAACCTTGTTGAGCGCATTATAGAATTTTTCATTAGATAATTGTTGAGAATTTACTAGTGGGTTTATCCCTTTTTCCTCTGGCATCTTCATCAGTGCCCCTTGGCTTACTTCAAATTCAGGCTCATCAATGTGGGACTCAAATGCCCAAGATAACATCTTCCTAGTTCACGGGTACACACCTTCCTCATCAAATGAAGAAATTTCCAAGAGTTTTCTGTTGGAAAAATGCTTTAGAAGTGGGAATGTAGAACTTTTTTGGATCATTGATATAACCCATTCCCTACCCTTGTGCTACAACCATACTCTTCCCTCATGTGCACGTGCCTTTCAAAATCTCACCGCTAGGTTGGGATCCCCTCCCATGCTTCCATACTCCTTTCCAATGCTCTCATCTTCTATTTCCTTGAGTATCTCATCTCGCGCTCTACTCCACCTCTTGCTCTACTAAATTCTTGATTATGCCTGCTACTTCTCTCTCTGTGGCCTCTTCTACCTACTCCTTGGTGAGGTTGGGGGTCCTCTAATCCTTAGTGTTCACCTCCTCGCTAACCCCCTTTCCTTGGGAATCCTCCTCATCTCCATTCTTCTCTTCATTTCCTTCTTCTTTTGAATTGTGTATATCATACATGGGATGATTATGAACTTCTTCATCCTCATCGTCGTCCTTCTCACCCCTGTAGGCTTCTAAGATCTTTGTTTCCTCCGAGTCTTCCTTCCCCACTACCTTCTATTTCTTCCTAGCTGGGGATTCTTCCTCTTCCTCAATAGGTGATTCCCTTCCAGGTGACTCTTCTTATTCTAGAACCTCTTCCTTAGGTGTTTTCTCCTTCTTCTTGATGGGAAAATTCTTCCTGTACAGTAGGTGCTTAGTTAGGTGCCTAACTCTGTGTACACCCAAAGATTGTGATGTTTACAAACTTGGTGCTTTCTTTTCCTGTGCTTCTTTCTCTATGGTCTCCTCCCTTTGTCTCTTCTTTAGTATAGCCTTCTTCCTACCAGTGGGATCCTCAAGGATGGATACATCATTCTCTAAGTAGGCACCCTTATCAAACTTAGGCCTAATGTGTAAATACACCCTCATTATGGTCCTCCGACAATTGGTAATGTCAAGGGTTTAATTATCTGTAATTCATGGGAGACATACTTCTTAATATACGTCGCTTCCTTGGGTATACAAGATTCTTGCGCAGCTCGTGTTTTCCTAGTCCACTTCACCAAGGTCAAATCTTAGCCTTTTAGCTTCTTTGAAGTGGTTCACCCCTTATGGAAATAATGTGTGGTGAAAGAGAAAGGTAGTTTACACCATGGAATTTTGGTCCCATCTATCAGAGTGAATCTACCAATGTAGAAGTGTTGGTATACAACAAACTCAGCCTCTCCATCTACTAGTGTGGGAAACTATTTGGGTATTCTCCATTCTACCCCAAATGCATCATGTATTCACTTGTACCATTTCTCCAGGCATGCCTTGTGGGTGGCCGTCATGGTATCACAAGTATACTTTTCAAATATTTTTATGGGCAAGGGATCTTCATTTGGATATTCCCATATGAAATTCTCTGGCCCATTGGGCACTCCAATCTCGATAAGACAATGTTGATAAGGACATTCTGAACATTATCTTATCTCCTTCCTATGCGTTGTTGATGATCTCATATGCAATATAGTTGATAGGTTGTAGATGGTTCCTTTTGAAATATTTTGGCATACATTCAACCATGCCTTGTTTACCTACATCCATCTCTCTTGACCATTTAGCTCAAGAACCAAGCACACAACCATCCTTGTTATAGGGTCGGGATATTTGTGATACCAAAGTAGCGCAAACACTTTTTATAATCATAGGCCTCCATAGTCTCCTTGATGGCCTCCTTATCCTCCAAGTCATCATCTATGGAGTCCCCTTTGCAAACCAGGCTAGTAAAATTTGATATGAGTTGAGGAGTTATGTGCATTTTACGGCCCACAAAATAGAAGTGGTCCTCATGCACGCGCGACATTAACCACTAGTATAACCACTTGGTATTTCCAAAGTAGGGAAATTCATAAAGTTACAATAACCCGACATTTCCCAACTTCACCTTTACCTCATTGCTATAGATCAACATTCCCTTTGGTGTGTTCTTTTCTATCAAACAGACTAGTTCCAACATCATCTCTTTCTCCGTGATGCTTGTGTGATGATTATAGTCACTCACGACCATCTTCCTCAAGTGTGATACCCACTCTTTCCCTAGCAACACTCCATCTGGGTACTACATTTCTGCATACCACTCCTAATTGAAACTCGCTATTGAGTAGACTAAATATGCAACTAAGGAGAGGGAACACAAAATATTCACGTGTGAGAGAAAGAACATTTTAAGGATCGGAAGGATAGGGAAGGAAACACACATGAAAGATAGATTTAATTAGGGCTTAGCCATTTTCATGGTTACGGGTTATTTTTGGAGATAGCGTACAAAGCACATAATGGGATGGAGACTTGCGCGACACGTAAATGCTATTTTGGGAAAAGTGTCTACTAAGAGCCATCCATGATTTCAAGTTAATAATAGGATTACTACTACAGATTAACTATAAGAGATCTATTATTGGCACACTTGCATGTGTGCATGTTATTGTTAAGGCGCATGACTATTTTTAGCATGTGACCTATTTTGGGAGGTACGTAAGCGGTGAATGGAAAGTCCCCACCCTTATAAATATGTATTAATCTTTGTAGTTAGAGAAGCACTACGTATGATCTATTGTGGAGTTATGCTATCGATTTGATGCACACATAAACCGATGATACTATTTATTGAAAGAATCTTTTGTACTTACCATGTTTAATATAATGGAGTGTAGTGGGTGAATAATAGTGTTAAACATGACTATAAATGGTTCTTACATGGTTGATTTCATTATTTTTATCATTTAATTCATGATTCTTTAAGGTATATATCCGGAATATGCTTTGTGGAAATGTTTATGCTATTTATGGATCTGAAACCATTATATCTTCATCATGTTCAAATCATATACAAGAAAATTTAAGGAGGGGTCCAAGACTTTGCATGCGTTAGGTGAGTGCTTAGCTCAGGTTGGGTGATGTCTAGTGTGCCTGGGTTATTCGTTATAAATTCTAGGATGCATCATCGGTTCCATTTTCGTGACCTATTTTTCATTGTTTTCAGGATGGTTTACAATGAAGATGTACCATTGACCCTAACAAGTGTTGAGGAGTGGATAAAAGATCTAAAAGAAGAGTAAGCATGGAGGTTCAATACTAGATCTCTATTTGATGCATGCATGTGGTGGAAAAGAATCGTATGAATGTTTGTATGAGATCTTATTTTTATTTTCCCCAAAGAGAACCGTATGAGTGGCTAGTTGCTTATGCGTCTAAATGGAATTGGAGGTGTCATATACTTGTCTCTGGATGCAGGAAGAATTTCAGGCCCTATATGATGTTGATATGATTTGGACACGTGTTATGGATACTTGGTTCCATCGTGTTTTGAACAAATATATTCGAGTACTCAATTTCCACTTATTCTTTCCTAGAGGTAGTTGAGTTCCAATGTTTATGGTATCCGGGGGAACTTACTTGCAAGGAATTTCACCGGAAATCAAGATCTTGATGGTAACCTTAAACTTATAGAAAAATCCAATGAATATCTAAACCTCACCACATGTGGGGGAAGGATCAGGTTTGGTGAAAGATGGTAGACCTAGTGAAAAAAAGGTAGAGAGAAGAAAGGCGGCTTAAGTACAATGAGACATGTGAGAGGGAGATAGAGAAGAAACATGAAATTACAAAGCGGATGGCATTGAGGAGAGAGATGGATCAAGAAGGATTTGAGGCTCACCTAGAAGGCATGGAGCTAGAGCTTAAAAACTCCCCATTCGAGAAAGCATGATAGGAACCCTCCTTGACCTCACACAAGAGTGCACCAAGCAGAGACAACCTAGGCTATAGACGTACATCGAATCTACCTAGAAACCTAGCCCTTGCACTTGGTTTTCTAGTATCTAGTACATCTAATAGTCAACAAGATAATTTGGGTAGTAGGAAGAAGGAGTAAGTCACATAGCAAGTACATCTATGGTAGGGAAAATATCTTCATTGTTGTTTGGAGGTACCTTCTCAGGGCGCATCATCTGGATAGAATTTGGGGCTCACTTTTGGGAGTAGTACCACCACGTAAACTATAGGAGTTCAGTATAGTACTACTATTGGGACATAGGGAAGTACATATTTTGGTCCACTTTTAGCTACAAGTGGAGGATCAAGGGGTATAGGTGGCTCTAGTTCTAGTGGATCTGGTGGTTCTGGAGGTAGAGGTAACACAAGAGGTTCTGGATTAGGTGGGTAGGGTCCGCACAAACCCTATAATATTTACATGGAGATGTCTCTTCATCTTCCAGAGTATAAGGGCATAGAAGATGTTGTTGAACATGTGCACATGTGTGAGATACTGTGGCATGTAAAATGGATCACAAATATTGAGTGCAAGGTAAGTCAATTAGTAACTACATTAGAGGACACGCACACGGTTGGTATAGGAATTTTGACCCTAATCAAATTTGCGTAGATCATGCAAAATTCAAAGATGCATTCCTTAAAGAATTATATATCCCCGAATTTGAGCAGAAGATTATAACCGCGCTCAAGGATAGTAAACAAGGCACTATTGAGAGTGTTCGAGAGTATAATGCGCATTTGAAAACACTTTTATCTAAGCTTTCTTATGATATTCACGTAGGACAACATGTAAAATGGTTCGTTGGTAGTCTAATCACACATTTTAGAAGGGCACTGTCACATAAGACATCTGATTTGTATGAAGCACTTGAAGAAACTTTGCACACTGAGGTAGTCGGGAGTATAAAAACTAGAGTCAGTCCATTCTTGGAAGCACATATTATAGCTATGGAAAAGTAGTTAGAGAAACTATTAGAAAATTCAGCACATGAGACACACATTGGGATTTGGTGTACAAAATGTGAAGTGGAAGGGCACACCAAAGATAGTTGTCCCCACAAAATAATACGTTCATTATTGCTAGACTGTGAGATATGTCACCTGAACCATGACGCCAACCACTTCCCATTATTACAACACGCGATAAGGAATAATTTATTTTACTATTGTAATATTTTCCGGTCTATTACTCATGATACAAAAGATTGTAGGTTGATTAGTCAGATCCATGATGCTATAGATATTGGTGTGCAAAATACATGAGTATTAGATAAATCTAAGGGTAAAGGTGAGCACTAGGATCAAAATCACAATCAAGCGCACTATGATCAGAATGAGGGGCACTATAAAGGAGGATGTGGTAGAGGTCAAGGATACTATGGTGGATTTAGAGGTTGAGGCCGTGGTGGTGGATGAAGTGAATTCCCTCACGGAACATGCTTTACATGTGGATCACCTGACCACTATAGGTGCGAATGTCCTTAGAATATTACATGTTCTTTCTATGGGAAGAATCATAGCTATGAGGAATGCATGGATCTATATGAGAATCTTAGCAAGAAACATAAACATGAGAATAAAGGAACATGGATGGTTAGGATACAACGACCTTGTGGAAAATCAGTGGATGCCAAAATTGGCACCAAAACCAGATGTATTACCTATGAATATCACTACACACGCTGAAGCTGCACGAGCTAGAGAAGTGTTACAGTAGAAGCCTACCATCACTAAGGAGGATGTTTTACATGTAATGTATCTGGATCATGTGCACCGAAGGAGGTTTATCGGGGAGACCATGGAAGTAATCGATACCTTCAAGGGAAAATATAATGTTTAAAGGAGAAATCATGGAAGATGGAATAGAAGAAGGCAATGAGAGATGGTCCAGTCAGATATTGATGACTTGAAGGAGGTATGTAAAATGTTGCGCCATGATAATATCATTCCATTACTAGGGATTTGGATAAAAGGAAATAATTCACGCATGAATATTGAGAATAGACATCAAATCTTGCATGCAAATCTTCCCCCATAGCTTAGATTACGACAAGGAGATCACTCTAAATGTTGTTGTTGATGGATGGCTCTTAAGAAATATATTAATTGAAAAAGGCACAAAGGTAAATGTGTTTACTTTAGATGCATGGGTATAGATGGGGATAACTTCATTACAACCATATTCTAATGTAGTATTTATTGTTAATCAAACTAAGTCCACTCATATCGAAGTTTTAAAAGATGTAGCCATTCCTATACAAGGGGCCAAGTTCACTAGGGATTTTGAGGTTTTAGCACTTGCAGAAGTAGATGTTTTCCACTCTGCTTGGGCACCCTTATCTTATTACGTGAATAATGCTAATATTTAGTTCAAAAAGGGATATATTAGTTTTGAGAACAAGGAGGAAAGAGTTATTATCCCTTTAACAGATGGGAAATCTGCACCCTATGTTGAGCCTTTGAGTGAGGAAGATCTGAATATGATTTATGTATGCGCCATTCGGGACCCAGAAGTACTCAAGCCATCTAAGGAAGGAATCCTTCAATGGGAAGATACACAATCTATTAGTGATACTACAAGTATTGATTGTGATTACTAGGCTCATGGTACTTATGAGATGGTTGGGTGCAAAGTAAGGAGCACATTTGTGTGGAAAAGAAAAGCTCGTTGTATTATGAGGATAGGTAACAACTCTATACCTCGGTACACTAGATAAGGAGACCATACTGTATTACTACGCACCATGGAGGAACAATGGATAAAACAATTAGAAAGAATAAATATGTTAACAAATAACCTTCATGGAATAGTAGTTCACTTGTGGGTGGTTCATAAGGATAATCTTGTAGAATGGAATGAATTCAAGATTGCTCTAACAATTCAATTTTTAGGAGCAATGCACCTAATCAAATATGCACTTATCATGGTAATTGACCTATTCAACACCACATTTAGTAGTGTGAGAGGCTCTAGACAGAGGGGCAAGAAGCTTTACCTCCTTCGCTATGGGTGCACAAACTTTATTCCACTTTACAAGGTTGTGCATGCACTTGGTATGTATATGTGGAGCTACATAGAGAAACTAGAAATTGGTAGGATTTGATTGCAAGTATGGTCTAAAATTTTGACTACTTCTCTACTAAACCTCTAGTAGAAGAGGCATTAAGGGTTATAAAGTGTTTAAATATAGAAGAAAGTGCAAAGGTGGAAGCACTCATTCATGAGTTATTTGATGAGAACAACTAGGAGCAATCTTTAATGAAGAAACAGAGACATATGCGATGCTACTTAAGCGTGCTTAATTTAAAAAGAAAAAGGAATGATGGTTTACATAGTGGATGATGAAGAATTATAAAATATGGATATAGATCATTCAATAGGTATGCATGAATTTTGGACGAGTGTGAATAACAACGCATGCACCTATCATGAACCTATGAGAAAACGAAAGTGAATATTGGTACGGATCCTGAACCTAAGGAGGAAATAACTAGAGATTATTGGTTTGACTTTGAAGTGGTAAATATAGTTGAGTTGCTCCATGATTTTCAGGACTTATTTCCTAGGGGATACTATGAATTAAAAGGAGTGCATGAGTCATTAGGAGAAATGAAGATCAAGCTTAAGGAAGGTGTTCACCTAATCAGGAAGAGACCCTACAGGATGAACCCTAACCTGCACATAAAAGTTAAAGAATAAATTGAAAAGATGTTGAAGTCTGGCATCATCAAGCCCCTAGAAGAATCATAGTGGGTTAGCCCCATGGTCATTAGTATAAAGAAGGATGGTCGGATTAGGATTTGTGTAGATTATAGAGAAATGAATGCTGCATGTGTGATAGATCCCTTTCCTACACATTTTGAGAGGATATATTAGAAGGTGTTTGGGCATGAAATCTATTCATTAACAAATGGATTCTCTAGGTATCATCGAGTTAGGATTGTTCAGAGGATCCAGAAAAAACAACTTTCACCACTGAATGGGGAAGTTTTGCATATACTGTGATGCCCTTTTGTCTAAAAAATGTGCTTGCAATATTCTTGCGAATGGTTGCTCAAGCATTCCAGGATTTTATTCACATTTTCTTATAGGTTTACTTGGATGATTGGATGGTGTATGGACTTATTAAGGATCATTGTGACAATTTATGCTTAATGTTTGAAATATGTAGATAGTTAAGCATCTCTTTGAACATCAAGAAGTGTGTGATTTCTACACCATTTGGCACTCTGTTAGGGCACATCATCTATAAGGAAAGTTTGTTAGTAGATCCAACTAAGGCTGTAGTTATTATAGGCATGAAAGATCCTACCATTCAGAGTGAGGTGCGTGGATTCTTGGGTCACACTAGGTATTATAGAAAATTTATCAAAGGGTATGCTAAGGTTTCCAAACCCTTGGAAGAGTTACTAAAAGGAAAAGGGACATTTTATTGGGGAGAACTGTAGCAACACACATTTGAGAGATTGAAGGAGAGACTTAATACAATGCCTATTCTACATTTTCCCTCATAGAACCAACCGTTTCATGTACATGCGGACACCTCTAGCATGAACATTGGCACAAATGCTAGATTAGCTCGAAGAAGGTATTATAGATCACCCTATCTATTTTTCTAGTAGAAATTTGACTTTTGTAGAGTAGAATTATACAACTATTGAGCATGAAGCCTTTTCAGTGATCTATACACTACATAAATTCAAACAATGCCTTCTAGCAACACCATTCATATTTTACATCGATCACATGAAATTGAAATACTTGGTAAACAAGCCCATTTTACAGGGGTGCATATGTTGATGGGTGCTCTTATTCCAAGAATTTGATTTCACATTTGTGGTAAAACTAGGAAAAGTAATTTTTCTTAGACCACTTGTCAAGAATCCATCGGGGGAGGACACATAGATAATTGAAGTTAAAATGATGGATGCACAATTGTATAGGTTACAACATGTTCTTTCACAATTGGAGGATATTGCTATCTTTTTATGTACATGTATGGTGCAAGAAGGAATGAAATTCATGTGATAAATTTTATGTTGATTAGTGGTGACTTATACAAGTTAGGTCAAGATGAAGTATTGCACCAATGTGTACTAGAGCATGAGGACATGGACATCATGAGAGAGGCTCATGGTGGTATTGCAGTGGGTACTATATAGGGATGATGACACCGCACACAAGATTCTACTTGCTAGATTATGATGGGAGACACTTTATAAATATTGTAAAGCATATTGTAAGGTGTGTGATCATTGTCAACATGTTGGTAAACTTGGGAAAAGAGATGAAATTCCTTTAAGACCTATTCCTAGTGCAGACCCATTTGAGAAATGAGCTATAGAATTTTGGGTCCTTTTTTGAACCGTGCGTATAATCTGGATCATGCTACATCATCACTTACATAGATTATCTTACAAGGTGGGTAGAAGCAACACCTACCAAGGATTGTACAGTAGCTATAACAACCAGAGTTCTTATGGGAAAATGTTCTTACAAGGTATGGATGCCCGCTAAGCTTGACAAGTGATAGGGGTACACACTTTTTGAATGAGATGATTAGGATACTATTGGATGAATTTATGATTGTGCACCATAAGACTACACCCTATCATCCTCATGAAAATGGGATTGTTGAGGCCTTCAACAATATTTTGAGCTAAACACGACAAAAATTAGTGATGTTGGAAGGAAAGATTGGGATGATAAGTTTTTTTCGTGTTTTGGGCATATAAAACAACATATAAGAGGTTGAACAAGGCCACACCATTTCATTTAGTGTTTGGTACAAAATAAATTCTTCCTATGGAATTCATGTTACCTTCTTTACATATTATGCATGTTGGAGGTCTAGCTAATGAGCAAGCCCTAGAAGAAAGAATTGAAAAGTTGATAAAATTGGATGAGAGATGAGAAATAGCATGTTGGACTCAAAAGTAGGAAAAGGCTAGGAAGAAGGCATGGCATGATAGGAACATTAGGGACAAAAATATTGAGATGGGACAAATGGTGATTCTTTATGATTCTAAGTTTCTATGCCATCTAGGCAAGCTTAAATTGCATTGGTTAGGACCATATATTATCACTCATATGATTTAATCAGGAACTTGTTAGTTAGAGACACTTGATGGAATATGGTTACCCAGTTACTTCAATAGGAGAAGGCTGAAGCCCTACTATAAATAAGTCTTCTTGGTGTTTGTAATAAGGTAGTCTTTGTCATTTAGGCTAGGTTTTCATTTATGTATTTGCTTCTTCGTCATTATGCTTTTTCATTTTAGTTGGTATTTTGTGTAATAAGAGTGTTTTCACGATGGAAGATAATTACCATTTGAAGAATTTTTATGCGTAGAGGACTACACATACCATTGGTGAGGGTGGCTATTTACAACCGGGTATAACACATAAAGAAAAAAACCACTACATATGTTATTCAAGTTGGAGAAGAGTTGTTATAAAGGGGATTACTTTAAAAGATGACCATAGATGGAGGTCTTAACGAACATCCTTGCGTACACTTCCATCGAGTCATGGGAATCCTTAGGTTGGTGGGACGTGTGTCCTAAGGAGACCTCCAGATTTTAAAGACGCCGGCTCTTCTCTCATGGGGTGAGATAGGGGTAGAAAAAATGAAAAGAAAATCATTAAAAAAACTAAGGCGATGTGCCAAAAAGAATACACTATGAAGCCAACCAAATACACAATCGTCTCAAACTACTTAAGCACAACACCAAAGATTGCAACAACACCCAAAGATGCACAGATTTCTAAATGAAAATAAAGGTGATCAGAGACAATAAAGATATGTGAATGATGAACCAGAAACACCAAAAAACATATATATTACTCCAATGGTTATGCACAAGTATTACATATAGAAGAGAGGCAAGATTTCCATTACAAATCCCAGGTAGAAGGATGGAGTTTGAAGATCTCCTTTTCCTAACAAAAGAGAAGCTTGGCAAAAAATATGAAAAGATTAAGACTCCTAGTACCTAACTAAAATTATCCTCCTAAAATCTATATCTATCATTTGAAATTTGATTACAATTTATAGGGTGAGGAGGAGGTAAGAAAGAACTTTCAAACTCCTTCCCATCTACCCCTTAATTATGATAAATGATATGAAGTGACAGAAACAAATTTACTCAAATATTTCTCATAATTTGACCCCTTCGGAAAAGTGAGAGCCATGCCCATTTAATGCATCTTAATTATCTTGCAAGACTCCCTTGAGATGGAATCACCTTTTGAGAAGAAACTCTTTCAGCTATTTATTACATAACCAAATATTTTGACCCTTTATGCATTGGTTCCTAGCCCTTGATTCAAATGGCACGTATTTTGTAATGAAATGACCCTTCACCTCTGATCTTTTGAAAAATTCCTCAAGCATTAAATATTACTAGATAAGACCCTAAATCACTTATACGTGGCAGATGGCTTGTCATCTTTATGGCCTGCTTTGAAGATGGAGTCCATTTGTTGCAAGATCCATGTGGAAGGCCCATACATCCTTAAGAATCTTCTTTTCTTTATGGATCCTGGGGATGTGTTGGGTGGACACTTAGCACCATCTCATGAGTTCTCTATCCTACTCCTTCGTTGGCCCTACAAGTTAGTCCCACATCGGAGTTTGATACTTCACCCCCTTTTTAACTTCTGAAGTTACGCCTACTTGACACTTGTCATTGTGTGCAAGCCATTCGATTATCTTTATAATTTGGTTAATTCCCCTCTCTCTCGGTGAAGATTTGGCTTCAAATGGGTTTCTCTTAGCCATGAAAATTCAAATAATAGTCTGGCGACTCACTGGGACCATTTAGCCTGCTAAATGAAAAGAACCCATGATCTTCCGCTATCAAATCGGTCTAGTACTGTGTTTTGAAGCTACTCCAAATTGGATCCTATGGTCCTTTAAGATTTCTGTGGAGTATTCATAATTACCACTTGACTCTAGCTCCTTCCCACTCTCATATTGAAACTCAAGTAAGCTTTTATTTTTTCTGAGAGTAGAAAATTGAAAAGATGGCCAATGGCAACCTTTGGCTGATTTTAGTTGCTTTGTATTTTCTTGGAGTGAAGTTTACAATTTTCTTCACTAATGGTGAATTCCTTAATCGAGCGAGTCTTCATAAGATCTGGTGCCTTCCTAATAGAGTAATATAAGTGTAGGCCTATACAAAAGACAAAACATACATGTCTCAAATGAGTCATGTAGAGCGTGCCTAAGCACTTATTCTACTGAAAGAAAATCTACTCCTACTCCTAGTCTAACTAGTTTTGTACAAGCTAAATGAAACCTAAAACAAGCAAGGAAAAATAGCTTCCCTTCCTTATAAAACACGGCCATGCAATCAATTTGGCTATTGATATGGCTTGTAGTAAGAGTGAAAAACTAACCTTCACTCTAATACCCATGGTATCAGTGAACAGTATGAACACCTCCTCTCATTCATCTTGTGGCTGGAGGTGCTGCAACTAACCCTCGGGGTCTTGAAGATCATCCTCATGTTTTGAAATGAACATGACTAGTGCTGGCATCTTGCTTGATGAGATACAGCCTAAGGTAGGGCTTGGTCCTACCTTCTTCTTACGTTCATCACTCGGCTCATATATTTGGATTGAGGCTCCCTTGGATCTCTTTGAAGGGTTTCATCTTGTTCATCTTCTTTCCACTCTCCCTTTTTAGCAGATTTGCCTGTGAATCTAGGCTCTTCGATTGAAAGAAAAAATATCTCAATAATACTTTCTTCTAGAGTCCTAGGATTAGTCCAAGCGGAGCTGTTGTGAGTAGAAGGCTGCCTTTGTTACATGGAGTTGATGAAGTGGTAAAGATTGTTATTTTTACAAGCCCTTCCTCATCGATCCATCCCCCAAATCGATAAGCACTCGAGCTTATCTTCTTCCTCCTCTGTCAAATATTTATGCTTTGATGTGATGGTTTTTGAATCTGCAAATTCTCCATCATATGTGGCTTCATTTTGTAGAATGAAACCCATTGATAAGGATATTTTCGGGGAGCTACTTTGTGGGGAGGAAAACAGAGGCAACTTCTGCAGCCTTTTTTCTGTTGGATTGGTGATGCAAACCTTGTGAGCGCGTATCACCTCTCACCATATGCTCCTCTTCTTTTGGATTTGGAGCCATTGCTTGCTGGTGTGTGAGGTATAGCTACTCGAAGATGGTGGTAGTGCAAAAATTTTGGTTTGGAGATGAACACGGGGAGGATCCCTTGGTGGTAATGAAGTCATGATTGCACGACCTCATAGGATGAAGAGAAACATAAGGCATGGAAAGAAAGATGAATGAAAATGGATGAGAGGGAGCTTTGCAAGATTTTGTAATGATTTGGTTGGACCCTATGGAGTTGCTAGATGTACTCACAACTATCTTCATTGAAGCTTGAACCTTTTTGAGAATCGACCAAGTTGATGCCATAATAAAGTATCACTCTGAGTCATCCCACTGGGCGTGCCAGAAAAACTGTTGATGGACATCCTCGCGACATACACTGTTAGAGTTGTGGGAATCCTTAGGTTAGTGGGACGTGCATCCTAAGGAGACCTCTAGATTTTAAAGAAGTTGGCTCTTCTCTATGGGGTGAGATAGGGGTCAGAAAAACTGGAAAGAAAAACATAAAACAAACTAAGGTGATGCGCCAAAAATAATACACTAGGAAGCCAACCGAATACACAATCATCTCAAACTACTTAAGCACAACACCCAAAGATGCATAATTTCTAAATGAAAATAAAGGTGATCAAAGACAATAAAGATATGTAAATGATGAACCGGAAACACCACAAAACATATATATTACTCTAATGGTTGTGCACAATATTACATATAGAAGAGAGGTAAGATTTCCATTACAAAGCCCAGGTAGAAGGCTGGAGTTTCAAGATCTCCTTTTCCTAACAAAAGAGAAGCTTGGTGATAAAGAGGAAAAGATTAAGAATCCTAGTACCTAACTAAAATTATCCTCCTAAAATCTATATCTATCCTTTGAATTTGATTACAATTTATAGGGTGAGGAGGAGGTAAGAAAGAAATTTCAAACTCCTTCCCACCCCTTAATTATGATAAATGATATGAAGTGACAGAAATAGATTTCCTCAAATCTTTCTCATAATTTGACCCCTTTGGAAAAGTGAGATCCATGCCCATTTAATGCATCTTAATTATCCTACAACCGACTCCCTTGAGATGGACTCACCTTTTGAGAAGAAACTCTTTCGGCTATTTATTACATGACTAGATATTTTGACCTTTTACGTTGGTTTCTGGCCCCTTGATTCAAACAACGCATATTTTGTAATGAAATGACCCTTTACCTCCGATCTTTTGAAAAATTCCTTGAGCATTAAATCTTACAGATAAGACCCTAAATCACTTATACGTGGTGGATGGATTATCATCTTTATGGCTTGCTTGAAGATAGAGTCCATTTGTTGCAAGATCCACGTGGAAGGAACGTGCATCCTTAAGAATATAATTTTATTTATGGCTCTGGGGATGCATCGGGTGGACACTTGGCACCATCCGTGAGTTCATTGTCTACTCATTGGCCCTATGTGTTAGTCCTGTGGGAGTTTGATACTTCACCCCATTTTTGACATCTGAAGTTGCACCTACTTGACACTTGTCACTTTGTGTGCAAGCCATTTAGTTCTTGTTATAATTTGGTTAAGTCCCTCTCTCTCGATGAATATTTGGCTTCAAATGGGTTTCTCTTAGCCATGAAAATTCAAATAGTAGGAGGTAAATGAGGGAATAATATAACGGAAGGTAAGCAACAAATTGGGAAACTACCGGGAAGGCGCAATAGTGAGGTACTCAAGCACATGGAATTATAATAAAGAGAATTATGTATCCAGAAGGTAGGAAGGCATGATAAAAGGTTATATTTGGGGCATGAAGACATAATATGCAGAGATTGTGAAAATTGTGAACTAATGAGAGGATTGTTTGTTAGTGAAGGAGCAATAAATGCACTAACATTTTTAAAATCTATATAAGGATGTGATGCGAGTTAATTTTTACCTTTACGATCACAAGTATTTGAGTGAGCTAAGTGCGATCAAGCTGAGCAAGGCATATTGAGGTGTGGAGAGTGTGAAACGAGGGTGGATTATTACACAAAAAGGATTGCATACCCATTGGTGAAGGGTTTGATAAAATAAGAGGCATTAAAAAGAAGCTAGGGAATGTGGTTTCAAGCTAGGGAACATATATTCAAGCTAGGGTTTTAAATTTTTTGTTACAGAAGAAAGAAGGTGGGATTTTCTCGATGGCACCAAAGAAATCACCTGACTGAGGCATCAAAGGAAAGAAGAAGGTAGAAGTTGAAGTTGAAATGGATCCGAGAGTAATTTTTCGGTGATGTAGTACCTTCAAGGTGTGATAGTCGAGACAAGAGTGGGATTCCCACATCTACAGTGTAAAATAATAAACTACAACCACTTTGTACATTTGAAAACAAGAAATATTTTGATGCATTGTTAAAAACAAAGACCAACATATGCACGGTGGAGGATATGACAATATATGATGACGATGCACGATGTAAATTGTTAAAGCGGGTAGGATACTATTAGTTTTATGAGATCCCATATTTTAGAAAGTATGAACCATTATACTAATGGTGATGAATAGAGTCCATGAGGACTTCTTCTATTTTAGTAGATGAAAGGTTAGAATCACATCAGCCCTCATTTTGACACCTTGATAGGATTGAGGGTCATAGGGGTAGACCTTGTTGGTGATCTAAATGATAAAGCAACAATCATAGAGACAAGAAAGGAACTAGGGTATACTAAGGGTCTACGTGGAATGGACATTGATAAATTAAATAAGTACCTAGTGGTGCAAGAAGCCAAACATCTAGTAACCAATTTTAATGATCAAGAGAGATGGTCACAGATGAATACCATGTGGTTGTATATTGCAAAGAAAATGTCTTAGGGAGTAGTCTATAATCTAGCAGGCTACATTGTAGACATCATTATTGAGGAAGTGCACACAAGAGAGAAGATAAGTTTTGGAACTATCCTACTTTCTCTCATATTTGTAGAAATTGGAGTGCCCGATGGGCCAAATAACAAGATCTGGGAGTATCCCATGGAAAAGAAGTCCCTCATGGAGAGATTTGACAAATATTTTTGCTAAGGATTAATGAGTGGGTTGTTTAAGTAAAGGGAAGAGATGTGGTATGGCTGAATTCATGTGGAATTTGAGGATGAGTGGTGCATTCCCAATAAGATACCTTTGGTGGTGGGAAAGGTAGTATAGTTCAGGGAGTACCAACACTTCTACATCACATGATTTTCTATGAAGGATGGGGCATGGAGGCCATAGTGAAAACTGTCATATGCCTTCACAACGTGCTACTTCTAGGCATCATTCCACCAATTTGCTGATGCATGTTGCCTAAAATTTAATGCACAAATGGTAGGCTATGACTACCACAATCTGAGGAAGGCATATGTGTATCTAGGTCAGACTACCTACATTGAGAGGCTCATTTTAGATGTAATAAGTATGAAGCCAGTAATCTTGGCTATTGGGGATAGTGGAGTGGCACTCCTATACCTTCAGCTTAATCCTAATCTGGAGAATAAAATGTATGTAGAAAATGAGTTTGTGCTCCCTGGGCCACCCAAAGGAAAACATACAGTGGATAACGTGCCAACCCCACAACCTATAGAAGCTATAATGGTAGATGAGGAGGATGAAGAACATGAAGATAGTGGTGGCTTAGACCATATAATCTGAAGGAAGCCAATAGATAGAGTAGAGATTGAGCACGTGGGTACTCCACCTCAAGTATAAGAAGAAAATGAAGACTTGGATGAGGAAGTAATCCATAGAGAGGGCCACTTTAAAAGGGTATTCATAAGAACAAGGAACCAAGGTGTAAGACCTTCACATCTTGTAAGAAGGTCACCAAAACTCTCTCCTTAGAAAGAGACAACTGAGAGGAAGAGGAGAAATATAAATTTGAATGAGGAAGTAGAGGATTCGCAGAGAGCGCACACGAAACCCCCTATACAACCAGAAGATGTGGAAGAACCTAGGGATGAGGATATGAAGGATGAAGAGGAAGGTGTGAAGGAGGAAGAGGAAACAAAGCATGATATTTCTCAAAAATTGAAGATCCAATTCTAAATCTTGGCACTCAAATTCCTAAGGGTGAAGAATAAAAAGAACTAATGGGGAGTATGTTGGGCCAAGTATGGGCTATTCTGAGGACACAAGTAAAATTGTTCACGCCTATTTCCGAGCACAATGGGCCTTAAGGGGTTGTATGGATGAGAGTTGATGGACCCAGACATGGCTACTACACACATGAGGAAATAACTGTCTTGGTCCATGTAAACTCACATGGATGAGCCCAATTTTGATGTATGTGAGGAGTCATGTGTGTCAAGAAGAATGAAGAAGGCACCACAGAGCAGGAACATGACTATAAATCCCACTCTCATGTCTAATGAGTAGGTGAGCAATGCCTTGGTTAAGGTATCTATAGAAGTGGCGTGGAGGAACATAGATAAGGTTTCCACTATTAGAGTGCTACGAGAAGATAACAAGGAAAAAGATGTAGAAATAGTGTGTCTAAAAGGAGAGAAGGAATTAGAATAGAAAAAGAATGAAGCCTTCATCAACATGGTATAAGAAATTGGTGATTATGTCTGAAAGCAGACCACACTTAGAGTCTAAGGTACCTGAAAAGTTTCCTTTAGCTATGCATTATGTGCATACGTTAGTTGATTTGGTGCTTGAGGATGGACCAATTCACATGCTAGCGCCAAAGGACCCTGAACAGGAAGCAGAGAGAGCAAGGGCCTCCATGGTTAGAAATATTTCATCTTATGAGGAATTACTCCAAACTTTACAAGAAGAGTTGAAGAAAGTAGACCAAGATTTGAACATATGTGCAGCTCCAGAAGTAGTGATTAGGATTAGAACTATATTATAATATAATTAAGTTATGAAGGATGAGACGTTAGGGTAATCATAGAGGTTGGCATAATTAAAGAAAATGTAAAAATCCCTTGCAGTAACACAACATCCACATAAGGAGAAATTTGGATGAGCTTGAAAACATCATAACACAAAAGATGGATCTTATGAGGGAAGGATGTTTGCTATGTATAACATTGTACTAGTATCGCAGAATGAAAAAGGAGAGATAACCCAGGATGAGTTGGAATCCATCACTACAGACATTCCAAAGAAGACAAAAATGTAGTGGATGATTAGAAAGCCTTGGAGGCTAAGATTAAAGAAGAATATCCAAAGTTGATCCTTCCGGTTGAAACAAAGGGCTGCAGAATATAAGTCCATTCTTTGTAAAGTAATTCTTTACATTATTTCCATTCTTATTCTTTATTCTTTGGGAACATCAGGAGGAACCCCATTTCTAAGACAACAATGTAGTTTAGTGTGGGGTAATGTTGAGCAGATAGAATATGACACTAAGGAGAGGGCACACAGAAGATTCACGTGCGGGAGAAAGGGACATTTTAAGGCTTGGAAGGATAGGGAAGGAAACACACATGAAAGACATATTAATTTAGGACCTAGCCATTTTCATGGTTACGGGCTATTTTTTGAGATAGCATACAAAGCACATAATGGGATGGATAATTTTGTGACAAAAAAATGCTATTTTGGGAAGAGAATATACTAAATGCCATGCATGGGTTCGAGTTAATAGTAGGATTACTACCGCAATTAATCGTAAGATATCTATTATTAGCGCACTTGCATGTGTGCATGTTATTGTAAAGGTGCATGACTATTTTCAGCATGTGACCTATTTTGGGAAGTGCATAAGCAGTGAAGGGAAATTCCCCACCCTTATAAATATGTATTAATTTGTGTAGTTAGAGAGACACTATGTATGAGCTATTGTGGAGTTATGCTACCAAATCTGATGCATGCATAAACTTATGATACTATTTATTGTAAGAAGCTTATGTACTTACTGTATTTGATATAATGGAGTGTATTTGGTGAAGAATAATGTTAAACATGATTGTAACTAGTTCTTACATGGTTGATTTCATTATGTTTATCATTTAATTCATGATTATTTAAGATCTAGATCTGGAATATGCTATGTGGAATGTTTATGCTATTTATGGATCTGAATGCATTATATCTTCATCATGTTCACATCCTACAAAAGCAACTCTAAGGAGGGGTTTGATACCTTTTCATATTTCAGATGAGCATTCATCTCGGGTTGGGTGATATGCCAACGTGCCTAGGTTATTCGTGGTAAATTCTAGGCTACATCAATCATGGTGGTAGTTGTCTATTTTCCTTTGCCCTTTCCCTTTTCAGTGAAACAATTGCCTTCTTTGGTGTCATTTTACTTGTTAGGTTAAAACCTAAACTCTTCTTTCTTCTCTTCCTTTCTCTGCTCAATCATGTGGCTCAACTCCACGAAACAATCCTTCTACTTCCATGCCCTAGCTGCAGAACCCTAACCTGGAAAAATTATTCCACAAATGACGTACTCCTCTGAAACTTTCTTCCCTACGCTTGTGTACTCCTTCCACTCTAGTTCACAGATCAACCTAGTCACGTACTCATATCTCTATGATTCTCCCTTCACACAAATATTTCTTCATGGATTCCCTAGTTCGCAAGAGCTTCTTCAATCTCGTAATGGAAAGGTAAAATAATAATGTGTCCAACTTCATACTTATAGCTTTTTGCTCTTCTCGACAATAAATGCTATGCCACCCACTGATCTACTTAGCATTAAATGTGGATTTTCCACTAAATCCATCCTTAAGTGCCCTTATACATGCACCCAATCCTGTGTGAAACCTTCTACAAAATTCTGGTTGGCAAAAAAATCCTTACCGATCAAAGGCTCTTACGCGCACGCGTCTCAAGATGTCTCTGAAGGAACTTCTTCTTTCCTTGACCTGATTTTTTCCCTCACCTACCTCATGTTGTTCCTATGTTTCTTATCCTTTGTACGTGGTATTTTTAATCTATCTTGACACTAAAAATTCTTTTCCACCATTTCCATACACGTTCTTCTATCTTCCGCGCCTTTGATCATTTAATCCGGCCCATACAAATTTCACTACTAGCTTGTATTTCACTTTACACTACTCCACCCCATACTATAATAGATGTGTGGTTCTCTACACATACACAACCTTTAGAAAGTAATGTGGTTACCGGTGCACAGGGTGCAAAAAAACCTAAATAGAAGGGAAAAAGCAATGAGAAAGGGAAACAAAAGGAAAGGAAAATGCATAAATGGAGATCCTAAGCTAATTGGAAATATTGCCTTATTTACAAACACAAGGAAGGTTTATTTATAGTAGGGATTCATCCTACTCCCATTATAATGGCAAGGTAGTTTCATCCCATCCAGTGCTTGTATCCGCATGCGCTTTGACTCAAGGATGTATGGGCCCAACCAATGGACTTTCAACTTCCCCAAATGGTATAGAAAATTGGAATCATACAACAAAACCATTTGCCCAACCTCAAACTACTTATTCTTGATATGAAAATCATGACATGCCTTTTTTTTGGCCTTTTGAGTCTTTTGAATCCATCTAGCAAGTGATCACTTTTCATCCAAATGCATTAACTTGTCAATCCTTTCCTTGAGCGCTTTCTTATCAACCAATCCTTTTGCGCGAACTATACACAATGATGGTAATATGAATTCAACTAGAAAAATAGGTTCCCTGCCAAACACAAATTAAAACAATGTGGCCTTGTTCAATCTCTTATAGGTTGTCTTGTATGCCCATAGAATGGTTGATACCTTGTCATCCCAGTCTTTCTTCTAACATCAAAATTTTTGGTCAATGTGTGACTTCGTATATTTTGAATTCCTCGGTTGTTTTATTTGCTTAAGGGTGATAATGGGTATTCTTGTGATGGGCCACCATAAATTCTGCCAACAAGATCCCGACTATTTCATTTAGAAAGTGTGTAACTCTATCACTTGTTAAAATCAACAGACACCCATAACTACCGATTATGTTATCCCATTAGAATCTTCTTGTTGTCATTCTTTGTGTAATCCTTTATATGTCGCCTCTACCCATCTTGTCAAGTAATCAGTGCAAGTGATGATGTAATGTGAGCCAATCCTTCACGTGGCAAGTAAAATTTGTCCTATAAAGTCAATTGCCCATTTTTCAAATGGTTCAAAGACCTGCTATCGGTCACAAGGGAATTTCATCCCTCCTTTCGGAGTTTTCCAAGAGTGCTAGGAATAATCATAGGCCTTGCAAAAATCAATACAATCTTGGTAGATACTTTCCCACTAAAGCCTTGCCATTAGAATCTTCTACATCATCACATTTCCGCATAGTGTCCTCCTACAATCTCACCATGCACTTCCTCCATAATTACAACACGCTCATGTTCTAACATGCATCGGCATAGAACCTCATCACATCCTAACTTATACAAATATCCACTAATAAACATGTAGGGTATGATGCATATCGCGTGGACTAGTGTTGTGGATCATTGGTGGGAGGGTGTGGGTGTGTTGGCTAGCTACACTTTGGAGTACTCTATTTCCACATATTTTTGCCTGAAAGTTGCTGAGTTTGAATTTTTACGGGAGCCCAGAGGATCATTTCTACATGTTATCCCTCTGGAAATGAAGATCTTGATTGTTACTTTGAGTTTAGAGGCATTTCCAATGGCCGGATAAACCATTTTGAGCGCTAGGCAAGGAAGCTAGGGTGGAGGAAGATGGCAGATATTACAATGGAGAAGGAAAGGGAGGAGAGATGGCTCAAGTATAGTGAAGCGCGTGAAAGGGATATTGCTAGACGATGTGAGGCTGCAAGTGTGATGGATCTATGGAGGTAGACATTGCGGGAAGGAGTTGAGGTTCATGCAGAGGACGTGGAACCTGAGAAGTCTGTGCTACCCCATCTTGGCAAGTGCGTAAGAGAGACCCCTTCAACTTCTGATGAGAGTTCATCACGTGGAGAAAGAAGGGTCGTTGGCATGTATCCGAACCCATCAATGACCAAACCTTGGTGCTTGGTTTTCCAAATCATATAAGAGTACGGATTATGTAAGAAACCACCTGCTCCCTATGTTATTCATCACGATGAGTGAGCATGGCTCCCAAGGAATGATCGGTAGGTGATATGTATAGGTAAAAAGGTTGATCATCTTTGGTGAAATGAGTACGGGTGGTTGGAAAAGGTATTGTTTTAGGGCCTCAAAAGCTTTGTGACAGTCATCATCCCATTTAAAGGAGAGATATTTCCTAAGTAGATGATGAAATGGTTGACATCGATCGAGATAGTTGTGAAATGAAATGGTGAATGGTGTAATTTACCTTGCAGTTACGGAGTTGTTTAAGGTTAGTGGGCGGAGGCATTTGATTTTAGTAATTATATTATGTTAATATTAAGTTAACCTATTAGGAATGAAAGATAGTGTTAACCCCCATTAAAGAATAATAATATTATGATAATCATTTTATCTTTGGAGGGTTCTCATATGGATCCTTATATCATGACGATGAAGAGGGCCGAGCTCTATTGACTATGATGATTATGGGTATTAGCTATTACACCTTACTAGATTCAGCTAGTAGGTGATTTTCATAGATGTAATAAGGATGAAATATTAAGTAATAGATAGGATTACAAGGTTAATAATTAATTCTAACTTTTATTTGCTAAACGATCTTAGATCAATTTTAATAATCGAAATTCAACTAATAACCTATTATAAACTAAATTATCTTCATTAGTTAATTTCCAATATAAAATGTCAGAAAACTGATTTCTCTCTAAAGCTTCATTTCTTTCGGTGCCACACCCGTTTTAAGAAACAATACAATATCCTCCAAGTCGGATGATGCACGCCACAACCTAAATAGTTTCACGTACGAAATGGTATCCTCAATTCTCTACATGTCCTCTCCTAAGTTAATTATTGATAAGTGATCAGGTCCCGAGTTACTTTTTCCTAGTTTTACCACAACTGAAAAAATCAAATTCTTGAAACAATAGGACCCAACGACATATACGCCATTGCAAAATAGTCTTATTTACTAAATATTTCAATGCCATGTGATATGTGTAGAATATAAATGGTTTTTATAGGAGATATTTCCTGAACGTATGTAGCGTGTAGATCATTGACAATGCCGCACACTCAGTAGTTGTGTAATTTTGTTTTATTGGTGTCAACTTCCTACTAGCAAAACACAAAGGGTGATCAATAATCCCCTCACTAGGTTGTGCTAGTACTGCTCCAATGGTTGTCCCCGAGGCATCAACATGCACATGGAAGGGCTTATCCAAGGAGGGAAAGCATAATATGGGCGCAGATGACAAGCCTATCCTTCAATGTGTCAAATGCCTTCTGTTGTGCCTCTCCCCAATGAAAGATACTCTTGTGTTTAAGTAATTTTTCCAAGGGCATGATGATCTTGGCATACCCCTTAATAAATTTTTGTAGTACCCTCGTATGCCCAAGGAATCCATGCACTGTGCTTTGACTAGTAGGCTCTCCCAATCCCACAATAACAAAAACTTTGGCAGGATCCACTAACAAGCCCTCCTTACATATAATATGTCCCAATAGGGTTCCAAATGGAGTAGCAAAGACACATTTCTTAATATTGAGGGATATCCTCAATTTCCAAACATCTCTCAAACATCACCTCAAATTATCACAATGGTCTTTTACTAACCCATACACAGTCCAGTCATCCAGGTAGACCTAAAGA
Organism: Taxus wallichiana var. yunnanensis; assembly: GCA_018340775.1. Lineage (NCBI taxonomy): Eukaryota > Viridiplantae > Streptophyta > Pinopsida > Cupressales > Taxaceae > Taxus > Taxus wallichiana. The sequence goes on from CM031235.1 coordinate 629,036,638, forward strand.
AATTTATGGATGAAGTCCGGAAGGCTTGTAACATGATGTATGAGAACACATTGAGCGCATTATTCAGCCCAAAAGGCATGACCGTGTAGGAAAAACTTCCCCATTTAGTTGCAAAAGTTGTCTTCTCTTGGACTTATTTTGCAATTCTAACTTAGTGGTACCCCAAGAAACCATCTGCAAAAGAAGGGGGTTGTAAAAAGGGTCAATGACACACACTACATTCAAGTCCATGTAATCAACATAGATCCTTATCCTTCTATCCTTCTTAATGTTTATGACCATTGGACTCACCCATTCTGATTCCTCCATAACCTCAATGATGCATGATGCTATCATCTTGTCTATCTCCTCCTTGACCTATACACATAAGTTTAGATTCATCTGATATGGTCTCTTTCTTATCAGGCATGCACCTTCCTTCAACTTGATCCACATTTTGTTAGGAAATAAGGGATAAAATATGTGGAATAATCCCTCAAAAAAATTGCAACAATAGAAACTAATATACAGAAAAATGTTACAGATCTTAAATAAAAGTACAAAATAAAATAACACAACAAAAATGAGACGAGTATTTAATGTGGTTCACCCAATTTGGGCTACGTTCACCAAGAATCACTTGCTCAGATTTTATTACAAGCCACTTCTCTCTCAATACAATACCCACTTCTATTTGGAGCTATGCTCAATAAACTCTATAAATTCACACCCAAATTCAAAACACATATGTAATGTTAGATTATATCAACCATATGCAAAAAACCATATAAATAGACAATTGCTTAAGTAGTTTTAAAAAAAACGTGGGTATGAACTATGGAAAGTGTATAGTACTCTTAGTGTATAGTCTTCAACACTTTCTCACATGAAAATAGGCTCAACAACCTAACAATATCCCACTTGGAGACTAGTTTTCCTCTGAACAAGTTTCTCAACCCTTCACTAGTTTCTGTGAAGACCAACCAAAGCTAATCACAACTTCAGCTTTTCCCTTGTGGCCACCTTGGTCATCATGTCTGTAGGATTTTGACTAGTATGAATATTCTCCAGCTTTAACTTCTCTTCCTCCAAAGCTATCATGATGAAATGGTACCTTAATTGTATATGCTTCATCCTAGAGTAGAAAGCAGAGTTCTTAGCTAGGTGCATAACACTCGACTATCGGTATGTAACTTTCCTTCCTCTGTTTATGCCCCAAATCCTCAAGTAATTGTTGTAACCAAATCATTTCTTTTCTTACCTCTGTGGTAGAAACATACTCATCCTCTGTGGTTGACAAAGCCACCAACTTCTTTAGTCGTGAAATCCAACTCACTGCTGTCCCACCTATAGTGTAAATATAACCTGTCGTGCTCCTCCTGCTGTCTACATCTCCAGCCATATCTAAATCTACATAACCACACAAAGTGGTGTCTGATCCACTGTAGCACAAAACTATCCCTATGGTCCCTCTCAAATACCAAAGGATCCACTTTACTACCTTCGATGATCTCTACCTAGATTACTCATAAATCTACTCACCGCTCCCATTGCATGGGTAATATTAGGTGTAGTTCACACCATGGCATACATCAAATTGCCAACTACTAATGAGTAAGGTACCTTGGACATCTGGTTTCTATCTTGATCTATCTTGGAACACTGCTCCTTTGATAACTTGAAATGGCCTACCAAAGGAGTCCCAACCGGTTTAGCATCTTGCATATTAAACCTCTCCAAGACCTTCTTAATGTACTCTTCTTGAGATAAGTTCAACTGTTCCTTCTTATCCGAGATATCCTTATACCAAGGATTTTTTTGGCTTCCCCCAAATTATTCATAGTAAAGGATTCACTTAGTTTTCTTGAGTACTTTTATTTCATGCATGTTTTTACCTGTAACCAACATGTCATCCACATACAGACATAGGATAATATAACTATCATCCTCAAATTTCTTTATATACACGCAATGATAGTCGAGAATGACATCTAATATAACCTTGCTCCATCATGAAGCTATCAAATTTCTTATACCATTGATGTGGATCTTGTTTCAAGCCATACAAGCTCTTCTTTAGTTTGCACACCATCTCCTCTTTACCTTTGACCTCATAGCCGTCTGGTTATTACATATATAGTTCCTCCTCTAAATCACCATAGAGAAATTTAGTTTTTACATCAAGCTACTCTAAGTGCAAGTATTATGCTATAACTATTATAAGAACAATTCTAATAGAAGTCGTTTTACTACGGGAGAAGAATTATCATCAAAATCTATACCTTTTTTTTCTATGCAAGCCCCTTAACCACCAATCGGGCCTTGTATATTTTCTTTCCTCCTTCTTTGACTCTAAACACCCACTTGTTACGTAATGATATTTTACCTTTGGGTAGCTTCACCAAATCCCATGCCTGTTTCTCCATGAGATCCTGATGCTCCTCATCCATGGCTTGCTCCCACTTTTTCCTAGCATCTACCTGCATTGCTTCATCAAAGCTCTCTATCTCTCCACTATCAGTGAGTAATAAATAATAAAGAGAAGGAGAAAAATGTTTAGGTTCTCTTCTTACCCTAGAAGACCTCCTCAATATAGGAGTTTGGGGTTCTTGTTGAGGAGGTTCTGAATTGATTCATGTGTCACTTTCCCATCCGGAAGATCCTCTACCGCTGCATATTATTTCTTGGATTCTTCCTTGTTTTCCTACAACTACTACTTATACATGACTTTCTCATTAAAGACCACATCCCTAGATTGAATGATTTTCTTGTCCATAATACTCCAACATTTATATCCAAAGTTATCACCACAACCAATGAAAGTAAATTTTTTTGATTTAGCCTCTAGCTTGGTCCTATCATCCTTTTCTATATGGAAAAACACCTCACATCCAAATACTCTAAGAAATGAAGAATCAACTTTATTACCATACCAAGCCTCCTAAGGTATGCCTCCATCCAAGGCACTTGAAGGTCCTTTGTTTATCAAGTACACAGTTGTGCTCACCGCTTCTACCAAAAAAGAAAGAGGAAGTTTTGCATGTAACCTCATAATCTTAACACATTCCATTATTGTTTTGTTCATCCTTTCTAACACCCCATTTTGTTGTGGATTTCTTGGAATGATCTTTTTCCTATGGATTCCATTCTTAGAAGAATAATCATCAAATTCATTCTTCTGCAATACTCCCTCCATTATCTAACACGAGACATTTTAACTTAAGACCCGTTTCATTCTCTACCAAGGCTTTCCATTTAACAAAAGTGTAAAATACATCATATTTGTTTCTAATACAATAAACAAAAAAATTCCTTGTTGCATCATCAATAAAAGTAACATAATAACTTAAACCCCAAGAGATGATACCCGAGTTGGGCCCCACACATCGAGTGCACCAACTTTAATTTATTCTCTTTCATTGTAGTTACAACCTTGAGAAACCTTACTCGCTTCTGTTTCCCATATATATGCGGTCCTCACAGGAACTCGAAACCTATTTCTATATAGCTGGGAAAATCCTTCTTTATGATCTCCATACCCTTACGGCTCGGATATGTGAGTCTATAGTGCCACAATGGTATATCTACTTTCGAAGCCATAAGATTACAAACATTAGTGATATGAGTGGTTAAATACAAGGTTCCAACCTTCTTACCTCTTGCCACCACAAGAGCACCCTTGGCAACCTTCCATGAGTCAATTGTAAATACCAATCTACAACCATCACTTCCCAATTTCCCTTCCGATATCAAATTTTGTCTTAATGTAGGCACATTTCGACATCCTTCAATAACCAACTATTCCCATTCTACATCTTAACCTAAACAGAACCTTTTCTAACTATGCTTTGCAAGGCTCATCATCACCAAGAAAAACATGCCCAAAATCTCCTTGAACATAATTAACAAAATAATGCCTATGTGGATTAGCATGGAAAGAAGCACCTAAATCTAAAACCCAAGATTTAGTAATATTGTGCAAATAAAGAATCAAAGCATCTGACATACATTACCAGTTGCCACATTTGCCTCCTTGTTTTTTCTTCTGTTGTTTCTTCTTGTCCCAAAACTCCCAATGTCCTTTACATGCCTAGACTTTCCACAGTGCCAACATGCTATCTTGCTTTTGGATTTTGACCTTGCCGATCCTTTGATTTTCCATAGCTTCCTCTATTCTTCTATCTCCCTCTAGTTTCCACTATCAAAGCATTCCTTGAAATAGAAGATTCACCAGAGATTTTTCTTTGCATTTCCTCGCTTAGAATCACCCCTACAACATCCTCAAACTTCAACTTTGAGTTAGCTGGAACCGAGTTGCTTACCGCCATTACCAGGATATTCCAACTCTCGGGTAAAAGCACATGAGAACTAATAAATCCTTAAATTATTCATCAAATTCTATTATAACAAAGCTAGCATATTTACAACTATATTAAAATCATTTAAATGATCTACATCTTGAGCCATTCTATGAAATATTCATATTAAACAAAATTTTCATTAAAAATATCTTATTAGAGAGGCAAAGGGTTTTTCATATAACTTCCTAATGCATCCATCAGTTCTTTTGTAGTCCTTTCCTTTGAAACATTAAATAATACCAAAGATGCAAGACACAACTAGATTTTCCCAAGTTCCTTCCTATCAAGAAAATCCCATTCCACATCTGTCATGCTTGAGGGTTTATTCACCTTCTCAGACAATGGAATATAAAGATCCTTCTGATAAAGGTAATCTTCCATCTGCGTCTTCCAAAGACTGAAATTCTACCGTTAAATTTATCAACCCTAGATCTTTCATCATCTGCCATAGCTCCCACTCAAGATAAAACTTTCCTTGCAATTCAAAACTTGATAAACCAAACCAGTCTCTGATACCAATTGTTAGGAAATAAGGGATAAAATATGTGGAATAATCCCTCACGTAATCACAACAAAGAGAAAATAATATGCGAGAAAAATGTTACAGATCTTAAATAAAAGTGCAAAATAAAATAACACAACAAAAAGAGACAGAGTATTTAACATGGTTCACCCAATTTGGGCTACGTCCACCAAGAATCACTTGCTCATATTTTATTACAAGCCACCGCTCTCTTAATACAATACCCAGATCTGTTTGGAGCTATGCTCAACAAACTCTACAGAATTCACACTTGAATTCAAAACACATATGTAATGTTACATTATATCTACCATATGCACAAAACCATATAAATAGATAAATGCTTAAGTAGTTTTACAAAATTGTGGGTATCAAAACCATGGGCCAAAACCATCCCATAAACCTATGGGTCAAAAATACCACCTATATGAGAAAAGAATGTTTCCCGATATATCGGCACATTTTAAGACCAATTTTTTTTTTCGGGGCTGCACCCTCGGACCCCACTCGGGACTCGGCCCAGCCCCGAACCTGGTGATACAACTATGGAAATTATACAAGTACTCTTAGTGTACAGTCTTCAACACTTTATCACATGTAAACAAGCTCCACAACCTAACACATTTCTCCTAGAGATTGGTGAATGCCTTTGAGCTCATGGTAACCATGTGGGAACAAATCCTGAAACTCGTGCAAAAGGTCAATGATCTTAAAAACCTCTTTCTCTGACCAATAATCCCTAATGATAGCTTCCTTAGGTTCTGCTTCAGAACCAATTTTAACCTTATTTGTTTTTAAGGGCTCATGGTAGTTGCACGCTTTCTGATCAGCACTATCCATGACTTCGTGTATACCTTTAGAATGGTTAACATCTAGATTCTCCATCACTTATCCATCTATCACATAGACCATTTTTCCTTTGTTTTTTTTAATGCACTCATGCTCAATCTCTATCTCTTGATTCATCTTCATCACAATGTGTCTCCAAACTAGGTTTACCCAATAACTCCATTACCCTATCTTCTGCCATAGCACTATCTCCCATTATAAGGTGTTTGACCACTGATACCTTATTTGATGAATTTGTACTTCGATACTCAAACACTAGAATGAGATCAACCGTTAACTCCTACCAATTCCCTATCTAATTGTGTATCTCTCGAGTGAATGTACCATGCGTGAGCACAACCTTAGAAGGTGGAATACAACTTAATAAACCATAAAAAGGTGGTAAAGCTTCTATTCCCTCCATCAGAGCCTTCTCACATGTTTGGATATGGGAAGAGGTAGGTTATTTACCATGGTAGTCTTGGATAGTAGTGGGTGATTTGCTTCTGAGAACCTATGAGAGAATGTGACTCTTACCTCACGTCACTCTAGAAGAATCTCACGATGTATTGCTTACCAATGCACTATAGTTACGAGCAAGTTGAATCGAGCATACTTCTCCCTTCATCCTCATTTCTCCACTGATCCTCATCTCTCGCAAGAAATCATCAAGGCTTACTCCTCTAGAGTAACTTGGCAGCTTATTCCTTCCTAGGTGTTTGACTGAGCATGCCTTTATCACCCTTGTTATAGATCCTCTTAACTATTTCCCAATTAACTCATAGGTCTTGTGCACCCAATTGTCACATGCTATGATGGTTGTATCACTCATAGATTGAGCATCTTCAAACTGGATAATTCATTTTGTAGGATGAATTAATTTAGGGTCCCTGATAGTGCATGCATAGATTATGTCAAGGAATTCCTCTCCTAAGGGATTAGTATAGGGTGCTGACTTCCCATCTATTAAAGGGATGATGACCCATTCTTCCTTGTTCTCAAAACTGATATACGCCTTGTTAAACTAAATGCCGACATTGTTTTTGTAATGCTAAGGGTGTCCAAGTAATTCTAGAAAGTTATCCACCTCAACTAGTGCCAGGACCTTGAAGTCCCCAATGAACTTGGCTCCTTGAATAATGATAACTACATCTTTCAAGACACCAATGGGAATTTCTTTTGTCTTTTTCACCATATACAAAACATTCGAGGATGGTTGTAGTGTGGGCCTTCCCATTTGATGCCATGCATCCAAGGTGAGAACATTGATCTCTACACTGTGTTGATCAAAATATTTCTCAAAAGCCATCCATCTACAATAACAGTGAAGGCTATCTCTTTATCATAGTCAAGGATATGGGGAGGAATATTAGCATGCAACACTTTACTCTTGTGCTTTACTCTAGCACACGGTGACACCTTCTCCTATAACCATTCTCTAGCATGAGAGAATGATATTCTTTTCCTTGACATCTTCCATATTTCCATGACCTCATCTAGACTCTTCTATGGAGCCTCGGTATTCTTCCTTTAGTCCAACTACCTTGACTACTCCTTTAGACATTAGATCTCTCCTTGTAAACTCCAAATCACATCCATAATCTCTTTATATACCTCTTTCTGATGAGTAGGGTCCAGATACTTTCCTTGTACCAATTTTCCTCTCGTTAGTAGTGTTCTTTGCCTTGGTATCTCCCTAGCGCATGGGCCTCTACTTGCATTGTCACTAGTATAGGTTCTAATCCTGACTCACACACCACTCTTGGCATCCATTATAAGTCATCCTTATTTATGCTCACCATCCTAACGCCTTTTTCATTTTGGTGTTGTTGGCTCATGTGTTTGAAAATCTCAGGACACTCCTCGTACTTATGTTTATTTCCAAACCATGAGAATTGCAAAAAATCAATACACTCATGTTTATAATGCTCTATCAACCCATATTTATAACAATTTCCATGCGGAAACTCACTTCTTCCTCCTCCGTAGTTCTTTGTGACCACAAAATCTACCACGAAAAACTATTCCTCGCACTCCTCCATCCACGCGTCCTTCATGGTGGTGATCATCATACTTGGAACTTCTTACAAGGCTAGTCTCACACACACCGAGATCAATGATATCAAGAATTTGGTCAATCAGACTTTAATCCTTGGTTTCATGGGTTGTACAGGTATAAATCTTAAAATAACAAGAAACATTCTTACGGATCGCGCAAAGTGCGGTAGAGAGGACAACTACTTGCATCATGGTCCTTGTGGTAGATTTAACAGATCTCTTTGTCATGGTGTATACTAATTTCGGGGATAACTATCTTTTGCATGCCCCTCTACCTCACACTCGTGCACCATAGAACACTACGAGTCTCATGTGATGATTTTCGATAGTTTCTCCAGTGCTTCGCTATTGCAGAAATTTGAGCCTTAAGGAAAGGGATAACACTGGTATCAATGAATCTAACAATCTCAACACGTAGGGCAGCCTCTAAGGCCTCATGCGGGTCTATGAAAGTCTTGTGTGATAGTGCCCTTTTAAACGGTGTTATCAATCCTCCAAAAAACCATTAAGCATGTTGAGAAGGGTGTATGTCATAGGATATTTTTGACAAGAGAGTTTTAAACCATGCGTCATACTCTCGTACACTCTCTGCCATTCCTTACTCCATTTCCTTAAGATCAATGATGTTATTTTGCTTGAACTCGTGGATATGGAAATATTCTAGGAAGTGTTTTTAGTGCAATGTAATTCACCACTTTCTGATGGGGGTCATACTTATAGTACCAACTATGTGCGCGCCCTATAATGTTGTTACAAATTGACTCACCTTCCACTATGGGTAGTGATCCCCTTCATGTGGCATAGTAATTCACACTTGTGAACATGATTTGTAGCATCCTCAATACCTCTGTAGTCTGGTATGTGCAAAAAAATCTTGAAAAATACTTGCGGAGGTGGGTGAGGCCCTTTCCCACATGACCAAAAACCTTGGTTTCCTCTGGTGTTTCCTTCACCACCAGACCCACTATACCCACCAGATCCTCTAGATCTGCTAGGCCCACAAGATTCTCTAGATCCTACACCACCAAATCCACTTCTTGTAGCTGGCAAAGGTCATAATGTGGTTGCCCCTAGTGTTCCCAATTTCCATCTAAACTATGCATCGATGGTTTTGATATTACCCTACTACTAGACGCGTGTCCTACATAACTTGTGATACCCAAACTTTGTGTACTTACACCTTTCCCCAAAAATTCCCCAAAACATAGGAATGGTTTGTGTAGCCATAGATGTCTCAAATGAGAAGTTATATCTCCTAGGCACAAATTGGTTACTTCCTTCGATACTAACTAGGTTAGCAATTCTTATCTCTTGATTCGAAAACTAAGTGCTAAGGGCTAGTCACCGGTGGGTTCATATGTGCGCTGATGGATCTCATTTATTCATGTGACAAACTCTCATCAGAAATTGAGGGGTATCTCTCCCGTGCTTTCCGAGATTGGGTAGCATAGACTTCTCGGGCTCCACATTCTCTCCATGAACCTCAACTCCTTCCCGCAACGTCTACCTCCATAAATCAATCACTCATGTAACCTCATGTTTTCTAGCCATTTCCCTTTAATGAACTTCACCATACTTGAGTCATATCTCTTCCCTCTTCTTTTTAGCCACAATATCCACCATCTACCTCCACCCTAGCTTCTTTTCCCAGTGCTCAAAGAATCTTAGCTGGCCATAAGGAATTCCTCCAAACTTAATGTAATGACCAATATCTTCATATCCAATGGGATAACATGTAAAAATAATCCATTAGGTTCCCTTAGAAACTAAAAATTAGCAATCTACGAACAAGAATACGTAGAAATGGTGTATTCTAGGGTATAACTGGTTAGCACTCCTCTCCACCAGTGATCAACAACACGTATCCAAGCCAGATCTATGTCCTGCAACCTTGGTAATCATCTAGGGTCCACACACATGATCTATAGTACTAGCTCATTCTAGATGTATATGCTGAAATCCATTCATACAATTCTACTAGAAAGTAGCAAAATAAGGTCTCATATAACTCATGATATAGGTGCTCTTCTACCCATTTGTGTGCATCAAACTCAGGTCTAGTACTAAATATTTGAGAAAACTCATCCTCCATGCTCTTAAACCACGCTTGACACTTTCCAGGGTCAAGCACTCTATCATCACGCATCAAAGGAACCAAGATGTATCCATTTCTCACAATAACTTTGAAAAGAGGTCCTAGCAATGGAACCAAGATGTAGTAATTTTTATACCCTTAGAGTAAGATTATAATCCCATACGCATTGGCCTACCACCCAATGGGTGCTTTGAGTGCTCACTCGAGGCACACACGGTCTTGAGCCCCTCCTTTATGTGAGTTTTGTGAGAATACATTACTTAAGGACAAAAACTTAGATGCAAAAAGGTAAAGGACCATGCATTCATTCTAAGAGCCTAGGATGAGTTATTATATCAATACATTCATTTAGAATCAAAAGAAACATCATACAGATAATAGATCTGATCCATAACATAAAGAAATGGCACTAGGGTTTACATCCATGAACATTATATTCTTATAATAGAACCATATATTCATATTGATCATAGTTTAGTAGCCAAATTACATTCACCAAGGCCATAACATGCTAATGCATCAATACAGATAAGAATCATGCATCAGAAGCCCTAGCTATGCTTTCCATATTACAAAAATTATCATAGACCCATCCCCTAAGTATGCTATCACTCCTATAGTCCTCTTAATGAGAACCCCAACCCTCTGGAACCTCCTATTATTTTTACAGAGCTTCACCCTTCATTCCCTCTATGTTGATCCCTCTTCTCTCCCTTGATAGCGTACATTTTCTTCCACATGCAAGCACATATATATATATATATATATATATATATATATATATATAGCTTTAGCATCCATTGCCATGCCTTCCTTTAGGAGTAGATCACTTACCAAGTGTCCATGTGGTCCTCCAATGGAGCATGCTTACTCTGATCTGAGCTCTCCACTTCTTGTAATGATGTCTTTCTAGATCCTTCCATCACATGGAATATTCCTTTTTTGTCACCAAGTTGCAGTGCTGGCACCTTATCTACTTTGCATGCTTAGTTGGGTCACGCTTTTCTCGTGTGCTTTCTGGAACACCAAATATGGCTAAGTCCTATAACCCTTTTCTTTGTCTTGTGCATATGCGATGGTTTCTACAAAATCCTTCTAAAACCCTTATCCTATGCACTTTTCCCGCGCAAAATTCTTCATATTGGTTCCATGCACACATGTTCCCTTAGAGATTTAGTCAATATTACGAGGCCCAACAATGATTATGAATTTGAAACCTTCCTTTTCCATTGGGTGCATATGAAGACCTCAGTAAAGAAAGAACAAATAAATGGAATGGTTCTTGATTCTCCTAAGGATGATTCCATTTAAGATGAAAACCATATCAATGAGGAATATATGAATACGAATATTCTCAAATGTTTCAAAGTTGAATATACTAAAAGAAAGGATGTTTTTCATCATGGAAATGGATTTTGAGGCTCAAAATGGTCAATATGGGGGAAATAATGATTTACATATTTCATGCCTAATCTTGTGCTCATTTTATCATCAATATAAGGAAGAACTCTCCACATCACATAATAGTAAGAAATAGGTCAAGATAGATCCGATGTGTGTGAAATAATACCATTTGGAGAAACTGGTAAACATAGAACATCAAGAGGCTTATGATAGTGTTGAAAATCTTAAAACATATGCCAAGAACCAACTCATGGAAACAATGGTCATGAAATAGATTAAAAAAATCAAATTAAAATGCCTATCAAAGACCATATGCCTCGGTGTGAAAATGATAAGCTTGGTGTGATTAAGATTCATTCTAGTAACAACAAAATAAAATCATAAATTACAATGAATTTGTAAGTAGACAAACAAATGAAAGTACAAGGTTAGAGAAATAAAGGTAATGAGCTATCCGAGTTGATCCTCATAAGAAAAATCATGAAAAATTTCTCAAGAAATTGAGGAAGGGTCTTATTTTAGTGACCCGAGTTAATGGATTTGTAGAACAAAGACATTTGGTGATACCCATGTAGGGTAAATATTTAATAAAGATCAATGTTATAATGAAAGTGGGTTGTCCCCCACATGTACCATAGGGGATGTAGGTATGTTACATCATGGTTTCCCTTTCGTTGTGTGCTTCCCTTCTGTTACGTGTTTCCTTTTTTCGTTATGTGTTTGTTTTAGTTTTTTCTTGGTTGTGTTTGTAGATTTTCTAGTTATTCATTGTGGTGAATCTATGGCCCGTTGGATAAGGAATTGTTCTACTACTCCATGAGGTACTTGAGGTTATTCATTATCCCTTATAGTCTAATGTCCCCAAGATAGATCTATTTTTTGTGATGTAAAATGTCTAACATGCAAGATTGAAAATTTTAACCATGACAACTAAGCCCACCATTTGAAAACCTATTTCTTGGTTCTTGTGAATCCTTCCTTTGACCATCCTATCAACTCATGCAACCCCTCCAGGGTCTATTTCACTCTTATTTTGGCTAATAGGAAAGTGATAACATGGTTTTAAAGTGTGTTTCATGTGCAGGGGAATGAATCTAGGTTGATTTCATGATAAAACTAAGCTCCGAGATGGAATAGTGTTCTCTAAAGCACTAAATTGTATTGTTTTAACCATCTTGCAACATATGGACATCCTCTGAAAGCTAGAAGGGAAGAATTAAACCATTTATAATTTATAAAAAGAGAAATGAAGTTTTCTAAGGAAGTTTAGGGAATATTTGTGGAAGAAGCTGATTCGGGAACAAGTTAAGAAAACCAGGGCATTTTGGGCACAAGGAATGAAGGATCTATCAAAGAAAGTCAACTTGTATGGATGATTTCGAGAGTTACGAGAATATTTGGAATCTAATCAAATACTCAATGGAAATATCTTAGAATTATCCACATGATGGAAACATAAAATTAAGTGTTCAAAATTTTCTATGATATCTCAAGTGACGACTCTTTGCTCATTCGTGTTGAAAAGGTGAATGGTACCAAAAATAAAATAGTAATAAGAATTGGATCCTAATAATGGATGGGATGATCTCAATAGGTAATTTCATTTCAAATTCATATAATTTTTACCCCAAAACATTATTTTATCTGGGGAAATAAAAATACTCATGGTGTCCTAAAATGCACTCCATGGGTGATAGATTGGGGAATGCTAAAAGGATCCTTCAAAGTGAGGAGGAAGAGGGGGTTATTGGTGAAGTCTTCAAGAAACTACAGTCCCTAGATGGCAGATTGGGGAATGCTAAAAGCTGAAATGACTGCATATTGTCTGCCCTCAAAAGCATTTACAATTTCATTGAGCAACATGTCCACAGTGTTTGCAGTTTAAGTGGGATCAATGAGGACATATGGGGCCCTAAAGAGAAAAGGGACATTGCAATTGCCCAAGCTGATTTACAAGACCCCTCTCAGGCCACTGCCATTGCCTTCTTCATGTCACTGCAGGCTATCAAGACCAAAATTGACAGAGCCATCAAGTAAAGGGCTGTTGTGATGTTGTTTTTGGCTGCGATGTGGCTGTCATCGGGTGGTTCTAGAGTTGTTTTGTGGCGAGGCTCCTTATGTTGTTTCTCTTTTGGTTCCTTTTTGATCTTGCCTTCTTTTCTCTGGATCTTTGTACGTTTAGATCCTTTTTTCTCCTATATTGTAATATTTGGCTGTTGAGCCTTCCTTGGTTGGCTATTTTCCCTTCTCTGGGCTGCTTCTCTCATCTTTACTATCTGGCTTTTGAGCCCTTTTGTATATAGGGTATAGTCCCTTCAAAACTATTTGCCCTTAATAAAAAAAAACATTTCAAAATGTCTTAGTCACAAATTTTCACCCTTGGTGTCCCATTGGATTATCCATGAGGTAAAAATGGGACAACATGGATATAAAAGTGTGACTCCTATATATTTTATGTTTTTTCACTTAAAACTTGTGACTTTAAGTGGTTAGGTCAAAAAAATGCAAAAATAAACCACTTTCTCATGATAATAACCCCCTTGTTACACTTTTTCACCCTTGGTGTCCCCATGGATTGTCCCCAATGTGAAAGGGGACATGAATGACACAAAATTATGACCCCCTTATATTTTCAATCTTTATCAATTAAAATAATCAACCTCAAGTGTTGCAAGTGTTAAAAGGTGCATGCAATTGTTTTAAGTTCCTTGGCCCCTTTGTCATATTTCCATGACCCCTTGGTGAAACTTAAGGGGGACAAAAAGTGTGAATCCCTATATCAACTAGCCATCGGACATATGTAAAACCCAATTTCATCTCCCGTGTGCTAATTTCTAGCCCCCTACATCTCACTCACATGAAACCACAAGATGAAACTTGTCTAGATCTGGTGAAAGTCACAATTTTGTGTCCCTTTTGTCCCCTTTTCCCCATTTTCCCTCTTGTCCCTTATTTTGTAGGGTGCACCTCCACATCTAACCTCATTCAACTCTGGTTAAGCCTACTTGAGTCAAACTTGAGTTAAGGTGTGTAAGTGAGAACAAAAAGCTTCATATTCAAACACTTATCCATTTTTATGTTTTAAAACTTCATTTTCCTCCAAAATCTCACTCTCCTTGCTGTTATGTTGTTGAAAATATACCAGAGGCATCATATACTAAACATTAAAAGTTTCTCATATCTCTAAAACCCCTTGTTTGATCCCCATGATATTTTAACATCAGCTCCTCAAAAACACCTTTAAATGAATCCAACTTTGCATCCAATGGTGTATAAACTAATTTTAATGTCCATATAAATTTTCCCAAAATAAAAACTCATTTTCAGATCTATGGAGTTTTGTTGATTGAAATCTTCTAAAAATGGAGCAAAGCCTCTTTGTGAAATAAAAACAACTTTTGAGACCACTTTGATTCCATTCCGACATTGGGAATACCTAATTATAAAAATAGTAAGACTTTTAAATCCTAAATGTATACCAATAGTAAGTTCTACAAACAATTCATTCTTAGAGTTGTCATTTCCCCTTACACATTGGGGAAACTCAAAAGTGCCAAATTAAGCAACTGGTAAATAAAATGGAATTCTCAAAATAAGGATTACTAAAAATAGTAAGTGTTAGGATATTGGTCAAGGAAAAAGGAATTTGAGCCTCTCATGTTGAAGAAAGAACACCTGGTTATGTTTGAAATAATGCAAAACATCATAATGACTTGATAGATTAATGATTTCACATTATGCACTTTAAGTTTAAAGAAAGAACAATTTTTTTAGGAGAATACCTTTTCCAATGAATAATAGATGAGAAGGAAGGTTTTTGATCATATTGGTGTTGATTCCATTCAAAAGGAAACATCTATATCATGGAGGTGAATTTTGAATCCAAGAAGAGTAATGTGATGATCTCCATGTTCTAACTCCAACCTTGTGTTCAAAGAGGATCATCATGTTTCCATGTCGTGAAAGTATCATAGTAGTGGTTATAAACACTCATATAATGCCTTGTAGTGTGTCCGCATCTCAACAAAGGGAGGAAGTTACAATCTTAGTACTTCAATTCAACAAGAGGTTAAAAGACAAATAATCTTATTCATGGAGAATTTCCTCACAAATCCATCTGAAGCAAGTTCTTCGTCAACAAGGGGATTTCTCATATTCAGATTTCA
This sequence comes from Taxus wallichiana var. yunnanensis, assembly GCA_018340775.1. Classification (NCBI taxonomy): domain Eukaryota; kingdom Viridiplantae; phylum Streptophyta; class Pinopsida; order Cupressales; family Taxaceae; genus Taxus; species Taxus wallichiana. The sequence continues at coordinate 629,052,052 of CM031235.1, forward strand.
TTTCTCTCACTTCTTCTCTCTCCCCTTACTCTCTCTAGCATTCTATTTCTTCATTGGGAATACACTTTTTCAATCTTTCATCTTATTCACTTAAATGACTTAAATTTGCATTATAATAGTCCCTTTTAAAAAATAAGAAAATGACTTAGTTTCATTCCTAGGGAATTTGAAAATTCAAATGGTTGTGAGATGAAAAGTCACATGGGGGGAGAGGAAGATTTTTTTGTAAAATACACATTGAAGTGGATTTCCATTCCAAATCGCTGGAAATTTTTATTGTTGTAAGTTGTTGGATTTAACTACTCTATGCAAACAATAAAAGCTACATTTCTTCTATCTCCTCATATATGATCCTCCATCCTATCTAGATTCCAACTCTGTAAGCACTATAATTTTTACAATCCATTGGTGCTCATTTTGAATTGGCACATTAAAATAAATTGAATCCTCCTAAATTTTTTCCATGCTCATTAAACAATGCCTTTCGTAATTTCATGATCTCGGTAGATTCTCCTTTGAACTAGTTTCTCCAAATTTGAATGAGCCCATGCCAAGTAATAGTAGAAATTTTATTTGTACATTAACTATTGTGTGAAGTTTACATGATTAGTGAGATAATAATGATCCAATTTGGTTTGAAATATATAAGCATATGAATAGATTATGGATGTATATACACTTGAAGAAAATTTATTTCCCTCACAAACTCTATGTTTTTTTTTTTGTATATGAAAATGTAATTTCTTCCTTATTTCTCGATGAAGTGGAACTCTCTGGGAGAATTCACATCGGGGGAACCTTCGAGTATACTTTCACTTTTGTATGAGAATGAAAAAATGTAAAATGTCCCCAAGCCCACACACGGGAATATACGATAGAATATTCTAAATAAGGATCGGACCCACTTTACAAAGTTTTAGTTTTATAATGTGTGTCTCATATGATAAAATGTAAATTGAACTCAAAGGCCCATGCCTTAAAAGGTACACACACATGTCAGGTGGCATTGGATGAGTATTCAAACTTTGCGTTTTACACTTCATATAAGAATGAAAACTACATTTAGACCTCTCGAGACTGACGAAGGACACATGTTGTCTTATTAAAGTAGCTTGGTATCGGACACATTGTTCAACTTTGCAGTTTTGCATTTTTTCATTTAAATGTAGGAATGGAAAATATGCCCGATCTCTTCTTCCTACCAAAAGGGACACACGAGATAGTTCTCATTTAATCAATAAAATGTAAAGATCAAATGACCAAGGTCGAATATATTGCATTTATGGATTACTGTCATTAATGCTCCTCACACGAAGGGATTACGAGGTTTAAAATTTTACTAAGTATTTCACATTATTACCCTTGTGTAATGAACTTGAGCATTATAGAGCCCTAAACCTATGAATTTTTGATTGTGGGATTGAGGGAGTTGATTGCAGAGAATAGTGTTTGAGAAAATTTAAGTAGTTAGCATGCATGTGAGACTAGTATATTGAAGATACATGCAAACATGAGTAATTTCCCCTGAAAACTAGAAATTTACTTGAGTTTTTTTTACATAAAAGGGGTTTTAATAAGTTCTCATAGTTTGTATTTCTTATTCTATACTTGGTTATTCCTGTGATCCCCATATTTCCTTGATAAACAACTACAAATAGTTTACTAGGAAAAATAAAGGTAAAGGAAACTGAAACCCCTATTACTTTACATATCATAAGTAATTTGGATGAGGTGGTAGATACTAACCTAGGAACACATACCTAATTTTTTTTTCAAAGATTACATGCAAAGGATAAAAGTGATAACATGGTAGAAATTGATGCCAATTGTATTTATTTAGATTCCATTTTCCCACCCTCCATACATTTCCCAAAATAAGAGTGGGATTTTACTTAAAACTACAACCCAGGCTTGAGAGAGGTATTATATGCAAGTGATTCTAGGGTCCTCTCTTTGAACACCTGAGGTATTTTGAATAATATTTGGCATTTCTTAGGTTGAGAAGATAGTAAAAATTGGCATACATAAGGTACAAGGCCAATGGTATTTCAAACATGTTAAATATGTAAAAAATTTGAACACTCAAAGGTTGATAAAGAATAAAGGTTATTATTCCAGGGTCCTAAAGAAGTTAATCGGACCACACCTTGTGGAAAAATTTGAGGACATCATTACCCTACTAAGAAGGATTTCATGTTTGAAGTTAGCTTATGATTTCAAAGAATGGATGTTTAGTTATATTCATATCATATTGAATAGCACTGATAAGGTTTTTTGGGCCACATTTATAGCTACATCGATCCATGATCAACTCATTGAGATAGTTATACGAGTCAGAGAGGGAAATTTTATCAGGTGTGAGTTCTATATGATGTCATACCTTATTTACAACATTAAATGTCACAAATATCTCTATGGTGTCCCAAGACAAAAGGATTTCACCACCCATAGGGTATATGATGTATACCCTCAAATAGAGTTGGAAAATTGGAATGAAAATTTTAGAAAGATAAATGATGCTTTCTTTACATCAATTATATGCCTCTTTAGGCCAAAATGGGAGAAATATAGGATATTTTAAGCTTCCAAGAAGGTAATAAATGAGTATGGATCCTACTTTATATAATTTAGATTATTTACGTACATAAGGGTAAGTGGTTTCAAGGGACACCCTTTCATTTCTCCTAGATACCTAGATGAAAAGTGGACACTCTTAGAACTATCAAGGAAACTAGAAGAAGTGCACAAGTTGATAGTAAAAAAGCACAAGACCAACATCAAGTTCGCATCTCAATAAGGAGATACACCTGCTCAATTATCATCAAATCTAGTCTTTTGAAAGAGGATATGGACATATTAAAGATTGAAAAGTTTTAGCCTATGCCAAAATATGCTATTAGATGAGTGGTGATCTCGGTCCTAGCAATCTCATATGAATATGAAGCCCATTATGAAGATTATTGGATGAATTGTAGATATGAGGAGGAGGTAAGATTAAGAGATTTTTCCACAATGACCTTACAACAAGTTATTGATTAAAAGATTGTAGTTGTGCCCCAAGGCTTTATTGATGACAAAAAATAGTGAGCCCATACTTTGAGGAAATGAATTTATCATCCAAACAATTTCACCACTTGATTGGAATGAGAATGAGATAACAAGGCTGCATGTTAGAACAACACATGTGATGATAAGGACATTATCATGGTTAAAAATAAAAGGTTTGTATTTATCACTGCAAATACTTAGGTTTTGTAAGAATATAGGCCACATGAATTATACATGATTATCTTACTCCTTTTAAGGAGGAGTAGACCAAATTGATCCATTGGTAAGGAAAACACCTTAGCTCCCTTCCAAAAAGCTAACCACTGGGATGATAGAGGAATGAAATTCACCCACAAGTAAAAAAATGAACCTCTATGTCTCTCCTAACCTAGAAAGCTGAGGAAATGTTGATGAAGACCATGAAGGATGCCCCCATTACCTAGGTAGTCCCATTACAAGTCAATGGGGTAGGTGCTTCAAGACCTAAAACTTGAGTAGTAACATTTTTAGGATCATCAAACATAGGAAAAAGGATGAGGGAGCCCTAAATGATACCGACCCACATCTCTCGGGGTAGAAATCTTGAAGAGAAGTAAAAATATGCTCTTAAGTGTTTTAAGATGAATAAAAGGGCTAGAGTTGAATTTCCTTTGGAAAGAGACAATAATACCTTAGATGCCAAAGATGTCCAAACCATGAAAGGCATAAGAAAGGAAGTAAAGAACTAGAGGTCATTGATCTAGTCACATTGAATGAGGTTCAAAAGACTCTTATTGCAACATTGGCATAATATGTATCAAAGTTACAAGTTAACATAAGTGATCCAGTCTCATAATCAAATTTACAAAAACCCATGTTACAATGCCAATCCAAGAAGGAACCACTCCACAAATTAATATGGTTAAGGTTGGGAAAGAAAAGGAAACACACACACCAGACCTACTTACTTAATGTAAAACTTAGCAATGAAAAGGGAGGTTGATAATACTCCCTTAGATAGTCAAATCCTAAAAACCTCGAAGAACATGGAAAAGAGGAACCTAAGGTAATCTAATCAGTCCCACTAGGGAGGGGAAAGATGCTATTATCACCACTATAACTCAAGAGAGAGTAAATACACTCGTTTCAATAATAAATGTAGATGAAAGAGAGGAGACCCATGCACAAAGTACTCACTTTGAATTATTACTAAGATTGGAAATAATGAAAGAAGAAAGTGCTACCCTATTGGAAACTTAATTGTTAGAGATTCCATAATGAAGAAAAAGTATGGCAATTCAAAGAGTGTAAAATTAATTTATAGGGTCAAAAATTGAAATGAATCCAGTTGATCAAGGACTTACAAGAGAATCATAAAAAGAATTTTTTTTTTTCATAGGATTATAGCCTTAGGAAAAGGTAGGATCACAACATCGAAAAACTAGATGTTATTATAAGCCATGTAAAGGAAACACTAAAAAGAGGTCATTAAGGAAATTACAAGTCATGAAGTGGTTAAAGGCAAGGAAAAGGAACCATCTAGTAATAACGCCCAAAATCAACCATTGCAATATTGCTTTGACCAAGGAACTGAAGTTGATAAACATAAAACAAAAAAAAAAGGAATAAGTATTCCTAAAGATAAGCCAAAAAGAGTTAGTAATGGGAACTCAAGTCCCACTAATACGATTACAGCTCAATGGTGCCTTAAACTTCTTCCAAAGAAATGGTAGTCATGAAGCACACCACAACATGTACCACAGGCACAAAGAGAAGGAAATTCCCCCATAACAAGATGGTTGGAAACAATCCTCCCAAAGAAAGAGAAAGAAGTGGCTCAAGTGGAAAATATTATATTTTCAAGACCTACAAGAGCCCCCAAGAGAGTCGATATTAGCCAAAAACCATGTTTTTTTATTATTAGTAAATAGTTTTAAAGGGACTATACCTTGTTACAAAAAGGGATCAACAACCATATATAACTATAAAGATGTGACAAAAAAGGATCAAAATCTAGATAGAACACTATGTCCATCAGTAACCAAGAGATAGTTACAAATAAGAAACAAAAGATTACATAAAATAAATGAGAAAAACAAAAAATTAGCAAAGTCATAGTAAAAAGACCAAAAAGATCAACAACTAAAACGAATCCCTCCCAGCTGAGTGAGTTTACTTCTTGGATGCTCTTTCAATTCTAGACTGGATCATTTGTAGTGAGGTGAACAATGCCAATGTGGTGATGTGCATTGGGTCTGAAGCATTCAACTGCGAGATGGTCTAGCTCCTCTCTTTATCATTCCCCCAAATAGTGCTAGGGATCCAAACCCATGTTGACCCTCGGGCTACAAAACATTAGATGTTACCACCCACGGGAAGATAAACTAAAAAATTAAATTACAATGAGTGACTACCAAGTCACACCTATTCCCTTGGGAAACCAATTACCGATAATTTAATGCAAGAAGCTACAATGGCCCTTGGGGGCCTTAACAAAAAATTTCAGGGGATAAGGAGACTAAATAGTTAAGAGAGAAAGTGGATATCTGTCAAGTTATGCCCAAAAATGGATGCATCCTTCTATTGAAGGGAAAGAAATTTCTATTGCTATAACTCTAGAGGATTTAACAGTTGTTGAAAAATACAAAGAAATAATTTATGTTGTAACGAAGTGGAAGGAAGATTTATGTGAAAAGGAAATAAGACCATAGAATATATCATTAAGGACTATGAGGAGGTCTCTAGATAACTCATCAATTTTCATAAAATATCTTTCTTCTTCATAAATGTTAACCCAGAGAAGCTAATAAGATTATATAGCATGATGGGATGCAAAGTTAAAACACTTCTTTCTAGTTATTTAGGGATGTCCTTATGTGGAAGCAAGTTGGCACTAGAAACTTGGAACCCACTCATTGAAAGGTTCCAAATTAAACTTGATTCGTGGAACAACGCCCTCCTCACCCAAGCTAGAAAAACCTAATTACTTTAGATTTATCTATAGGAAGTTTCCATTGTTAGAACATAATATTAAGTGTTGATATAAACCTTAGTTTATAATTAAATAATTCAGATTATTTGTATTCTAAATTTTTTAATCTAAAATATGAGTTTATGGTTAATTAGTTTTTAATTAAATCAATTTATATGAACTCAAGGTATACCTCATCACTTATATGTTCATAACCCTTAGGGTTATATAAAATGGCCATAGGTGTTGGACAAGTTTCTTCATTCCTAATCAAATGAATGAACTAGCTCTTTGAAAGAAAATAAAAATCATAACATGAAGAGTTTATAATACCTCATAAGCATGATGTGATAGATGAACGAGCACCAAGTAGCTGATCCTTTCTATAGATGATGACCTAGAAATAAGACAAATTAAAATGGGATTGATTAGATATATTTATGTGAGGGTTTCTGAAAAATGGGACCCAAGAAGAGTTAAATTCCTTAGCGGATGTCAATCCTGTGTGTTTAGAAAGATTGAAATAAAGAAGGAATAATAGATAGCATGTAGAAATAAAAGTACACCAAATTTGAGAAATGGTTAAAAATGATCTAGAAGCTGATTCAATTGAAATAACAGTAAATTAAAGGTTACCTAGTCTAGGTCGATGGTGAACTAGACTATACAAAGGTAGGTCAACGATAACCGGGAGACTCGATCTATAATATGAGTTGAATATGCAAACCCTGCAAGATCTAGATGCAATATGGAAGCTATAGAGGTCTGAAAATACTAAAGTCAATTTGTAGAGGGGATTTGAGGAAGAAGAGACTAGGAAAATGGAAAAAATAGAGATGGATTAGGGTAGATTGAGAATTAGGACCCTAGTCAATGGTGACTGGGGTTTGTTGATGAAAACTATAGTAGAGATAGATAAGGCCAAAGGTAAATAGATGAAAAAGAAAACTTACAAGTAGAGAGGATGTAAATAAGGTTTTCAAAGAAGCTCGAGTGTTGTGCGAGACTGATATGAACCTAAAAAACATTAGAAGAAATTAAAACAACAATAATATGATAAGAAACTAATTAAAGTAAGAAAAAGATACTAATAAGCTCATGAAGGATAAATGTGAGTGATGCACACACGTCTAAAGGAGGTCTATGAATGTTGAAGGAATACTCGGGCATGAGAGTGAGTTCACAAGTCATGAGAGAGCTCTAGAATCTGCATGCATATGATGATTTATTCTCTCTTTTTGGAAGGATTTAACTTTGATTTATAGGGTTGACAACCATTGGGTTGGGTCGCCACCGATTTTTGGGAATTTTTCCCCAATGGGATATTTTTTTGTTTTTAGCATGATTTCATGATTTTATGAGTGAGACGGGTGTTGTAAAGCATATAGGTGGGAAGAGATTGCTTGGGGATAAATTATGGGTAGTTTGGGGCATAAAAATAGATAGGAAGAAAGCTAGGAAAAAGTGTAAGATAGAGATTTAGGATAAAAACATCCTAAATAGAAAGTAGATTAGGGAATGATATGATGTGGATATTAATTAATTAATTAATAAGAGTTAATTAATTAAATTAACTAAATTTGATGGGATGGGCATTTTAATTAAATTAAGGGGATGCATTTAATTAAAAGGGGACATAGATAGGACCCTAACAAAATATGCACACACGGGAAGACAAGAGTAGAGATAATGATTTTAGGTGTCTACATTTGCCCCTTTTTGTTGAGTGGTTTGTGATAGAAAGCCATGAGAGAAAAATATTAAGAAGAGGAGTGTGTTGAAGATTGATAGAAGGTAGATGATGAGCTCCACCTAAAATGTGGGATTGATGACACCAAGGGAGATTGACGATGTGTTTGAAAAAAAGTAGATGATGAAGGGTGAGTGGGTGAAAAAAGGTGTGAAACATATAGCCTAAGGCAAGATGCCCCAAGAAAAAAGGATCATAATTATAATGAAAAATATGATGGTGAATCCAATATCACATTGGTAGAGGGGTAGTTGCGGTCTCAATGGAGATGGACTATAGTGCTCTACAGACCAGTGAGTGGGTGAAAATCACTACAAAATGGAGAGAATCCAATGGGAAATCTCTCAAATGGATGCAAGATGAAATGATCATGGGGTCATGGCAAAGCATAAAAGTATTCACAACTAAATGTGAAAATTATGCGAAATCCTTCATACACGAGGAATTGAGTGAAAAAATATGCATCTGTAAAGGATGAGGATGAGAATAATGGTTCCCTAGTAGAGGACATAGGAAAAATCTGAAAAGGTGAGTGGTGAAATAATATGCCCAAAGAGGGAGTAATTATGGCCATGAAGTGGAGTTTGTGCACAAATTAGATAAGGATTGAAAAATAAAATTCCCAAAGAGGGAGTAAGTATGGCCAAGAAGTTGACTTTGTGATCGCAAAAGGATATGATCAAAATATTGAAATAGAATGTCCTAAAGGGAACATAAAAATGGCCACAAAGGTGGACCTTGAAGAATTCCCAAGAAGAGGTCATAAAAAAGATTGAAAAGCCAAAGTGAAGGATACTAAGGCTAGTCGATGGTAATCGAGGCGATCGATGCGACGCACCCGGGGGTCAATGGTGACCAAGTGTGTTGGTGGCTATATAAACCTACGTGTAAGCTAAAGATTCTCATTCTCATGTGTGAACTTGGTGAGAGAGATTAGAGTGATTCTGAGAGAAACATGGGAGATGGAGGTTGTAAGATCTATGAGGAAACACCGAGAGGGTGTGGTGGATAGTGAGTAACAAAAATCAAGCTTGTTTTTGGTTTAATTTTGTTGTTACTTGTTTTTTCATTTTTAGAAAAAGTAGATGATGTCGGGGTAGTTAGCGGTGACCGGGTGGGTTGACATTAACTAGGCCCTAAGATGTGACGATAAAACTTGAAACATGTTGACCTAACTTGTGTCAAAGCATCAAATAGGGTTAGATTAGATTGTCTTAGGATTAAATTGGATTTTTGATGAGTTTAATGCATTTTGATTATATTATGGATTTTGAGGATATGATGTTTTCATGTTTTTGTTTGTGATTATAGACAGGGAGACCCTATATTTGCGAGCTAGAGTGTCTTCTTTGTATGAGTATATTAGAGGAGGATATGTGATATATGCCGAGTGGTATCACTTGGTTACAGTGGGGTTAGGTGGCTTTAGATATGATTAGAGGATCCCACATGATGTGGGGATTATGATTTCTTTAATGGAGAGATGGGATACGAAGACATGTACCTTTTGGTTTAGGACATGGGAGATGATAGTTACCATGGAGGATGTGTATAAGATTCTCAAATTGCTGATATAGGGGAGAAGATAGTTCCCATTACTAGTGATGAGAGATTGACAGTGTTGACACAACTATTTGGAGGTGATGCACCCAAAATTAGGTTTTATTCATGGGCTTTCTCTTATGAGGTGAGATACGAGGTTGAAGTACCACACAACTAATTGATCTATATGATGATGATGGATATGTCTTGTTATACATTTCTAGACTCTTATAGAGCTTAGTTTCCATGGGCACTAGTTGGTGTAGAGGAATAAATTATTAATCATCAAATATTGTTTTGTTCGGGACTACTCTGTTAGCTCGGGTATACCACGAGCTACTATCGATGTATAAGGGGGAAAAGATCGAGTTTAGATGTTAGTTTCTTATTGCCTTTGTTGTATGCGTATGAGTACATAACATTGATTCAACCACCATAACTTCCATGGGTAACATGAGACCAGTTAAAGGTAGGATTTTTGAGATGGAGGGCCGAACAAGCCTTGAAAGGGGGACAAGGAGTGGATTGGTATTTTGATCAGTTTTTAGAGATAGAGATAGAGAAGATTAGATATCACAGGTATAGGGATTTCCCCACATGGCCAAGAGTAGATGTTGATTTTCCAAGATGAGGTAGACATGATAGATTTAGGGAGATATTTAGAGATGAGCAAGGTTGTGTATTTTGATCAAGTGCGATGACATTTTAGGGTTGTCTAGACTATAGAATATGCTTCCATTTTTATAGGTGGGAGGAGGTAGACATGGAGTTGTTGAGCCCTATCATGGCATATCCATTGGGGGAGGAGGCTGCACCATGGGATGTTGATGACAACGTAGGAGTTGAGGCCAAATTTTGTGACTAGATGGCTGCTATCCGGGAAACTAGAGTGGTTATGGAGGGAGGAGAGGAGGATGTAGAGGAGATGGAGGTGGAGGTTGAGGTTGAGGCAACACCGGGGAGGTGGAAATGAAGGAGATTGAGTTGAGGAGACTATGGAGTTAGCATGGATTCATGCCAAGAAATATCAGATGAGCATGGAGGGGGACAGTGTGATCCAAAATAGGAATTGATACCACCTTTGGCAGAGGGAGGATTACATGGGTCCGATTTGGAGATCTTACTACTATACTAGTTGCCGAGGCTATAGGAAGAGGATAGGAAACACCACGAGGAGGAGGAGAGATGACAACTCCGATATGATCTCAATTGATAGGTGTAAATCCTTATCTATAGAGGGTAAGTATTATGATGGCATCATGATCAAGAAGCTACTGAAGACACTCTGATACTAGGAGCATGTGTAGAGGAGATCAATAGGTAGTTTTTCCATCAAGTAGAAAAATGATTGTGGCTCAACCATAATGAGGAGATGGCTAGAGAAAAGGCATCGAGGCCGATAGAGAGAAGAAGGGACCTACCATGTAGGAGGAGGATATTAGGATTTATGATATTCACTTTTCGGTTTCATTGATATTTATGTTTTGAGAGAAACCCATTAGAGGGAAATGCTTTATTGATAAACTTGATTTTGATATATATATGATATCATTTTCTTGCAATTTTATATGCGTGATTTGTGTAATGTGATTGTTTGATTCATGGTGATGATGATATTTACCGATAATGATGATGTTTATTGGTTATATTGTTAGAGTAGGTATTTACCTTAGCTCATGTTCACCTAGGTACTTTATTTACCTTTATTGTATTTATCCTCACCCACTTATGTGTGTGGATATTTATTTTATATTATTTAGATATTAGGATATATTATCTATTTGTTAATTATAGTTCTTTCCTTGATCTATGGTATTGACTAAATCCTTGATGTCTAGTTCTCTCCTAAATTTGTGGTCTTGACTAGTTCTATGATGACTATTTCTTTCCATGATTTATGGCTTGATCTATGACCTTGACTGGTTCTTAGATTGTTATTCCTTTCCTATATAAGCAAGGCCCATTCTCATTGTATTTCATTGAGTTCCATAATAATATATGATATTTCTACTCATTTGTTTGCAAAGGTTTTATGTAAAGTTATTCTAGTGAATTGCTTTCATCTTATAGATTGTGGTGTTTGATTAACATATGTGTTCTTGGCTTGGTACGATCTGGTTATCGTTCCTTTTATATATATGGATGCTTTGGATTTGCATGGACATAGATGATTGATGATGTGGATTTTTATATGGTTAATGAGGATTAGGATTATATTTGAATTTTAAATGTGATCATGATAATGAGATGGATAGATAGAATGTGACGTGGATAAAAAGGTAATGTAGATGTGATTGTTGATTAATACAAGCAAATATTGATCTATTTTGGATACATAAATAGATTGATTGGGATAACACAACCAATGATGGAAACCTACAGTACAAATGAAATCACATCGTATCAAGGAATGCACGAATAAAATATGCATCTAATTACATTGGAGGTAAACAAGAGTGGATCCAAATAACACAAGGCACATGTGACCAAAACATGTGTTAGAATGTAATCAATAATAGTTATTCATATCAAAGATCATAGAGAGATAATGGATGTAGTGAAATTAAAAGACCTAATGTCAACACGAAAAATGGCTTTGAGATGTAACTTGTATGAGGGAAAAGGGTTCTCCGTTAGTTGTGTTATCTAAATCTATGCCCCAACTCAAGGAAAGGGAGAAAGTAATGTTAAAAGAACGTTGATCAATGTGGGAAGCCTTCCTAGGATGTGAATAAAATGGAAGGTTGATCAATGTGGGAATCCTTCAATGCCATTATACAAGAGAGTAGCCATCCTTTGAGGGTATGGTCTACTTCATATATAATATGGATAAAGAAAGATAATATAAATGATAATCAACCTTCGAGGGATCCGTCTATTTCTTTGATTTGATTTTTTTTTTGAACAAATGTCCTTCAAGGGAGTAGTCTATTTTTGATAGCTTTTGAATTTTTATTGGATCATCCTTTGATTTTGATTTTGATATGGGGAAGAGCTGAGAATAGCTAAGTATACCAATTATGAGGGGATAATGAACATATGAGAGACACCTATGAACCCTTTGCATGATTCTAATAGGTGAATGGGAGGGTGATGGACATAATGATCATGAATTTATCACCAAAAGGGAGAACCTATCCATAAGGAATATGATATGAGAAAAGACATGTTGCTCATATTTAAGGAAATGTCTAGGAAAGTGACGGATGACCACATAATTCAAATCACTACGATGAAAGATGGAAAAGGTTAATGATGGAGGGATGATTTAAGGATATGACTAAGAGCTCACAAGAAGACACACTAACAATAGAATGGTCACAAGTGTAATCAGTTAAGAGGTTCCACCTTTGGTTTACCAATAAGAGAGGCCAATCGATATGCTCCCAACCCATACTTATGCATGATAATGTATGGTCTAGTATAATTAGGAGAAAACTTTCCATGTTGGATCCTTTCTAGAGTAGTGACATTCTACTTTTCTTTGAGAAAGATATCACCGAAATTAAATTTGTGTTCTTTGATGTGATTTTTATATAACACGTTTTATGTGCTCTTGATAAACATGATGGTTTTCAAGAGTGAGAAGGTGATGCTCATCTAACAACTTAAGCTATGTTAAATGTGCTTGGCGATAGTCCTCATCAGAGATGAAGTCACGAAGAGATATGCACAAAGAAATAATTTTCACTTTGAGGGGAAGAACGGCTTGAGAACCATACACAAGTGAAAATGGTGTATACCCCATGGAGGTTTGGATGCTAGTATAATAATCCTAAAGAATGAGGGGGAGATGGACATTCCAATCACGACTTGATTGGTCAATAGTTTTACAATAATGTTTCGAGGACTTTTTTAGTGGCTTATACTTGGCCGTTAGCTTGAGGATAGTATGGAGAAGATAAGTTGAGTTGGATGTTAAATGAGTCATAAATCTTCTTAAGATATTTGTTTTTAAAGTACTTTCCATTGTTCGTGACAAGGTTGTGAGGGATGGAGAAGCAAAAATGATGTTTGATAGATAAAGTTAATGATTGGACAAGATTTGGTTGAAGTGAGGGGAATTAATTCCACCCAATTAGTAAAATATTTAGTTGTAGTAATGATGGATTGATGTTGTTGTGAGGATCAAGGATTAATAAGACTGATAAGACCCCTATGAATGGCAAGGGATTTTGGGTAAAAAAGGTAGGTGGAAAAGTTCGGCTAGGATAAACTTAAGTTTGAGATAAGTTAGATAAGGACCATGAGGCTGCATTAGATAGAATTTCTTAGGAAAATAATATTAAAGGTTACTACAATGATTTTAGCATAAGATTATATGGCCACAAGAGTGGACTTTGGATATAGCCATGGTGCTCACAAAGGAATCAAAGATATGGCCTCGAAGGTGGTCATAATAAGAGAAGATGTTGGATAAAAATGATTGATATGATATGATAAGAAGAGATAGATGTAGTCATGATATGGAAAGGATACAATCCGCAAGTAGGAAGACCCTAGAATGAATTACCCCTAGCATTGAATAAGCTACGGGGATAGGATGATGGGGAAGAAGAAACAACAAGGGGGAGGTACTCCCCGAGTGAGAAAAGTGTGGATGATCTAGTGGATAACATGATAAACGAAATGAGATGGGATGATAAGTATAGATGGGCTATATGATTGAAAATCACAAGGATGATATATCAAGGAAAACCATGTCAATGAATAAGGGAGGACACTCACTAAGAAGAGTGGTATGTGAAGAGGTGGTGGATGGAGGAGGAGGCCTAGAGACTCCTATAGATGGAGAGACAAAAAAATAATAGTGGAATCAATTGAGTAAGAGTTGGTAGATGGAGGAGGAGAGTTCTCAAGAAGGTCATCTCTCTTGATGAGATTGTGGATGATAGTATGTAGGGCCTTATAGTATTCAATGTCATGACACGGGGTATGATGGTAAGCGCAAATGCGATGGGGATCAAACCATGATGCATTTAGCTGATCTGGATCAAAGGCCCGATAGGAAAAATTATGATGATGGAAATTTGGAGTAAATTTCATAGGAATTCCACATAGGATTGATATATGTGTCTAGAGATGGCTTGGAATATGTTTTGGATGTCATGATGGGGAAGATTGTTTCAAGGTATTGATGTTTTTTTACGATTGATGGTGGTTGGTGTCTTGGAAGAAGAAGAGATGGATGATGTCGGTTGAGATTGGTCGGTTGGATGGGAGTGTTCTTGATGAAGGAAAATGTATTAAGAGGGAGTCAATTTTTTTGAATTTTGATTGATTGATTGGTCACAATAAAGGAGATGGTCCTAGGATAGATGGGTTTGGCCCTAAGATGGATGATATAGGTTTGGTTTTTTTGAGGAAAAATTAATCTTCTTGTGAGGGTGCATAAGGGATCATAGTAGAAGGGTACCAATATTTTTAGGTTTGGTTTGTGAAGAAGTTCCTGTAGTCATTTTTATGCCCTCTCAAAGAACAAGGAAATCCCATGCGTGCCGGCCTATCACCTAACGGGTGTTGGGTGCTCACCCGAGGCACGCGTGGGTGCCGAGTCCCTCCTTTATGTGATTTGTGTGAGAATGCATTATTTTTGATAGAAAATTAAGTGAATATATTGGAAAGGAACCATACATTCATCTTAGATCTCAAAATGGCTTCTAGACCAATGTGTTCATTCATATAAGAAAAGCATTACAGAACAAAGGTTTGAATCATAATATAAAAGAAATGTACAAGGTTTTACATCCACTCATATGAAATAAATATATATAACCAATCCATACAGATGTAAGTAGAACTGAAACCACACATATATTCATATTAAGCATGTTGATAACCACATTACATTAATTGGGAAATCACATATCCATATGATAGTGCAGACCAATGTCATGCATCGGAACTGGACTTAGGCCCTTCATAGTACAAAGAAAAATTGTTCAAACCCATCCCCTTGATACAACATACTCCTACAGATCCTCTAAACCTAGCCTATGGAGCTCTCATAGTATTCCTGCATGGCTTCACCTCTCCATCTGTCTCATTTTTCCTCTACCGGGTGCTCATATATAGCCTTGTTAAGAACTTCCATGCCTTTCTGAAGTTGTAGATCACTTTCCATGTGTCTAAGTGGTCCTCCATGGGATCATGCTTCTTAAGATGCAATCTCTCCATCCTTTTCCATGATGACCTTCTAGAATATTCTATCGCAAGGTATATTCCTTCCATGGGCACAAAGTTTCCATGCATGTGACACCTTATCCACTTCGCATGCGTAGTTGGGTCATGCTTTCCTCGTGTTCTTCCCAATATGCCAAATATGGATAAGTCTCAAGATATTTTCTCTACCTTGCACGTACACCACTGGTTCTAGTAAAAACCTCCTAAAACCCTATCTAGTGCACTTTCTCCTTACGCACCCTTCCTCAAATAGGCCTTGCATGCCCACGCGCCTTCTTCTACTTAGCCAATATTTTAGGGGACCCTACATCAACCCACACTATGCATGTTCTCCACCCTCAAGAAGACCTTCTCAAAGAATAAAGAATGAATATCTTGAATAGTTTGGAGAAAAATAAAGGAATGAAGAATTTGGGGTAGAATGAAAGAATGGGGAAACTATGATTATTTCTATAAGACAAGAGGGAAATATTTCATCAAGTCTACCTCCAACTTATTCTAGGTATTGATGTCGCTTTGTGTGCATTGACAAATGTCATCGAATAAGGTGCTCACCTCTTCAAATATTAACCCTTCTCCTTAGTTATTCATCATTTCCATGATCCCCTCTAACTATTTTCCTAAATTGTTGAGAGCTTCCATCCTTTGAGTGATCTAGGGATACAACTCTTTCAACTAGTTTTTGATTGAGCTCCACAAGGTCTCAATGGCCTCGATTTTTTTATCAACCTTGGCTAGGATTTTGTCACGTTCCACACTATTCCCCATTTTCTTCTCCTAGAACTCCTTGAGCTCTACTTCATGGGTGGTGACTAGAATGCTCACCACTCTATCTCTATTGGTGAAATTTTCATAAGTAGCCTCAATGATTAGGCGATAGATTTCACATCCACGAGGAATTTATTGTACTAGGCCATAATGGCCACAACATTTATCTTTTCCTCCTTTTATTTATGCACCGATGCATGTTCTTCAAACTCTAAGGCTAGTGATCATCTTTCCATTATGAGGACGCAGAGTCAAGTCCTCTAGACACTCCAAAGTGGATCCATACTTCTACATTGGTGGCATTAGATATGGATGCTTTATGAAAATGACATCTGTGATCATCTATTCTTTTTATATGCCTTGAGTACCCTTTCCTTCTCTTCTTTCAACTCATGCCTTAACTACATGTTGATTAGCTCCTCCCACTTTAAGTCCTTGGTTCTTTCTCTAGCTCTTCTTCCTTCTTCTACGGTTCTACCTCTAGGAAATTCACCCTTTCATTCCTCCCAAAGAGTATGACCTCTACTTCCACCAAAACATTGTTTAGCACATTCCAAATTTACTCGTCGATAGCCACCAAGAGTTTACTAAGGGGTTTTCACCTTTTGAATTTGGTACCTTCATTATTGCCCCTTGGCTTACTTTAAATTCTGGTTCATCGATGTGGGAATCAAATGCCCAAGAAAGCATTTTCCTCGTCCGAGGGTATGCACCTTCCTCATCAAATGATGCCATAGCCAAGAGTTTCTCCATTGGTATGGTGCTTTGAAAGTGTGCACACAACACCTTGTTTGGATCATCAATATAGCCCATCCTTTGAACTTGTGATGCCTCTACATGTGGCCTTAGGAAAGATCACAGCCAAATTGGGATCCCCTCCCATGCTACCATATTCATTTTCTATGCTTTCCTCCTCTACTTCCTTCATCACTAGGTCGCGTTGTGTTCCATCTCTTACTCTACTAGGTCTTTGATGATCTTGGCTACTTCTTTCTCCGCACCTCATCTATCTATTCCTTAGTGAGGCTTGGGGTCCTCTATTCTTTTATAACTTCCTCACTTACCCCCTTGTCCTGAGTATCCTCTTCTTCCTTGTCATTCTTCCTCTTGAAAAAGATGTACTCATTTTATTCTTCCTCCTCCGAGTCATGAACCTCATAGATAGGATGGTCCTTGCCTCCTGGTTCATCTTCATCATCATCATCTCTCTCACCTCTATAGGCCTCCAAGCTCTCTGTATCCTCCGAATCATTTTCTTCTATCACCTTTTGCTTCTTCCTAGCAGGAGATTCTACTTCCTCCTCCTCTGGTGACCTCTCCTAGGTGATGGGTTCCTCGTGCTCTCGGTGCTTCTTCCTCTAGAGTCTTTTCTTTCACCAGGACTTATTTCTCCATGTGTAAGTACTCGGTGTTAGTGCTTATCTCAGCGTGCTTACCACTTTTGTAGCCTAAACACTTGGTTCTTTCTGCACCTCTTGTCTTTCCCTATTCTTTGGCGTAGGATTCTTTCTTCTGTGGGGTCCTCAGGGATGGATACATTTTTTTACAAGTATGCACCCTTTTCAAATTTTAGCTTGATGCGAAGGTATATTCTTGCTACATCCCTTCCAGCGATTGGAAATGTCATTGGTTTCATCATCTATATCTTGTGGGAGACATATCTCTCCATGTATGTGCACTTCTTGGGGTAAACCAACTTTTTACGTAGCTCTCTGTGGTCTTGATCCACCTCACTAAGGTCAAACCTTAGTCTCTTGGCCTCTTTGAATCTGTTCACCCCACTGGAAGTATTGTGTGGTGAAGGAGAAGGGAAGCTTACACCATGGGCTCATTATTTCATCTATCAACCTAAATATGCCAATGTAGAAGTGTTGATATACCGTGAATTTTGCTTCTCCTTGCATGAGTGTGGGTAAATTATCTAGAATCCTCTATTCCACCTCGAACGCGTCCCTCATGCACTTGTACCATTTCTCTAAATGTGCCTTGTGAGTGGTTGTCATGGTCTCACAAGTATATTTTGTGAACCACTTCACGGGCGAGGGATCCTCTTTTAGGTACTCCCAAACAAACTGTTATGGCCCATTGGGCACTTTGATTTCTAAGAATACTATTGTGAGGAGGACATTACCAAATAGTATCTTCTCGCATTCTTGTGTGTTGCTAATGATTTCATCCGCGATGAAAGTGGACAAGTTGTAGATGGTTCCCTCATATATTTTTTGGCATACGTTTAGCCATGCCTTGTTCATTAAGCTTGGTTACTAAGTTCGTATCCATCCTCATCATGGGGTTTGGAATCTCTATAATGTCAAAGTATTACGACCCTTTCTTATAGTCATATGTAATAATTGTTTCCTTAATGGCCTCCTTGTCGCTTAAGTCATCATCAATGCTATCCCCTTCACAGATAAGGCATGTGAACTTGGAAATTAACTAGGGAATTATGTGCATCTTGCACCCCACAAAATAAAAATGGTCTTTGTGAACACGTTCCATCATCCATTGGTAGAGGTGCTTAGGTTTTCGAAGTAGGGTAATTCGTAAAGTTGTAGTAATCCTGGCTTCTCAACTTAACCTTTACTTCATCATTGTAGATGGGAATGCCTTCTAGTGTCCTCTTATTTGTTGGGTGAACCAACTCCAAAGCCATTTATTTTTCTATTGTGTTGGTGCGGTGATTATAGTCACTTACAGACATCTTCGCAAATGAGATTCCCATTATTTTCCTAGCAATACCCCATTTGGGTATTGCATCTCCATGTACCATTCTTCATTTGTGCTTGCGATGATAGTTGTTTGCTTCCCCTTACCCTTTCCCTTATGATTTTTAGGTGAGATGGTTGCTTTCTTTGGTTCCATCCTTTTGGTTAGGTTATCACTTCAAGCATCTTTTCCTTGCTCTACTCTACCACTTTATCTAACCCTAATGCACAACCTTGCGAAGAAACCCTCCTATACTATTCCCTAGCTACTAAACCCTAACTGGAACAATTCTTCCACAAGATGGCGCTTCAAAAAATTCCTTCTTAACAACTCCCTCCATGCCCATGTACTCCTTTCCTACTAGTTTGTGGATCTGCTCTAGTCATGTCCTCTCAGATTTCTTCAATTTTTCTTCACACAAATCACCTTTGGATGCCCTAGTTTGCATGAGAGATATTTTCTCTTTGTAAATTCAAGGTAAATAATGAAGTTCCTGACTTCTTATTTATATCTTTTCCTTCTTTCTAGCATTAAATGCTATTTTACCTACCACCGTACTTAGTACTAAATGCAAATTTTTCCACCAAGCCGACCTTACGCGCCTTCACTTACACGCCCAATCTTGCGTGAAAAACTTCTACAACCTTTTGGCACACAAACAATCCATCCTAACATAAGACTCTTACATGTGTGTTAATAATGGCAAAGGCACTTCTTTTTCCTTTCACTGATTTTTCTCTTGCCTACCTTGTGTTGTTCGTGCACTTCTCTCTATACGTGGTTTCTCTGGTCTTATCCTGACACCAATTTTTTCATTCACCTCTTCTTCCATATGATTCCTTCATCCTTGCACGCTTTGTATCCATAAATCAATTTATTCACTTTCTTATCATATGTTTGTAACAATATCAGAATTTTAAAGTTCCATAAATCAACATTCACATAGTTGTTTATTTAAAAATAAATAGTTATCTGCCCAAAATTGGCAGACTTATTGTCATATAAAGATAACATCATAAATTTTTATCAGTCATTTGATCAATTTTGTTCAAATAAATATGGAGAATAAGTTTTCATATCTTCCATATTTTCCTAGGTTGCACTTTCTTCATTAAACTGGTCCCACTAGACCTTACATTGACTTATTTCATGATTTCTTAAATACAACTAGCGAGTTTCCAACACTCGTATGGGTTTAAACACGATAATTCTTGGGTCTTGGACCTACAAGGAATTCCAATTTAACACATCGATAAATCTGAAATGCATTTCTTAAGAAAAGAAAAATGGAAAACATCATGCATTCGTGACAAAGCGGAGGTAATGCTAAGCGGTAAGCTACGGGGTTTATTACTTTAACTATTTCAAAAGGTCCTATGTAACGAGGTGATAACTTGGATGCCTTTCCAAAAGTTATAGAGTTTTTTTCGGTTTAACTCAAAGAAAGACCTTCTCACCAAGTTCAAATTTCCTATCAACCCGCTTTAAATCAGCATAACTCTTTTGCCTATCTGTTGCTTCTTTCAAGCATTCACGAATCATTTTAACTTGCTGTTCCATTTTTGTAAGGATTTCAGGTCCAATTACCTCTCTATCCTCAATGTTGTCCCAACTAATGGGGGTTCTGCATTTTCTTCCGTATAGTGCTTCAAAAGGTGCCATCTTAAGAGAGGCATGATATGTGTTATTGTAAGCAAACTCAACTAGTGGAAGGTACTCTTCCCACTTATACTGTTGATCCATACAATACATTCGTAACATATCCTCTAAAACTTGATTAACTCTTTCAATCTATCCATCCATTTCTAGATGATACGCAGAACTGAAATTCAACTTAGTTCCTAGAGCTACATTAAGTGTTTTCCAAAACCTTGAAGTCATTCTAGGATCTCTATCAGATATGATTAATTCAGGTACTCCATGTAATCTAAAAATTTCATGTACAAACCTCTTTTCCAAAATAGGAGAATCATCCTTCAGATTACCAAAGCAATAAAATGTGCTACTTTTGTTAGTTTATCAACAACTACCAAAATAACATCATGTTTATTTCTTGACATAGGAAACCCTTGTACAAAATCCATGCTTATTACTTGCCATTTGTACTACGGATGCTATGAGGATACAATAAACACCTTTCAGTACATTTGTTAAGATTTAACACATTGAAATTCTAAGAAATGTTTCACAAAATGAATAACATCATTTTCATCCCCTTCCAAAAATATTGTTATCTTATATTAGCAAACATCTTTGTAATACCGGGGTTTCGAGAAAAATGTGAATTGTGAAATTCTGCTAACAATTTCTTTCTTAAATCATTTAACGAAGGTATGTATACTCTTTTTCAAATCTTAAAATTCCTTCATTGTCAAAGTGAAAAATTTTATACCTCACATCATTTGGATCTAAAGCAAGTGTTTTTTTACTTTTTGAAAGTAAGAATTAGATTCCATGACACTTTTTATGTAACACCTTGAACAAACTGTTATATTTATCTTTGCATTACAAGCATTGGCATGTGATTTTCTTGAATGAGGTGTGTTTCCTTGATTGTTGAAAATCATGCTTGTTATGGATAAATAATTTCTACTCTTGGATTCATTGGACTGAAATGTTATGGCTTGCAAGAATCCACTTTCACTTCTTATTGATAAGCTGCAATCTGGTTTTGAGAGTTACAAACTTATCTCTTGTACTGACTCATCCTTGGATCAATTTCAGTGATCCAAGGAATGTTTTAAATATTCTTAATAGACTGAATGGTAAATTGACATTCATTGATTGAGAGACATAGTGGAATGAACTTTGTATGTTACAAGTTCTTTGGACTTGAGTGATCATGTCTTCATTCGGTTGTATGTTGTGCTTGGGTCTTTAGGATTGATCTCTGCAGGACATTATGGCGTAACAAAAAAAAAATAGTCTGCTTCATGACTATGAAGGGGATCAGGATCCTAAAGCTAAAGGACTATCCTAATGGTATCCTAAACTAGGTATGAACACCTACTTCCTATCTATGTCTATTCAATTGGGTTGTAATCTGACCTTAGCTTCTTATTCTATTGTGTTGGGGGTGACCTAACCTAAGATCTTGTGCTAAATGAATAAGGGAAGGGGAGATTACTATGGTGATACTATACTATGTTAACCTAATGCCTAAAACTAATGGTTGTGAATTTGATATAACCTAAGGTGGAAACTACCTAAGGCAATGTTTTAAGACCTATGGTGATTAATTGATGGACTAACCTAAGTTTTGGGAAATCTAGCCTAAACTATTTGAAAGGGGCCTAAGGTCGCATGTCACTACGGCAATGGTTCCAATGGATTTTATGTGATTTGATTAGATTTAAATGAAGGGAAGTACTACCAGTTTTGGTAAGGGCTAGTTAAAATTTAGAGGGGCTTACGTGGAGGCTTCACTAAGTATGGAATTGCATGTAAACTTGGGATTGGTATCCGCCAATTTTGGGAGGCGATGGAAAGGAGAGATAAGCAGGAGAATTAGGAGTTATGGCATTAATGAATCTTGGTTTTTGTGTGAAAACCATCTTGGAAACATAGGAGGTGGGTTTGTGAGAGGTTGTTTGGTTTTGCATGCATCACGAATTTTCTCTGCATGGAGCTATCTAGTTCTTTGAACCAACAGTTTGACTTCTTCTTCTTCTTGGCTATTTTTGGTTTCTTTGGTCTATTTTTGATCAAGGGAATGTATAAGAGGAATTAGAAGAATTTTTTTTTGGTTGTTGATCTATCGTGGAGAAGAAAAAGGGTTATAAGCTTGGTTGGGAGTCTCTTTGAATTGGTAGATCTTATCGGGCATGATATACTCTACCCATTAAGATTTCTTGCTTTCTTCTAAATGATTCATTAAAACAATTCTTCTCACTTGAGATATATTTTTGCATGATGTGTCTAGTTATTTACTTGCATGTTTTCATGAAATCTATGTGGTTTTTGGAATGTGAATCCATTGTTGTTAATGGTAGCTTTTGGGAACTTTCTCTATACTAGTTATTAGTGGTATTCATGTGAACTTGTATTTGAAGCTCTGTAGCTTGTATTCAAAGATCTGTAACTTGCATTTGAGACTAATGTTGATTGAACTAGCTTGTTTCTTGAATGGTTCTGAATATCTGTTTTAGTCTTGTGTTTTGTTGAGCTTATAGTGGAGCTTCGTGGTTGTTCTAAGCTTGTGTTGAAGCTTCGTGATTTGTTATGAGATTTTAATGGGACTTTGTGTTGTTCTAGACTAAGCTATAACTTGGTGTAGTTCTTAGCTTTTTGTTGAATATTTATATTCAACATTGTACTCTTATTCAGTTCTTACGAATGCTGAACTAGTAGTCGAGTTGAGTTTTATTTTATACATACGCTCTAAGCTAGAGTTTTATTCTTCTTTAAGGATTTGAAGTTTCTTGAACTTGTAATAGAGCATTGGTGTTTTGTTCTGAGCTTATATTTAGGGATTTGCATTTCACTTTAGGCTCATACTTGAACTTCGTGCTTGTCTGAGCCAGTATTAGAAGCTTGTGAAGTTTTGAACTTATGTTTGAAGCTCGTATTCGACACTGTATAGGTATTCCTTAGATGGTTGTTTTGAACTTGTGTTGGAGTCGACGGGTTTGAATCTATACTTGTAATTTGAGCTGGAGTATTGTTGGTATTGTGGATGTAAAAATCTTTAAATCCATTTTTGGACTGTCTGCTCGATAAGGTCTTGAGAGTTTTGTTTTGGTGTAACTTCTTTTTGGATCTGTTGTGGTACTTCTATATTGGAGACTGTACCACCTTCTTCAAGCATGATAGGGCGTGTGAATATGAAGTGTTTCCTATTCTTCTCTTCCCTGAGTAAACCCGTGTCAGTGGAAGGCTTGACTATTGTTTGTAGAAGGATTAAGGGACTGGAATTATATCTTGTTATGGGTATTGATGATTTTGAGTTCATTTGGAACAGTCGTATCAGTTTTTAGAGGGTTTATGGAATGTATTATTTACTTTCCTTCTTGTTATTGATGTTGAAACAAATACTTCCCTATCTTAAGCTTTTAACTGAAACTCGAGAGGCTTGTGGTGAATCTGTTCAGTCGAGTTGGAAGTAAGTTTGGGATAGTACTTGTCTTTAATGTATTATTTAGTTTTCTTACTCTCTTATGATCTTTTATCTGATTCTTGGGTTTTAATAGAATGTTGAATATAAAACCTAGTATACTGAGTGTAGTATGAAGGGATATAGTATCACTATTCAGAATGCTTGGTAATATTGTTCTTATTTGGGATCGTGAACTACTTACTCATTTGCATTAAGTTGTTGATGCCTTGTAATGGAAATTCAGTCTTTGGGTTTGTGAGTTGTATTGACCCTTGTCTATCTTGCACTATTTGCATATTTCTATTCCTTGTTGGGTTCATTGAACGAATCTCTAGGTTTTAGACAGAGAAATGAATATGATCTCTTAGGGACAATATATTGTTTAGAGTCGGTACTATGAATTTCATTTTGAGATTTGAATTTGAACTTGAGCTTGGTGAATGGAAATAGGTAATCAATTTGTAAGTTTTGTTATGGAAAGTTTGTAGTGTGCATTCAGTTTTGTGTTCTCTTTTGGGAACTAGTTAAAGAATTTCTAAGTTTGTATTAGATAAGGGATTTCATTTCATAGTATAAATGAAATGAATTATGGATTGGGTCTTTTTTTGTTTGTGATCCTTTTTTATTGATTGTATAAGTTCATTGATTGAACTTCTCTTTAATTGATTCTCTTCTTAGATGGAAACTTCTTGGATGGATTGGATAAGAGATTTATACTATTGAGTCTAGTTTGGATTTGTGGACAGTCTAGTTTCAGACCTTTGAATTATATCTACTAACATATAGAAGTTAGTAAGACTTTCAGTTAGACTGTTTTGCTTCCTAATCTTCTTGGATTGAACTGGGATTCTTGTTTAGATGTTGCCTCTTTATTTATGGACTCCTTATATTGATATCTTTGGACTGAGGCAGTGTTGTATGTTCTAAACCTGATTCTATCCTTCAGATGATTTGTGTATGGGGAATAAGAATGTATTGATTCTCTTCTTTTGTTTATATGGAAAGATGAATCATCCTAATATGAGCTATGCTGTAATTAACTTCTTTTACTACTTAGAAAAGATAAATGTGTATTTCTATTCTTATGGAATTATGAAACAATTGGATGACAAGACCAGTTGATTGTCTTAAAGTAATTGATAGGATCAATTAAACCATATGATATAATGCAGGTGATGTAAATTATATTATGCTCTTTTCTTAGTAGTGAATTCAGAGTCTTTAAATTGAACTTCTTTTCTGGATGATATTACTTATGATTAATTGTATGATATATTAATTGTTTCATTAAAGCAGAGTTGTTTAATGGAACAATTAGTGGAATGCACTTTACTTTAATGCTTAGTGCTTATCATGCTCAATTCATTGAACTGACCCATGCTAGAAATTTTTGCAGATGGACATCATAAGTGATAAAAGAAGGAAAGAAATTTTATGATGCATTGGCTTATTTAATTTTGGATCTTATGTAAAGAGTTTCAAATCATTCTTGAGTTGTATTGGAAAAGAAAAGTGATGTTATTTTAAGATCTTAATTATGATTGACATGCAGAATGTATGAAATGCATAGTCTTGTAAATGTATATTTAAAATCATGAATTGAAAGGTTTTGTGTTGGACTCCAATTTGTGATGTGAAATCTTTGTACTTGTATGCCGAGAAATAATAGTGATATCTTGGCAATATTCCTTATATCTGTTTGTATACTATTGTTGTTATCAGATATTGAGTTGGATTAAGGAGATAGTATAATCTCCCTTATTATAATGAACTTGTTAATTTGCAAAAGATGTCATTCTCTAACTACGCAACTATAGTTTAATAATGAAGTATCGTTGGGGATATACAATTAAACTATAAGAGTAGCGAATGATAAAAAGTTTTTTTAAAACTAACATTTAACCATGTAGAGGAAGACTCTTCCTCTCCCAAAGAATGAAAGATAAAATGAATAGTGGTTATGATTCTTAATCTTTATAACTATGTTTATAAAGTAAACACTAGTTGAATCTAGGTGGATGTCACACTTGATTTGGATAGCTAAGTTGCATTAGGAATTAAATGTTGATGTTTGTTGTCCTATTTTTGGGATAACTGTTGTTATGCCACGTCAATGAACAATAATGCAAATATGGATTAATGAAGTTCTCCATATCTAATCAGGATAGGTATGGGTAAAGAACTTAATAAATGTTGGAATTAGGGTTAGGCATGGTTGTTGTAATCTAAATCTTAATCCAATTTAATTATGATTAATAACCACTAAGAGGGGTATGTACATCTTGATGAATCAGTTCTAACAGATGTTGGCACATGCCAAGCTGGGCAGGACTGTATCCTCGGGAAGTCCTAGAACTTCTCGATGATACAATGTTAGTTGAGTTGACATGTGGCAACACCCTTCCATATTTGTTTATCTAGATCTACACACATTTGGACTTGAACTTAGTTTATCACTAGGTCAAGTTAGTAGCATGTTTAGGATAGGTAGTAGCTTTCAATGACTCATGGTACCTCGGCACATCCGGTTGACTTAGGTCAACCAAGTATGCCTATATACCCTAAGTCATTCGAGGCGTATTCTATAATAAACTATGCTTCTAACTGGACTAGGGTCAAACCACGGGCAAGTGGACTGACGGTAGTCAGTAAATACCATTTTAGATAATAGAAGAGTGAGGTGAAGGATGTATTCTAGAATGACAAGTATGCCATATAGGAATAGTAACATGAATAGTATGTTGAAAATATTTGGCCAAAGTATCGCAAGCTACTGGTTGCATTGTCCTATGTCACCTATTTTAAAGAAATGTGATGTCCAATGAATATTGGTAACAGATATTTAGATAGGTTCTTTAAACAGATCACTCAATACCCAGAATAGGGTAGGAGAACCAATTATATGTAGTATACATAAATTATTCTATACTTTAAGTTAACATGAGAGATCGGTTAGTAACCGAGTCATGGAATGAGAGATCGGTAGTATACCAAGTCATTACAGCTACATATGGTTATCTGTTATGAGATTGATTGGCATGGAATGTGTGTTCTAAATGATGTTTTATTTATAATAGAGAACATTATGTTTCAAAAAAAAATAAATTCCCTTGTTTCTAAAGTCTTAAAATGGGAATGTTACTTTTTACTTCATCCTTAAAATGAGTTCTCAAAATTTCCAACACTATCTTCAAATGTTCATGGTTTTCCTCAATACTTTTAGAATATATGAGAATTTTATCCAAGCATGCGAGAAAAAATTGTCCAAGTATTCTTGAAAGATATTATGCATTAAATTCATAAAAGTTGTAGGTGCATTTGTTAGTCCAAAAGTTAAAACTATGAACTCATAATGTCCATACCTTGTTCTAAAAGATGGTTTATGAATTTCCTCATCCTTAATCCATAATTGATGATATCCAGTTGAAGATATATCTTAGAATATATTGATGCTCCATGCATCGATAAAATAGATAATCAATTCTAGGGATTTGGTATATATTCTTGATCGTTGCTTTGTTTAACATTTTGTAATCAATGCACAATCTAAGTGTTCCATCCTTCTTTTTCATAAATATTAATAGTGCTCCCCAAGGTGAAACACTCAAGTATAATCAAAATCTTAGACAAAAGTTCATGCAATTGAGCCTTAAGCTCTAATAATTCTATAATAGTCATTTGATATGGTGCCTTAGAAATAGACTCGGTTTGAGGATTGATTTCAATAGTGAAGTTAAATTCCCTTTTGGGTGGAAGACACAGTAAATCTTCTAGAAACACATCAAAGTAATTTTGTAATAGAGGATGTCATTCCATGAAATCGTTGTTCTCTCAAGATAGTTTCTGAAATCTTTCTGCATATAAGGTACAACCTTTATTTTTGGCCTTTTTAAGTTACATGGTGACAATTTTCTATCAAAAATCTCACGTTTCACACACTGAATCTCTACTATTTTCTGTAGGTCATCTAAAGAGATAATATGTTTTTCAAAATAGTCCACTTTTTTCTTATGTTTAGCTAATCAATTAACACCTATGATTACATCATAAGACCCCAAAGGTGTAACATAAAGATCAAATTGGTGGAAAAACTAGGTAAGTGAAGGACTACTCCAAAAATACACATAATAAGCTGTATGAACAACATTTTTTCCATAATTTATAGTCCATGTTTCCATATTTTATTTATATTTTTGATGCTAATTTATTAGAAATAAAACATTCAATAGCTTCAGTATAAAAAATAATAGTTATAGGTATGCCAAATAACTTACCCAGAACCTCTATGGGTGTGGCTTTTTTTCACCTGCTTGTAGCTATTACGAGTGTATATCTTGTCTTTGTTGATTATGATAATCCTTTTCAAAGAACATTGATTTGCGTAATGATCTTTGACACGTTATATGACCTCCTACAGGTCCCTTTCTAGGCTCGGATTTATTTCCAGCCTTAGAGTTATCATTCTGACCCCCATAGGACTTCTGTCTATTATTATAATTCTTGACAAAGTTGTTTCATGTATTACCAATAGACTTATTTGTTGCTACTTTCTTACTATTATCAGCAAAAAACTTACTTTTCATTCCAAATTTCTTCCATGGTCCTTTCTTAGGTGCAAGAGATGATGAAGAGGAGTTGGGGACTTTCTTCCTTACTTCCTCTTTATGAGCAGAAATTTCCTTCAATTTCTATTCCTACCTTATGGATTTTTCAACAACCCCTTCCATCGTGGTTGGGATGTGAACATCCACCTCTCCTCCTATAACAGGATTCAATCCCATGATGAATTTCCATATCCTAAACTTCTCATCAGTTTGATACTAAGGTACATACTTAAGGAGTTTAGTAAACCGCTCCCAATACTCAATTACAGTTAGCTTTCCTTGAGCTAAGTTCTAGAATTCAGTCATTTTCTGATCATAATAAAGTTGCGGTAGCCAACGTTGCCTAAAGTAACCTTTAAATTGATCCCAAGTGATATTAGTTTCATCAATATTCAACTCAGCCTTACGGCTGTCCCACCATGAAGATGCCTCATGGGAAAGCTGATATGCTCCCCATATCACCTTTGTTTCTTCTGAGAAATTCCTTATTACAAAGTACTTCTCCATTTCACTAAGCCAATTCTTAACTCCATATCCTAATGTGGTTCCATCAAACTTGGGTGGACTTATCCTTTTTATATCATTAGTGAGTTAGCTATCAGCCTAGCCTTTTTGTTCTTAGGATGATCAGGTATGTTCACATTATTATTATCAACACCTAAATTGGTGTTGTCCTTAGGAGGTGGATGATTATTATTACTATCATCTTCTTCCTCCTCATTTTCCATTACTTGCTGCTCAAGTACAGCCAAATGATCCCTTGTGTCTAAAAGGGAAGTAAGGATCTCATTGATTTTTGGGTACTTGTAGCTCCTTCCTCAAGTGCGGGATTATTTGTAACATTTCCTCTTGTTCTAACCATTTTTACATTAACAAGAAAATTTAAGTTTTATCAGATTATGGACACAATAGGTCTAAGAGATGCAACCTTCGGCTCTAATACCAAGATGTAACATTCATAATCTAAGACTTTAGAAACAAGATAATTTATTTTTTACCACAATGTTCTCTGTTCTAAATAAAACATCATTTAGAACACACATTCCATGCCAATCAATCTCATAATCAGATAACCATAAGAAACTTTAATGACTTGGTAAATTACCGATCTCTCATTTCATGACTCGGTTACTAACCGATCTCTCATGTTTGTCTTAAAGTATAGAATACTTTATGTATACTACATATACTTGGTTTTCTACCCGATCCAGTCTTGAGTGATCTGTTCAAAGAACCTATCTAAATATTTTTACCAATATTCATCGACATCACGTTTCTTTAAAATTAGTGACATAGGACAACGCAACCGAGAACTTGTGATACTTTGGCCAAATATTTTCAACATATCTTGTTCATGTTACTATTCCTAGATGACATACTCATTAATTTGGAATACATCCTTCACCACACTCTATGTTATCTAGAATGGTCTTTCGACTTCTATAGTCCACGAGACTTGCCCTGAAAGGGTTTGGCTAACATGAAAGTTAGTGACATAATTTGTTATAGGGAGACACTCATGATGACTTAGGGTATATGGGCATACTTCGCCAGGTAGAACGACCTAAGTCATTCAAATGTTCCTAGGTACCTTGAGTCATAGAAAGCTACTTCCAATTCTAATCATGCTACTAAATTGACCTATAGAGAAACTAAGTTCAAGTCCAGGAGTGCATAGATCTAGATGAACAAATATGGAATGGTGTTGCCACATGTGTGTCGCGTGTAACACTGTATCCTCGATAATCCCTTAGTCTTCTCGAAGGTACATCCATGTAGTTGGCATGTGCCAATATCCGTTAGAATTGATTCATCATGATGTACATACCCCTTAGTGGTCATTAATTCATAATTAATCTGATTGGATATTAAAAACTTCATTAACTCATGTTTGCATTTATGTTCGGCGGATATTGACTAGGCATAACAAGTAGTTATCCCATAAACATGTCAGAAAACATCAAACGGTTAGTTTATTACCACTAAGCTATATAAAGAAGGTGTGTCATCCACCTAGGTTTGGCTAGTGTTTACTTTATATAAAATGAAGTACAAATATTAAAGATCATAACCACCATCCCTTTTATTTTTCATTCTTTTGAGAGAGGAAGATTCTTCCTCTACATGATTAAATGTTAGGGTTAACATAACCTTTTTATCATTCACCACTCATATAGTTTAATTGTATGTCTAATACATATTTCATTATTAAACTATAGTTATTTAGATAGAGAACGACATCTTATGCAACTTAGCAAGTTACTCCTTAGTAAGGGGGATTGAACTATTCCCTTATTCCAACTTATTAAATGAGAACAATAATAGGTATACAAATAAATATAAATAATATCGACAAGATAGCATTACTATTTCCTTCATACAAAGTACAAGAGAATTTAAACCACAATTTGGAGTCAGTCTCCAAACTTTTCAATTCATCATGATAAAATATACACTTTACAAGACTATGCATTCCAGGCATACTGCATGTTGATCAACATTAAGATCATAAAAGAACATAACTTTTATTTTTCAATACAACTCAAGAATGAATCAAAATTCTTTACAAAAGAACCAGACTTTAAATCAGCCAATACATCATAAAAAATTTTTGCCTTCTTTTATCACTTATGAAGTCCATCTACAAAAATTGTTACATGACATAGGTCATTCACCACTCATATTCTAATTTTATGAGCATGATAAGCACTAAACATTAAAATGAAGTGCATTCCACTAATTGTTCCATTAAAACAACTTTGCTTTAATGAAACAATTAATATATCATACAAATAAGCATAAGTAATAAAACCATAAAAGAAGTACAAATAATGATTACTAATTCACTTTTTTTTTTAAGAAAAGAGCATAATATAATCAAACTTTGCATATAACATATAAGAATTGACCCAATAAATTACTTATTTAAAACAAACAACAAATCTTGTCATAACTTTTCTTTTTCGTCTAATTATTTCATAATTCTTTTACGAATTAAAACATAAAAAATGAATTTAACTTTACTATGTAAAAAAAGAGTTACTTTTCATTATCCAAAACCTTATTGTTGTTTTTCAAGTTTCTAGAGTCATATACAAAAAAATTCATTTCAGCATAGTACATATTTAGGGTGATTAATCCTATAACTTAAATAAATAAGAAGAAGAATCATACCAACTATCCACAGAGAGGAGCTTTAAGGCGGAATTCATATGACCATACTGTTGGGTATGTATCATGCTTGGAAAAAGTAAAGATGAGTATTGATCAAGCGGCACTTTTTTTTTTAAGAAGTAGAGCATAATTTCAACTACCGCATATAACATATAAGAATTGCCCAATAAATTACTTATTTAAGTCTCGTTTTGTTGTCTTGTTAATTATTTCGGTGTTCTTTGCGAATTGTAACGAATTTGTGCTTTACTATGTAACAAAAAGAGTTCTCTTCATATCTCTCTTATTCAGGCTTTTAGGCCTCCTATTTGTACAAAAAACAAGGGTATAGTCCCTTTAAAAAACTATTTACCAATAGAAGAAAAACTATCCACGATTCACCATTCATCTAAAAGATAGAAAACAAGTTCAGAAAGTACATAACCAATCAATAAAGGAAACCAATAAAAGGATTCACCATTTAAGAGACAACATCTGATACAAGAATCCCAAACCAATCCGAGAAGGGAGAGAATCAAAATAGTCATCATCCTACTTGTAAGCCTTAAGTATATTCTACATTATAGAAGATATCATTCAGAGATCTGAAACCATACGTTCCAAAAATCAAAGCAAGACTTACACAAGGATAATATCTTCTCATGTCCATCCAGGGAAGATTCATAATATTAGAGAGTGCACAAAGAGGGGTCCTTCCAAAAATAATATCCAAATGAAGCATGACTCATTCAAAACAAACATTTGGTCTAAACATGATTACTTTTTTCCTTCTACAGGAAAAACTCAGCTATTCACTTTCCACATCGATACAACAATTGACTCAATACAAATTAGCTGAGATCAAGAAAGAACAAATGGGGATGATTTGGTTTTCCCAGTACCAAGAATGACAGTCCCAAAGTTTCCTAAACATACAACTATTTCCATGAACTTTCCACAGTCGACTAGCAACAAATTAAACTAAACAATCCACAAGGAAGTTTTTTTCAGAAGAGTGAGTTCACACTAATTCATACAAGATAGAAAGGGCAAAAAAACCGAACTCAAGAAGTCGAATAGGCCTAGGATAGTAATCACTTCTACAACATGGAAGAGAGTCAATCTACAGAGAAGTTTGAATTAACAGAACTTAACTTTCCACAGTTAAAGAAACTCAATAGAAAAGATCCGATCAAGAATTCATTCCCTTTGTATTATCAATTGAATTCCAAATTCTATTTCAAACTCAAAAGTTCTTTCGCTAGTTCCCAAAAGAGAATACAAAACCAAACACATAGTTTATAGAAAACAATACTTCTAGTTTTCCTTATGAATTCAAACCTTATCGGAACAACAATATCAACACTACCCCAGTTCGTATACAAAAAGCAATCTAGGACACAATAATGCCAAATCCTTATTCATCTATTCATCATTGTTTAAAACACAAGTTTAGGTTCCTACTGTAGAGAAAATTATACAATACAGTCCCAAAGTAGAAGTACAAATCTTGGCAAAACAAGATACATTCCACATGAGTATTCAACTCCTATCTCCTTTAAAAACTAGAAATCCATTCAAATGGATCTGAAAGAGAATATGAAAACCCAACACAAGTTTAAGTCAAACAAAGTTTCAACATTACCCTCGAACTCAACAGTAACCAAAATCCCAACTACAATAACTTTCACAGCTCCATCTAGCACATAAAGATCAAGACAAAGAATTATAGTACAGAGAAGGTAATTGTTCCAGTCAAATTTAACACAAAATGAAGTACAAACACAACACTTCCATAAACTTCAAAAACCCATTATCGACTACTTTCAAAAGAGTTTGAATTCACATCGAAGGGTAAGTAAACAATACAGTCTCGAACCAGAGGTTCTATATCCTCACAACAAGATACAATTACTTAAAAGGTCCAACATCCTTCTAACAAAACAATCAAAGACTTTCAAACAAGACGCAGGTTACCCAAAACAAAGAAGAGCAAGAATATCCTCAAACATTTACACGCCATTACATGCTCAAAGTAAATGGTACAGTCTAGGATAGAAGTACTAAAACCTTTCCAAACTCAAGATGCATCTAGGTGAAGATTTCAAAAGAGACTACCAGTTAAAACTCAAATCAAAACCATTTACTCAATCTCTTTTGAGCTAGACAGTCTTGAATATGAGTTCCAAACAAACACAAAGCCTCAAAAGTTCCATATGCATATCACCATTGAACTTGCGTAGAGAAAAACATCCAAAGACTAACATTATCATGCAATGGATTCATATCCAAAATCAAAGAGATTTATTCAATCATGAAAGTAAATAACTAGAAAAAACATGCAACCATTTATCTCATGAGAGCAGAGTTATTTTAATGAAACATTTAGAGGAAAGAAAGAAATCATAATGGGTAGAGCCTATCATGCCTGATAGTGCTTCTGCTAATTCGAAGGATACTTCCAGCTGAGCTTCCAACTCTTTTTCTCCTCCAAGAAAGATCAAAAACCAAACATCTCTTTCTCCAATGCCTCATATACTTTCCTTGGATTGAAAATAGACCGGGAAAAAAAAAATAGCCACAAAGTGAAATTCAATCTGCTGGTTTGAAGAACCAGATAGGTCCATGCAGAGAAAAAATCACAAAGCACACAACACCAAACAACCTCCAACTACTCCACCCTCATTGTTTCCAAGATGGTTTGCTTGCAAAAATCGAGATTCATTAATGCCATTACTCCCCAATCTCCTACCTATCTCTCCTTGCCACCGCCTCCCAAAATTGGTGAATGCTATTTCAACCTCTACATGCATTTCTAAGTTTAACTATGATTCCACATAAGCTTCCACCAAGTTTACATGCCTCTTCCAAAACTGGCAGTACTTCCCATTTATTCAAACAAATCAAATCAAATAAATGCCTTTGGAACCATCACCAATTTTCCATGTGACCCTAGGTCCCTTTCATTAGTTTAGGATAGATATCCATAACTTAGGTTATGACCTTAGGTTAGTCTAAAAGTAATTACCTTAGGTTTAAAAACAAACATTTCCTTAGGTAATTTTCCAACTTAAGATAGGGTATAATTCAAACCAATTTAGTAGTAGGTAATAGGTTAGGAGTATACCTAACATCACCTTAGGTTTTTCCCATCCCAACATAGAATATGAAGCTTAGGATAGATTGTCACCCAAATAAGTAGACATAGCTAGGAAGTAGGTACATTTACCTTAGTTTAGAATACCATTAGGATAAATCCCATAGGTTTAGGACTTAGATTCCCTTCATAGTCATGAAGTAGGCTTCGTTCCACTTACATTTGTTAAATGTCCTGAAGAGATCAATCCTAAATATCTGAGCACCAAACATACAACCAAATGCAGGCATGATCTTATAAGACCAAAAATAATTTGTAAACATACAAAATCTTAGTCCACTACGTCTCTCAACCTATGAATGTTAGTTTACCATTTAGACCGGTAAGGAGATTTAAAACATTCCTTGGATCAATGGAATTGATCCAAGGATGAGTCAGTTAATAGAGATAAGTTTGCAACCATCATAACCAGATTACAACTCACCTATCCGAAGTGAAAATGGATTATTACAAGCATAACATTTTTATTCTAATGAATCCAAGAGAAAAAATGATTTATCCCTAGCAAGCATGATTTTCAACAAGAAAAGGAGCACACCACACCAAGAAAATCACATGTCAACACTTGTAATGAAAAAGAAATATAACAGTTTGTCAAAGGTGTTACGAAATTACGAGTAATCTCATTCCATCTAGCACTCTCAACATGCATGCACATGAATTAAAGATGTATGAGATGATATAGGGACCTAACCCATGGAATTTAAGATTTCCAGGATGGTGCAAAAACTTAGAATCATATAAAAATACCATCTACCCAATCTTAAATTGTTTGTTTCTGATGTGGCGATCATGCCATGCTTTTTGTTTAGCCTTTTCATCCTTTTGACTCCACCTAGCCAATGATCATCTCTCATCTAATTTCATCAATTTTTCAATCATTTCCTTCAGTGCTTGTTCATCGGCCAATTCTCCTGCACACACTATACGTAGAGCAAGTATAATAAAATCCATTGCACCAAACACCAATTAGACTGGGGTGGCTTTATTCAATCTCTTGTAGGTTTTCCTATATGCCCATAGAACTACTAATACTTTGTCATCCCAATCTCATCTACCAACGTCACAAATTTTGGTCAGGGTATGACTCAATATTTTATTAAATGCCTCGGTAGTTCCATTTTCTTGTGGATGGTAAGGGGTAGTCTTATGATGAGCCACCATGAACTATGCTAATAGAATCCTGATGGTCTCATTTAGGAAATACATACCCCTATCACTAGTTAATATCAATGGGAATCCATACCGTGTAATAATATTTTACTATAGAAACACAGCTATTGTAGCTCTTGCTACACAATTCTTGGTAGGCACTACTTCTGCCCATTTTGTCAAATAATCCATGCAAGTGATTACATAGTGTGATCTTGTCCTACGCGGTTGGCGAAATGGGGCCTATAAAATCTATGGCCCACTTTTCAAATGGATCTACACTTGGAATAGGGCGCAAAGGCATTTCATCCCTCTACCTTGGTTTTCTAAGGCACTAAAAATGATCACATGCCTTGTAATACTCTTTACAATCTTGATATAGGGTTTCCCACCATAACCTAACTTGTAATATCTTGCGCACAGTGGCATCCCCTACATATTTTCACCCTACACCTCCTCCATAATAGTTAGGAACTCATGTTCTAGCACACACCGACGCAACACTTCATCACATCCTAGTTTGTACAAATCACCACTAACCAACATGTAGGGTGTGACACATATGGCTAACTGATTCCTCTCTAATGCTTTCATCCCTTTTGGCACCATACCTATTTTGAGAAACACCACAATATCCTCTAAGTCTAAGGGTGCGTGCCACAACCTAAACAGATGTGCATATGGCATGGTCTCCTTAATGCTTTGCATGTCCTCTCCTGAGTCAATTCTAGACAAGTGATCGGGCCCAGAATTACTCTTTCCTGGCTTGACTACTAATATGAACTCAAATTATTTGAATAACAGGACCCATCAACATATGTACCCTTGTAGAATGGGTTTTTTTACCAAGTATTTTAATGCCATATGGTCCGTGTAAAATAAAAATGTTTTCACCAGTAGATATTGGCTGAAGTTGTGCAAAGGTGCATAGATCATGGATAGTGCTTCGTTCTAGTAGTGGTGTAATTCTATTTTGCTAGTGTTAACTTTACTGTTTGTAAAGCACAAGGGATGGTCAACAATCCCTTCACCAAGTTATGCCGATGCGCTCGAAAAACTATACTGAGAGGCATCCATATAAACATGGAAAGTTTTATCCCAAATGAGGAAATAGAGAATGGATGTTGTGAAAATCCTGTCCTTCAAAGTGTCAAATGCCCTCTGCTACGCCTCTCCCCAATGAAAGGAACTCTTGTATCTAAGTAATTTTTCCAAGGGCGTGGAAATCTTGGCATATCCCTTGATGAACTTCCTATAGTAACCCATATACCCAAGTAATCCACGTCACGACTCTTTGGCTAATAGGATCCCCTAAAACCACGATGGCTGCAACCTTGGTGGGTTTTACTAGTAAGCCCTCCTTACATATGATATGCCCCAATAAGGTTCCAAATGGGGTATCAAAGACACACTTCTTGATGCTGAGGGATATCCTAAACTATCAACACCTTTCAAATATTATTTTTAAGCTATCACAATGGTCCTTGAAGTCTTGAAAGGCTTGCACCACAATGCGTGAGAACACAATGCACAAATTCTTCAATCCAAAAGGCATGACCGTATAGGTAAAAATTCCCCATTCAGTGGTGAAAGTTGTCTTTCTTTGGAATTCTAGGAAATCTTCACTGAAGGTACCCCAAGAACCCATATGTGGAGTAGACTTTGTGCCTGGCCACTCCCTCTAAAATTTCTTTAGTAAACGGGGTAGGGAAGGGATCAATGACACATACTACATTCAAGTCCCTGTAGTCAACATAGATCCTTATCCTCCTATCCTTTTTGATGTTGATGACCATTGGGCTTATCCATTCTGATTCTTCCACAACCTCAATGATACTTGACACTATCATTTTTTCAATATCCTCCTTGACCCGTATGTATAAATTTGGGTTCATCGATATGGCCTCTTCCAGATTAGGTGTGCACCTTCCTTTAGTTTTATCTTCATCTCCCCTAAGGAATGGTGGACGCCTTTAAGTTCATGATACCCACGTGGGAACAAATCTTGGAACTTACGTAACAAATCAATGATCTTTGAGACCTCCTTTCTAACCAATAGTCTCCAATGATTTCTTCCTTGGGTTATACCTCTAACCCAATGTTAACCTTATTAATTTTTAAGGGCTCATGGTAAGCACATGTCCTTTCATCAAGCACTATCTATAACATCATGTGTACCTACAAAGTGGTTAATATATAGAATCTCCATTTCCTCTCCATCTATGACATAAACCATCTTTCCTTTTTCCTTTTCTATGCAGGCTTGCTCAAACTACATCTCCTCCAAATCATCCTTATCGAAACATACATCTAAAATGGGCTCACCTAGTAAATCTAGTAGTATTTCTTCTACCATGGAACTATCCTCTATAGTAAGGCACTTGATCACTTATAAGGACTTATCCTTTGATGGATTTGTGCTTCGATATT
This sequence comes from Taxus wallichiana var. yunnanensis, assembly GCA_018340775.1. Classification (NCBI taxonomy): domain Eukaryota; kingdom Viridiplantae; phylum Streptophyta; class Pinopsida; order Cupressales; family Taxaceae; genus Taxus; species Taxus wallichiana. The sequence continues at coordinate 629,090,590 of CM031235.1, forward strand.
CAAAATCTTGGATGAGATCAGTTATCAGCTCCTGCCAATTTCTTGTCTGGCAGTGTTTCTGAATGGATATACACACACACACACAACCTTGTAGTGTGGAATATAACTTATGTACCCATAATGATGGTGGTAAGGTTTTTGCCTCCTATCCAGGCCTTCTCACATGCTTGGATATGAAATGAAGTAGTCTCTTTACCATGGTAGTCTTGAATGACGTGGGCGCGTTGCTCTTGGAAAACCTTACTAGAGAACATGATTCTTACCTTGCGCCACTCTAGGAGGTTCTCTCGATGTGTATCCCACCAATGCGCTATAGTCCCGAGTAGGCTATAACTGAGCATCCCTCTTCTTTCATCCTCATTTTTCCACTGAGCTTCCATGTCCCATAAGAAAATTTTAGGGTATGCCCCTCCAGAGTAACTTGGTAAATTCTTTCCTCCTAGGTGCTTGAGTGAGCGCACCTTAGTAAATTTTATTATAGACCCCCTCAATTGTCACCCAATTAACTCATAGGTTCCGTGCACCCAATTATCACACGTCATGCTTGTGGTATCACTCATAGACTACGAATCCTCAAATTGGATAACTCCTTATGTAGGGTGAATTATCTTTGGGTCTCTGATGGAGCGCACATAAATTCTATCAAGGACCTCTTCTCCCAAAGGTTTAGTGTAAGGCACCAACTTCCCATCCATCAGAGGGATGATGACCCATTCTTCCTTGTTCTCAAAATTGATATATCCTTTGTTGAACCTCAAGTCAAGTATTGTTCTTATAACACCATGGGTGCCCAAGAAATGATGGAAAATTGTCTACCTCGGTGAGCACCAAGACTTCAAAGTCTCCAGTAAACTTGGCCCCCTGAATGGTAATCACTACATCCTTTAATACTCTAATGGGCATTGCCTTAGTTTTGTTTTCCATATACAACACATTCAAAGATGGCTGCAATGTGGGCCTTCCCATTTGATGTCAGAAATCCAATGTAAGAACATTGAATTCTACTCCCATGTCAATCAATATGTTGCTTAGAAGCCAACCATCCACAAATGTGTTTCGTGTGATTTCCTTGTCATAGTTAAGGATATAGGGAGGGAGTTTTGCATGCAACACCTACCTTTTGAACTCTGCTATGGTTTGTGGAATATTTTCCGAAGCCATTATCCTAGCAAGGGAATAATTTTCTCTTTCCATAACATTTTTACACTTCCTTGACCTCATCCAGGTCTTTATACAGAGCCTCAACATTCCTTCTTTGCTCTTGTTGCCTAGACTACTCCTTTAGACATTGGATTTCTCCCTACAAACTCGAATGACATCCATTGTATCTTGATACACTTCTTCTCGGTGGGGGGGTCTAGATACTTTCCATGCACCACCTCCTCTATTGAGACTAGAGTATTTTTCCTTGGTACTTCTTTGACATGCGCAACCTCTACTCGTGTTGTCATCAGAACAGGTTCTAATCCTGACTCACATGCCACTCTAGGCATCCACTATGTGTTGGCCTTCTTTATACTCACCGTCCCAACACCCTTGTCCTTTTAATGCTATTGGCTCATGTTATCAAACAACTTAGGGAACTCCTCATACTTATGATTTTTCCTGCACCATGAGCACTGTAATAAATTTGGGAACTTGTGCCTATAATGTTCTATAGATCCATAGTTATAATAGGTTCCTCATGGGAACTCACTTCTTCCTCCTCCGTGGTTACTACGACCATAGAATCCTCCACGAGAACCTCTCCCATGCACCCTCCATCTGTGCGTCCTTCATAATGGTGATCATCTTCTTTGGAACCACTGGCAAGGCTGGTCTGGTGCACACCATGATCAATGGCCTCATGGATCTAGTCAATAAGCCTACAATCCTTAGTATCATGGGTCATAGAGGTGTAGATATTACAATAGAAAGACACATTCTTCCAAATTACGCACTGTAATAAGGGACATCTACTTGCATCATGGTCCCCATGAAAAATTTCACAATCTACCACTATGGTGCATACTGATTTTGGGGAAGATATCCTTGGCATGCCCCTCTACTTCACAATCCATGCACCAAAGACCACTACGAGTCTCATGTGTAGAGCTTGTAGACATCTTATCTAACTGTTTGGCCATGGCAGTGATTTGAGCCTCCAAAAAAGAGATTACACTAGTATCAACACTCCCAACTGCTTCAATGTGTAAGGCAGCCTCTAGAGCCTCACGCGGGTCAATAAATGTTTTATGGGACAATTCCCTCCTAAATGGAGTGATCAACCCTCCAAAAAACCATTGAGCATGTTGTGAAGGGTGAATGTCATATGATAATTTTGACAGGAGAGTCTTAAACCATGCATCATACTCTGCACACTCTCTGCCATTCCCTATTGGATCTCCTTCAAAGTGTTTATGCTCTTCGGTTTGAACTTTGGTATATGGAACTCTACTAGGAATGAATTTTTCAATGCAGTGTTTTCTACCACCATATGATAGGGGTCATACTTCCTATACTAGCTATGCATGCGTCCTTATAACATTGTTACAAATGGACTCACCTTCGTTTCTATGGTAGTGATCCCCTTTGCGTGCCTTAGCAATTCACACTTGTGCACATGTCCCGCAATATCCTCTATACCCTAGTAATATGGCAAGTGTAATGACATTTCAAAGAACACCTAAGGAGGTGGTTGAGGTCCTTGTCCTCTTGATCCAGATCCTTGGTTCCCTCCGGTGTTTCCTTCTATGTTCCCTCCACCTGATCCATTGGATCCACTAGGTCTGTGCCTCTCGATCCACAGTTCCATCTCCAGATCCTCCTATAAGAAAAAATGGGCCTAAAGTGGTCATGCCCAGTGTCCCCAACTTACCACTGAACTGCATGCCAATGGTTTCTAAGATTGCTCCACTCCTAGAAGTGTATCCTATGCCACTTCCAGATGCGTTGCCTAAACCTTGCATACTTATTATTTTACCAAAAATTCCTCCAAACACCGAGAATGGTATGTGCAGCCATGGATGTCCCAAATGAAAAATTATACCTCCTAGGCACCAATTGGTCACTCCCACCGATACCAACTGGGTTATCACTACTCCTTTGATTTCAAAAACTAAGCATCAATGGTTGGTCGCCAGGTGGGTTCAGATGCATGCCAACGAATATCCTTTCTCCATGCGATGAACTCTCATCAGAAGTTGAAGGGGCCTCTCTCTTGCAATTTCCAAGATGGGGTATTATAGAATGCTTATGCTCCATGTCCTCTATGTGAACTTCAACACCCTCTTGCAACATCTACCTCCATAGATCCATCACACTTGCAACCTCACGTTGTCTAGTCATCTCCCTTTCATGAGCTTCACTATACTTGATCTGTCTCTCCTCCCTTTCCTTTTTAGTTGTAATGTATGCCATCTTCCTCCACCCTAACTTCCTTTTTGAGCACTCAGAGTAGCTTTATCCGACCATGGGGAATACTTCTAAACTCAAAGTAATGACCAAGATCTTCATAGCCAGAGGAATATCACTCAAAAATGAACCTTTAGGCTCCTCGAAACTTGAACTCAACAACCACGTGAAATAATATGTCAAAATGGCATATTCTAAAATGTGATTGGCCAACACTCCCTTCCACCAGTGATCAATAACATGCGTCCAAGTCAGATCTACATCATGTAGCCTTTGATAGTTATCTTGGGTCCACACGCGTGATCTATAGAACTAACTTTATCTAGATGCGTATGCTAAGAGCTATTCATATAGTTCTCTTGGGAAGTAATAAAATAATGTCTCATACATTTCATGGTATAGATTCTCCTCTACCCATCCACACACATTGAACACAGGTTCAATGTTGAATCTTTGAGGAAAATCATCCTCCATGCTCTTGAGCCACATTTCAACACATTCTAGAGTTATGTGCCCTATCATTACACATCACAAAGATAAATATGCATGTCATTTCTCACAACAACTTCAAAAAGAGGGTCCCACTAATGGAGCCAATATTTAGTCATTTTTATGCCCTCTCAAAGAACAAGGAAATCCCTTACACACTCGGCTATCTATCACGGTAGGTGCTAGGTGCTCACGTGAGGAATGTACAGCACCGAGTCCCTCATTTATGTGAGTTATGTGAGAATGCATTATTTTTGACAAAAACGTAAGTGAATAGATTGGAAAGGAACCATACATTCATCTTAGAGCTCAGAATGGATTCTAGACCAATGTGTTCATTCATATAAGAAAATCATTATAGAACATAGATCTGAATCATAATATAAAAGAAATGTACAAGGGTTTACACCCACTCATATGAAATGAATATATATAACTGATCCATACAGATGTAAGTAGAAATGGAACCACACATATATTCATATTAAGCATGTTGATAACCACATTACATTAACTGGGGCAATCACAGATCCATATGATAGTGCAGACCAATGTCATGCATTGGAACTAGACTTAGGCCCTTCATAGTACAAATATTTTTTTAAAACCCATCCCCTTAATACAACATACTCCTATAGATCCTTTAAAACCAGCCTATGTAGCTCTCACAATATTCCTGTATGGCTTCGCCTCTCCATGTATCTCATTTTTCCTCTACCAGGTGCTCATATATATATCCTTGTCACAAACCACTTTCATGCCTTTCGAAGTTGTAGATCACTTGCCATATTTCCAAGTGGTCTTCCATGGGAGCATGCTTTTTAGATGTGATTTATCCATCCTTTTCTATGATGACCTTATGGAATCTTCTATCGCAAGGTATATTCCTTCCATGGGCACCAAGTTGTCAGGCTGGCACCTTATCCACTTCACATGTGTAGTTGGGTCATGCTTTCCTCATGCTCTGCCTAATATGTGAAATATGGATAAGTCTCAAGATCTTTTCTCTTCCTTGTGCGCGTGCCACCGGTTCTAGTAAAACCCTCCCAAAACCCTATCCTATGCGCTTTCTCCTTGCGTGCCCTTCTTTAAATAGGACTTACACGCCCATGCGCCTTATTGTACTTAGCTAATATTTTAGGGGCCCAACATTCCCTTAGTATGAATGAAAATAATTTCAACTGATGGATCGAAGGTAATGTTATGGATGATGTGGGAAGCAATTTTTACATGATTTTATCTAAGGAAGGTGAATAAATGCCTAGTTGTGTAAATAAGATAGGATAATCAACTATGGTTACTACAACCTATAGTGCTCTCAATATTCTTTGAAGGATATAGGAGGAGAAGACAATGATGCCGGATATTTAATTATGATAATTGATGTGGTTGGTGTCGGTAGAAGTGCAAAAAGGGAGTCGGAGTGATTCTATGGATGGTATAATGGGTAATGGGGGAATATATGTGGATGGGGGAGTAGTATATAATGAAGAAAGTGAGATATGTGCTGGTATAAGGTCTATGATAGGTGTAGGTATAGATAGAAGAAAAGGTGTTTGGATCATGTAGTTAATGAACTCTATTTGAGAGGGCATGTAATGTGGATTTTGGAACGTTTGGTGTTGAAATGAGAGGTTTTGTGGAAGATTTATGAATTACTTTAGTATTTGTCTCAAGCATTTCATGAGGTACTATGCATATGTTTTTAGATTGAGAGGGTGTGATTGGTGTGGTAGTGGATGTAGATGTGGTAATGATAGATGTGGATGAGTGGGATAAATTTGATGATGTGGGCATTGGTAAAGATATGTGTGATAATGATGTCAAGACATGCACAAGTGGATTTGTTGGCTTAGCGGATATAAGTGTAGTGATGGGTGTGTTTGGAATAGGTGTGGATAATGGGGTAGTCATGGTAGGTTGGGGTAGGATGAGTGTGGATGAAGAAGTGGGTACAGTCAAAGCCAATGTGTATGTGGTAAGAGAAGGACTAGATGTTGATATGAGAGAAGTGGTGGAAGTCAAGGTGACAAGATATGATTCACGTGGGGATAACTCTCGAAGGAGCCATGGGAAGGATATTAAGGATATAGGAGGGGATGTCTTATGTATGGTGTTTATTGAAAATGGGTTATATTTTCTTGGTGGGGTTGATGAATATGGGTTTGTTGGTGGTCGATTAGGGAAGGGTTGTCTAAAGATTTTAGGGAGTGGTGAAGATCATATATGTTGAGGGGATGTAAGAGATTGGGAAGGAGGAAGATGATACGATGGTTGGGATTAGATGGGAAGATCGATACATTAGGAATGAGGATTTCATTAGATGGGATAGGCATGGGGATTTTAGATGAAGTAGGGGTGGTCTAAGGTGGTGGGATAGATTCTCTTGGTTGGCGTGATCTATGGAGAAATAATTCACCGATGGGGCTTAAAGGAGGAAATCATGAGATATCAATTGTGGTTTGTGCAAGATCATTGAGGTAAAATTGTGTTCCATTTTCAATAAAAAAGTCAAGCAAACAATCCTTTTTTATTGTTTTCAATTAAGAATGTGAAAAAGAAAAAAATGGATGGATAACGAGGTACCTAGAAGAAGGTAGTCTATGTCTTATTTTAGGATTGTTTTAGATTGGAAGAGTCTAAGGTGGTTTCTGTTGGGTGATGAAAGCCCAACTAGTCAACTAGGTACAAGGTTGTTTTGATGTGTTAATTGATTTGTGAGGTTTTGGTTGTATGCGAGGATTGTGAAATGCAACAAGTTAACCTCCTACTTAAAATTTTGTGATCAAGCATGATGCATAAAAGAAAGGTTGTTTTAAAACCAAATTAAAGTGTGATATTTTGATGGGGACATACAAAGGAAAGGTAAATACAATGCAGAAAGGAGAAAATAAGGAAAAAGAGGAAAATTTGAATAAATATTTTAATTTTAATCCAAACTTTAAAAGCACAATCGGTAGTTCAGCCAACATGAGAAAACAAGAAGCGGGGCCTCGTGCTTTATAGTGGTATTAGAATATAGAAGAAGCAAGAAAACATAAAAGAAAGGGATCACTTTAAGGGTGGTCCCATTGGGTATGCCATAAATGTTGGAAAATTTTCTTCATTCCTAATCAAATGAATGAACTAGCTACTGAAAGAAACTAACAACTCATAACATGGAGGGTTTATAGTACCTCATAAGCGTGATGTGATGGATGAATGGGCACCAAGTAGACGATCCTTACTATAGATAATGACCTAGGAATAAGATAAACTTAAATGAGATTGATGGATATATTTATGTGGGGTTTCTCGACAAAGATGACCCATGAAGCATTCACTTCCTTAGTGGATGTCAACCCCCATGTGTTTAGAAAGATTGAAATAAAGAAATAAGAATAGTTTTCATGTAGAAACAAAAGTATATTGAATACGAGAAATGGTTAAAACTGATCTAGAAGTTAATTCAATTGAAATAATGTTAAATTAAAGGTTACTTGGTTTGGGTCGATGGCCACCCAAACTATGTATAGGCAGGTCGATGATGACCTAGGAGACTAGATTTGGAATATTAGTTGAATATGGAAACCCTGCAAGATATGGATGTAATCTAGAAGATGTAGAGGTCTGAAAATGCCGGAGTCAACCTACAAAGGGGATATAAAGAAGAAGAGACCAGAAAATGGATAAAAAAGAGATGGAGGAGGATATATTGAGAATCAAGACCCTAATCAATGATGACCGTGGTGGGTCGACCGTGACTTCAGTAGTAGAGCTAAACAAGGATGAAATTAAATGGATGAAAAGAATACATACAAGTAGAGAGGTTGGAAAAAAGTTATTCAAGAAGCTTTGAGTGTTGCATGATCGATCGAACCTAAAAAAATTTGAAGCAAGAAAAAATAATAATACGATAAGGAGCTGATTAAAGCAACACAAAGATATTGATAAGCTCATGAAGGATAAACATGAGTGATGCAACCACGACTAAAGGAAGTTGGGACTATTACAAGGATACTGGGCACGAGGGCGATTTCACAAGTCATGAGGGAGATCTAGAATTTGCATGCATCGATGATTTTTTTCTCTCTTTTGGAAGGATTTAACTTGGATGTATAGGGTCAACAAAGAATGGGCTAGGTCACCATTCGATTTGTAGGGAAAGTTTCCCAATGGGCTAGATTTTTGTGTTTTTAGCATGATTTCATGATTGTAATAGTTGGATGGGTACTTTAAATAATATAGGTAGGAAGAGATTGTTTGGGGATAAATCATTCGTAGTTAGGGCATAAAAATAGATAGGAAGAAACCTATAAAAATCATAAGGTAGAGATTTAGGATAAAAGCATCCTAAATAGAAAGTAGATTAGGGAATTATATAATGTGGATAGTAATTAATAGGAGTTAATTAATTAAATTCATTAAAGTTGATGGGATGGGAATTTTAATTAAATTAAGGGGGATGTATGTAATTAAGAGGGAACCTAGATAGGACCCTAACAAAATATATGCACACAGGAAGACAAGGGTAGAGATACCGATTTTAGGTGTCTACGGTGGGCCATAATTGGGTATATAATATTCATGCCGGTAAAAACATGGATCAATAGTGAGGAAACGAGTTACTAGACTACGTAAAAGTTTCTCATTAAATGGAAAATTATTATTCATGGTTTTTTACCCCATTGGGGTTTTCCACGTTAAATCTGGTGTCACTATGTTATTTCATTTATTTCTTTGTTAAATGTTTGGTTAATAATGTTTGGATTAATAAATATTTTATATAGTTATTTATAACCTCATTCCTAATTTGGTTTGGGTTTTTCTATGTTAAATCTTGTGTCACCTTGTGTTATTTCATTTTATTGCCTTGTTAAATGATTGGTTAATAATGTGTGGATTAATAAATATTTTATATAGTTATTTACAACCTCAGTCCTAATATGGTATCGAGTGGTTTTTAATGTTTATTAAATTAATTAACTAATGGGAATAACTGTTGGGTGAGTGGGTGGTTGGTTACTTATTAACATTTATTTAGCCCCTCTTCCATTCGAGACATTTCTTTGATATTGGTGTGTGCACAGGTGAAAGGGACTCTCGATTCTTATAGATGTGTGAAATTTTTTATGAGATCAAGTAAGGATCAACTATATTTGAAATATTTCCAATTTTTATATAGTTTCACATGTGTAGGATAAAATCCATTCAAGGTTAAATGCAAAGTAAATGAATAAGTGAGGAGACAGCTCCATCAAAATAGGGTTTCAATTTTTCCCATTGGAAGCGTGAAAAATGTTGTTCCCTCTTTAAATCCCAAAGTTATTTTTTTCATATGGATACCAATTCTCTATAACACATGGTTAAATTATTTTAATACTTTTATCCCGTCCATATCATTTGGACCCCTTTAATTAGGGTTTTATTTATTTTTTATAAACAATATATATAGTATAAATCTATAATCAAAATTTTCTATATATATATATATATTATAGTTTATATTAAACTATACACTATTTTTATATATATGTAAAAGAGCCTATATTCTATATAATATAAACTATATACTATGCCAATGTAACCCAAACCTAAGCGACACCATCTAAATTTCCTATGCATTATATTATAGTTTATAGGCTGAAAATTTTATAGTTTTAAAACTATTAAAATATTATAAGGAGTGGGGCAGCCCCTTCCAACCACTCCCATCTCTCCTTATGTAATGTGACGCGCTCTGTATAACCCTCCTACCACCTTATCTCCATGTGCCATATGGACATCCGATACCCTTTGTTCATCGACTAACTCCTATCCTTTTCCTCGGCTCGGATAAGTGGCAACAAAAAAACCCTATTTTTTTTTAATTTTTTTTTGGGGCTTATATCCCACATTCCTTGTGCAACAAGTCATAGATGTATTTAAAATGTGGAGGAGGATTCATTGGTTTTATGGCTTAGGCCATGTTTGGTTATTTTGATAACGAGTTCAATGAACTCGACCTCACCACTTAGCTCGACATTGCAATGTGGCTCCGTTGTTGGTTTAAAATTTTAATTTGTATGATGGATAACTCACCCGAAAGTGGCTTAGAAATATGTGCATTGGAATATTAACATTGGAAAAATGTTACATCGGTGATATACATATAAAATCAAATTATCGAGTTGGTGAGACTAACTTGGTCGATATGATGAAAAATTACAAACATATAAAGAAGCAATGCTCCAATTTTTGTATATAAGTATATGTTTTTAATATTTTATTTCGCTCATTTTTAATCAAATTTATTCTTTAATCTTCTCTTTAAAAAAATTTAAGTAGAGTTAATTTTTGAAATGGTATAGTTTTTTGGGATATGACGATAAATTCGTCATCATCATATTTTGTACGGAAAACTAAAAAAATTCACTCAAATTTGATTAAATATTATGGTCAAACTAATATATCGTTGTGTAAATTATATGCTTGACATGACCATTTTTCAACGTAAATTCATCAAGTTTTTGATTGTCGAGGCTTAAACAATGACATGGGGATTTCTGTTAACCTTGATTTTTTTCCTCATTATTCTTAATTATTCAAATTTATTTACGTGAAAATGGGGTCTAATCATTTTACTATTGATAAATCTCAGATGTTGAATGGGAATAATTAAATTATTTGGAAAGTTCGATTAAAGGAAGAATTCAAGGATTGCAAAATATGACCAGTTGTGAATGAAACTGAAAGAAGGCCCCAACTAGAAGACAAGTAACTATGGACAATGTTGTTGTATATCAAAAAAAAAGTGCAGAAGCTATGTCCATTATTTGCATGGAGCATGCAATATGACTTTATTCTTCACATTGGGAACAAAGAAAGTCCGAGTGAGGATTTGAATCCATTAGAATTGATGCACGAATGTACACATTATAAAAAATCATTAAACTAATTTTAGAATCTATGAAAAATCCCATGAAGGGAGATGAAAAAGTAATTTATTATTTAGAAAAAATTAAAAATATTAAGTCTTAGTTAGATGGGTGTAGTTATAACTTAATTTAAGATAAATTTATTTATTTCATTATTCATTTGAATATTCATAAAAAATTTAGAAAGTTCATTTCCATTTTGAATTCTAAATATTAAAGTGAACAGACATACCATATTTCAAACCCTTAGTGCTCTCCTAGTTTAGGAAGAGAAAGTTATGAAAAAAATTTATTCAAAAGAGAATGCCACTCGGACGTTCTTGCTCAAAAATAAAAAAGTAAACCTTCTAGGTTAAAAAAATCAAAAATAGACTTTTAAAACTACTAGTAAAAAAGAAACCAAGAAACTTAAAAGTTAATTTCGGTGGTAAATGTCATAACTATAGAAAATTTGGTCATAAGAAAGAAGATTGTAAATCGAAAAACAAGTCAAATTTCAAAATTAAAAGATGGAATAAATCAGATCAAAATTTAGATGAAGATGATGAGAATAATCATAGAGCTAATATAATAACTTTATAAATTACTTCTATTACTTCTAAATGAAAACGTTTACGATTATTTGAATATATTGTTGGAAAAGGAGATGTTTTTCATTCATAATTAACTCAGATGGGTTAGTGAAAATGAACTAGAAGTAACTACAATTGAAAACATAAACAAAATGGATTATATGTGCTTTAAAATTTTGCTTCATTTTTTAGTAGTTTATTCAAGAATAGAACTATTCATTTTTTGGCATGAAAAACTGATCATATATGACATGTCTAGGCTTAAATTTTCCACCTATGAAATTTATTGAAGGGTGCTTACATGATCATTTTTGAAGAAAAACTTCACTTAAATCCATGGGAAGTGTCCACAGTTAGTGGATCATGTTTTTAGTGAATATTGTGATTATTCTTGTACGATTTTAGTATTTGTTCTTATTTTTATCTATCAAGTATTATCTCATTATTTAAAAGTCTTAGAATGAGATAATGAAGATATATATGTTTTTAATAAAACAATTCTAAGATTTCTTAAAATGTGATTACGAAAATATTATAATATACATATCAAATGACACTTGGGTATGCCTTTGTGTTTGTCTTAGAGACATCCAATACCTGATTGAATCTAATATATTGTTTACAAGAGTACTATGGTGAAAATTTTCAACATATTTTAACATGGTTAGTTATCAAGCATAATGTTATGTTATTTTTTATACAACTAGTGTTTAAATTTTACAGATGGTTAAAATTGAAATCATATGATTTATATTATGCTTATTATGATATCGTTATGGATATTATGACTCTAACCATGGTGATGTTGTTGAGGATATAGAATATACATTTGGATTTGTATTCAAGTTTTTTTTGGTGTAGGTTACATTACTTGAACAAAAAAAGTAACCAAAATTTTGATTTATTCTAATGTGGAATAATATAGAAGTATAATGGAAGCAAAACATAAGCCATGTGGATGAAGTGACTAGTGGAAGGAATACACATGGAAGTTAAAGGAAGTATTCCTCTTCTATGTGATGGCCATAGTTGTATTTATCTTGCTAAAGAATTCAATTCAACATTAGAAAATGAAACATATAAATGTTCTTATGCTTATTATCCGAGATGATATTGTCAATAAAGTGATAGATCTTCGATCGCTTGTCCTGAAGTTTAATATTGTAGTTATGTTTATGATACATTTTATGATATAAAGTTCTGTAAGTTTCGTGCAATGCTTGGCATTTTAGAGTTGTCATTGAGGGGGAATGTGCATGGAAATGTCACCTCCTAATAGTTGGCTGGTTGATGACTCCTCTATACTTATGATCTGGTATAAAGCATTGTAAAAATATCTTTATGATCTTTGTAAACTAATAGAGTTTACAGTGTACAGTCTAGTGTATTGCATCTATTTGTAAAGGAGGTCCTTGTGTTATAAAAGGCTCATAGAGATGAAGTTTTAAGAATTTTTCCATGAGAAACCGTGGGATGTAGTCTCACAAATAATGCTTATCCTAAATTATACTTTTGATTTATGGATTCCAAATCCTTTTGTACCAAAAGGTAAGTTGAGCATGATGAAGGTGTTATAATTCCTTCAAAAGTGATATGCTAGCCTAAACCTTCACTAATGGTTTATGGATTTGTAAATCTTGTTGTACAAACAAGTAATGTTGGCATATGGTTCCCCACTTAATATTAAGGGGGAGTGTTAGAACATAATATTAAGTGTTGTTATAAACCTTAGTTTATAATTAAATAATTCAGAATATTTATATTCTTAATTATTTAATATAAACTATGAGTTTATGGTTAATTGGTTTTTAATTAAATCAATTTATATAAACTAGGAGGTATACCCCATCACTTATATGTTCATAACCCTTGGGGTTATATAAATATGGTTGTGGGCCATAATCAGGTATATAATATTTACGTCGGGTAAAAACATGGAGCAAGAGTGAGGAAAGGAGTTACTGGATTGTGTAAAAGTTTCTCATTAAATGAAAAATTATTATTCATGGTTTTTCACCCCTTTGGGGTTTTCCACATTAATATTGGTGTCAATGTGTTATTTCATTTTATTATCTTGTTAAATGATTGGTTAATAATGTTTAGATTAATAAATATTTTATATATTTATTTATAACTTCAATCCTAATATCCATTTATATCATGTTCATCTTCATAATACCTTCTAAAATCATAATAGCCATTGAAAAGAATACAAAAGATATTTTTTATGGTATGGAATTGAGGAAAAACTATAACCCCACTTATTTCTTGGGAGAAAGTTACAAAACCAAAAGGTATGGTGGCCTTGGCCTCAAGAATATCAGATCATGAATGAAGCATTGATAAAAAGATAATACGGAGAATGCGCGGTTGGGTCATGCTTTCCTCATGCTCTACCTAATATGTGAAATATAGATAAGTCTCAAGATCTTTTCTCTTCATTGCACGCGTGCCACCGGTTCTAGTAAAACCCTCCTATAACCCTATCCTATGCACTTTCTCCTTGCGTGCCCTTCTTTAAATAGGCCTTACACGCCCATGTGCCTTATTGTACTTAGATAATATTTTAGGGCCCAACATTCCCTTAGTATGAATGACAATAATTTCAATCGATGGATCTGAAGGTAATGTTATGGATGATGTGGGAAGCAATTTTTACATGATTTTATCTAAGGAAGGTGAATAAATGCCTAGTTGTGTAAATAAGATAGGAGAATCAACTATGGTTACTACAACCTATAGTGCTCTCAATATTCTTTCAAGGATATAGGAGGAGAAGATAATGATGCTGGATATTTAATTATGATAATTGATGTGGTTGTAGGTAGATGTGCAGAAAAATGGAGTCGAGTGATTCTATGGATGGTATAATGGGTAATGGGGGAATATGAAGCAAGTGAGATGTGCAGGGTATAGATAGAAGAAAAGGTGTTTAGATCATGTAGTTAATGAAGTCTAATTGAGAGGGGATGTAATGTGGATTTTGGATCGTTTGGTGTTGAAATGAGAGGTTTTGTGGAAGATGTATGAATGCCTTTAGTATTTGTCTCAAGCATTTCATGAGGACTATGGATATGTTTTTAGATTGAGAGGGTGTGATTGGTGCGGTAGTGGATGTAGATGTGGTAATGATAGATGTGGATGAGTGGGATAAAGTTGATGATGTGGGCATTGGTAAAGATATGTGTGATAATGATGTCAAGACATGTACAAGTGGATTTGTTGGCTTAGCGGATATAAGTGTAGTGATGGGTGTGTTTGGAATAGGTGTGGATAATGGGGTAGTCATGGTAAGTTGGGGTAGGATGTGTGTGGATGAAGAAGTGGGTGTAGTCAAAGCCAATGTGTATGTGGTAAGAGAAGGAATAGATGTTGATATTCAAGAGAAGCGGTGGAAGTCAAGGTGACAAATATGATTCACGTGGGGATAACTCTCGAAGGAGCCATGGCAAGGATATTAAGGATACGGGAGGGGATGTCGTATGTATGGTGTTTTTTGAAAATGGGTTATATTTTCTTGGTGGGGTTGATGAATATGGGTTTGTTGGTGGTGGATTAGGGAAGGGTTGTCTAAAGATGTCATGGAGTGGTGAAGATCATATATGTTGAGGGGATGTAAGAGATTGGGAAGGAGGAAGATGATACGAAGGTTGGGATTATATGGGAAGATCTGAATCATTAGGAATGAGGATTTCATTAGATGGGATAGGAATGGGGATTTTAGATGAAGTAGGGGTGGTCTAAGGTGGTGGGATAGATTCTACTGGTTGGCGTGATCTATGGAGAAATAATTCATCGATGGGGCTTGAAGGAGGAAATCATGAGATATCAATTGTGGTTTGTGCAAGATCATTCGAGGTAAAATTGTGTTCCATTTTCAATCAACAAAGTCAAGAAAACAATTCTTTTTGATTGTTTTCAATTAAGAATGTGAAAAAGAAAAAAGGGATGGATAACGAGGTATCTAGAAGAAGGTAGTCTATGTCTAATTTTAGGATTATTTTAGATTGGAAGAGTCTAAGGAGGTTTCCTATTGGGTGATGAAATCCCAACCAAATCCAACTACGTACAAGGTTGTTTTGATGTGTTAATTGATTTGTGAGGTTTTGGTTGTATGCGAGGATTGTGAAATGCAACAAGTTAACCTCCTAATTAAAATTTTGTGATCAAGCATGATGCGAGAAAAGAAATGTTGTTTTTAAAACCAAATTAAAGTGTGATATTTTGATGAGAACATACAAAGGAAAGGGAAATACAATGCAGAAAGGAGAAAATAAGGAAAAAGAGGAAAATTTGAATAAATATTTTAATTTTTATCCAAACTTTAGAAAAGCACAATCTGGTAGTTGAACCAACATGAGAAAGCAAGAAGCGAGGGCCTCATGCTATAGTGTTATTAGAATATTGAAGAAATAAGAAAATATAAAAGAAAGGGATCACCTAAAGGGTGGTCCCATTGGGCATGCCAAAAATGTTGGACAAATTTCTTCATTCCTAATCAAATGAATAAACTAGCTATTGAAAGAAACTAGCAACTCATAACATGGAGGGTTTATAGTACCTCATAAGCATGATGTGATGGATGAACGAGCACCAAGTAGATGATCCTTACTGTAGATAATGACATAGGAATAAGATAAACTGAAACAAGATTGATTAGATATATTTATGTGGGGTTTCTCGACAAAGAGGACCCATGAAGCATTCACTTCCTTAGTGGATTTCAACCCCCATGTATTTAGAAAGATTGAAATAAAGAAATAAGAATAGTTTTCATGTAGAAACAAAAGTATATTGAATATGATAAATGGTTAAAACTGATCTAGAAGTTAATTCAATTGAAATAACGTTAAATTAAAGGTTACTTGGTTTAGGTCGATGGCCACCCAAACTATGTATAGGCAGGTCAATGATGACCTAGGAGACTAGATTTGGAATATTAGTTGAATATGGAAACCCTACAAGATATGGATGTAATCTAGAAGATGCAGAGGTCCAGAAAAATCTGAGTCAACCTACAAAGGGGATATAAGGAAGAAGAGACCAGAAAATTGATAAAAAAGAGATGGATGAGGGTAGATTGAGAATCAAGACCCTAGTCAATGACCGACCGTGGTGGGTCGTGACTTGTAGTAGAGCTAGACAAGGATGAAATTAAATGGATGAAAAAGACTACATACAAGTAGAGAGGTTGGAAAAGAAAGTTATTAAAGAAGCTTTGATGACTACATGCAGTAGACCTGATCTCGAACCTAAAATAAATTTGAAGCAAGAAAAAACAATAATACGATAAGGAGCTGATTAAAGCAACACAAATATATTCATAAGCTCATGAAGGATAAATGTGAGTGATGCAAGCATGTCTAAAGGAGGTATGGGACTATTACAAGAATACTCAGCACACTAGATCGAGTTCGCAAGTCATGAGGGAGATCTAGAATTTTCATGCATCGATGATTTTTCTCTCTTTTTGGATGGATTTAACTTGGATGTATACGGTCAATGAAGAATGGGTCATCATTGATGTAGGGAAAGTTTCCCTAATGGGCTAGTTTTTTTGTGTTTTTAGCGTGATTTCATGATTGTAAGAGTTGGATGGGTGCTTTAAATAATATAGGTAGGAAGAGATTGTTTGGGGATAAATCATTCGTAGTTAGGGCATAAAAATAGATAGGAAGAAACCTAAAAAAGCGTAAGGTAGAGATTTAGGATAAAAGCATCCTAAATAGAAAGTTGATTAGGGCATTATATAATGTGGATAGTAATTAATAGGAGTTAATTAATTAAATTAACTAAAGCTGATGGTATGGGCATTTTAATTAAATTAAGGGGTATGTATTTAATTAAGAGGGAACCTAGATAGGACCCTAACAAAATATATGCACACAGGAAGACAAGGGTAGAGATCTGATTTTAGGTGTCTACGGTGGGCGTAATTGGGTATATAAGATTCACGCTGGGTAAAAACATGGAGCAAAAGTGAGGAAAGGAGTTACTAGACTATGTAAAAGTTTCTCGTTAAATGGAAAATTATTATTCATGGTTTTTACCCCATTGGGGTTTTCCACGTTAAAACTGGTGTCCTAGGTTATTTCATTTATTTCCTTGTTAAATAGTTGGCTAATAATGTTTGAGTTAATAAATATTTTATATAGTTATTTATAACCTCATTCCTAATCTGGTTTTGGATTTTCCACGTTAAATCTTGTGTCACCGTGTTATTTCATTTTATTGCTTTGTTAAATGATTGGTTATTAATGTTTGGATTAATAAATATTTTATATAGTTATTTATAACCTCAGTCCTAATATGGTATCAGAGTGGTTTGGTAATGTTTATTAAATTAATTAACTAATGGGAATGACTTGTTGGGTGAGTGGGTGTTTGGTTACTTATTAACATTTATTTATCCCCTCTTCCATTCGAGACATTTCTTTGATATTGGTGTGTGCACAGGTGAAAGGGACTCTCGATTCTTATAAACGCGTGAAATTTTTTTATGAGATCAAGTAAGGATCAACTATATTGGAAATATTTCCAATTTTTATATAGTTTCACATGTGTAGGATAAAATCCATTCAAGGTTAAATTCAAAGTAAATGAATAAGTGAGGAGACAAGCTCCATCAAAATAGGGTTTCAATTTTTCTCATTGGAAGCGTGAAAAATGTTGTTCCCTCTTTAAATCCCTAGGTTATTTTTTTCATATGGATACCAATTCTCTATAACACATGGTTAAATTATTTTAATACTTTTATCTTGCCCATGTCATTTAGACTCCCTTTAATTAGGGTTTGCTTCATTTATTTATAAATATATATATAGTTTAAAACTATAATCAAAATTTTCTATATATATATATATATATATATATATATATTATAGTTTATATCAAACTATACACTATTTTTTATATATATTGTAAAAGAGCCTATATTCTATATAATATAAACCGTATACTATGCCAATGTAATCCAAACCTAAGCGACACCATCTAAATTTCATATGCATTATATTATAGTTTATAGGCTGAAAATTTTATAGTTTTAAAACTATTAAAATATTCTAAGGAGTGGGGCCCCTTCCAACCACTCCCATATCTCCTTATGTAATGTGATGTGCCTGTACAACCCTCCTACCACCTTATCTCCATGTGCCACATGGACACCCGATACCCTCTGTTATTGACTAACTCCTCTCCTTTTCGGCTCAGTTATGTGGCAACCAAAAACCCTATTTTATTTTTAAATTTTGTTTTGGGGCTTATATCCCACACTCCTTGTGCCACAAGTCATGGATGTATTTAAAATTTGGAGGAGGATTCATTGGTTTTATGGCTTAGGCCATGTTTGGTTGTTTTGATAACGAGTTCAATGAACTCGACCTCACCACTTAGCTCGACATCGCAATGTGGCTCCGTTGTTGGTTTAAAATTTTAATTTGTATGATGGATAACTCACCGAGTGGCTTAGAAATATGTGCATTGGAATATTAACATTGGAAAAATGTTACATCGGTGACATACATATAAAATCAACTTTTCGAGTTGGTGAGACCAACTTGGCCGATATGATGAAAAATTACAAACATATAAAGAAGCAATGCTCCAATTTTTGTATATAAGTATATGTTTTTAATATTTTATTTCTCTCATTTTTAATCAAATTTATTCTTTAATCACTTCTTTAAAAAAATTTAAGTAGAGTTAATTTTCGAAATGGTATAGTTTTTATGATATGACAACAAATTCGTCATCATCATATTTTGTACGGAAAACTAGAAAAAATTCACTCACATTTGATTAAATATTATGGTCAAACTAATACATCGTTGTGTAAATTATATGCTTGACATGACCATTTTTCAACGTAAATTCATCAAGTTTTTGATTGTCGAGGCTTAAACAATGACATGGGGCTCTTTGTTAACTTTGATTGTTTTTCTCATTATTCTTAATTATTCAAGTTTATTTACGTGAAAATGGGGTCTAATCATTATACTATTTATAAATCTCAGATATTGAATGTGAATAATTAAATTATTTGGAAAGTTCGATTAAAGGAAGAATTCAAGGATTACAAAATATGGGTAGTTGTGAATGAAACTAAGAAGGCTCCAACTAGAAGACAAGTAACTATGGACAATGTTGTTGCATATCAAAAAAAGTGCAAGAAGCTATGTCCATTATTTTTGTGGAGCGTGCAATATGCATTTATGATTCATATTGGGAACAAAGAAAGTCCGAGTGAGGCTTTGAATCCATTAGAATTGATGCATAAATGTACACGGTTATCGAAAATCATTAAACTAATTTTAGAACTTATGACAAATCCCATGAAGGGAGATGAAAAAGTAATTAATTATTTAGAAAAAAATTAAAAATATTAAGTCTTAGTTAGATGGGTGTAGTTATAACTTAATTCAAGATAAATTTATTTATTTCATTATTCATTTGAATATTCATGAAAAATTTAGAAATTTCATTTCAATTTTGAATTCTAAATATTAAAGTGAACAGACATACCGAGATATTGTAAACCCTTAGTGCTCTCCTAGTTCAGGAAGAGAAAGTTATGAAAAAATTTATTCAAAAGAGAATGCCACTCAGACAGTTCTTGCTAAAAAAAAAAAACTAAACCTTCTAGGTTAAAAAAAAAAAAATAGACTTTTAAAACTCCTAGTAAAAAAGAAACCAGAAACTTAAAAGTTAATTTCAAAGTGGTAAATGTCATAACTATGGAAAATTTGGCCATAAGAAAGAAGATTGTAAATCGAAAAATAAGTCAAATTTCAAAATTAAAAATGGAATAAATCAGATCAAAATTAAGATGAAGATGATGAGAATAATCATAGAGCTAATATAATAACTTTATAAATTACTTCTATTACTTCTAAATGAAAATGTATATGATTTATTTGAATATACTGTTGAAAAGGAGTTGTTTTTCATTCATAATTAACTCAAATGGGTTAGTGAAAATGAACTAGAAGTAACTACAACTGAAAACATACACAAAATGGATTATATGTGCTTTAAAATTTTGCTTCATTTTTAGTATTTTATTCAAGAGTAGAAATCGTTAATTTTTTTGGTATGAAAAATTGATCATATATGACATGTCTAGGTTTAAATTTTCCACCTATGAAATTTATTCAAGGGTGCTTACATGATCATTTTTTGAAGAAAACTTCACTTAAATCCATGGGAAGTGTCCACAGTTAGTGGATCATATTTTTTCATGAATTCTGTGATTATTCTTGTATGATTTTATTATCTATTCAGACTTGTTATCTATAAAGTCTTATCTCATTATTTAAAGTCTTATAATAAGATAATGAAGATATATATGTTTTTAATAAAACAATTCTAAGATTTCTTAAAATGTGATTATGAAAATATTATAATATACATATCAAATGACACATGGGTATGCCTTTGTGTTTGTCTTAGAGACATCCAATCCGATTGAATCTAATATACTTTTTACAAGAGTAATATGGTGAAAATTTTCAACATATTTTAACATGGTTAGTTGTTAAGCATATTGTTATGTTATTTGTTATACAACTAGTGTTTAAATTTTACGAGATGGTTAAAAGTGAAATCAATAAATGATTTATATTATGCTTATTATGATGTCTATATGGATATTATGACTCTAACCATGTTGATGTTGTGTTGGATATAGAATATACATTTGGATTTGTGTTCAAGTTTTTTGGTGTAGGTTCCATTACTTGGAACAACAAAAAGTAACCAAAAATATCCATTTATTCTAATGTGGAATAATATAGAAGTACAATGGAAGCAGCAAAAAATCCATGTGGCTGAAGTGACTGTTGGAAGAGATACACATGGAAGTTAAAGAAAGTATTCCTCTTCTATGTGATGGCCAGAGTTGTATTTCTCTTACTAAAGAATTCAATTCAACATTAGAGAATGAAGCATATAGATGTTCTTATGCTTTATATCGAGATAAGATTGTCAATGGTGATACAGATCTCCGATCGCTTTGTCTGAAGTTTAAGATTGTAGTTATGTTTATTATACATTTTATGATATAAAGTTCTGTAAGTTTCGTACAATGCTTGGCCTTTCGAGTTGTCATTGAGGGGAATGAGCATGGAAATGTCACCTCCTAATAGTTGGATGGTTGATGACTCCTCCTCTATACTTATGATCTGGTATAAAGCATTATAAAAATATCTTTATGATCTTTGTAAACTAATAGAGTTTACAGTGTACACTATAGTGTATTGCATCTATTTGTAAAAAGGTCCTTGTGTTATAAAAGGCTCCTAGAGATGAAGTTTTAATAATTTTTCCATGAGAAACCATGGGATGTAGTCTCACAAATCATGCTTATCCTAAATTATACTTTTGATTTATGGATTCGAATCCTTTTGTACCAAAATGTAAGTTGAGAATGATCAAGGTGTTATAATTCCTTCAAAAGTGATATACTAGCCTGAAACTTCACTAATAGTTTATGTATTTGTAAATCTGTTGTACAAAAAAGTAATGTTGGCATATGGTTCCCCACTTAGTATTAATGGGGAGTGTTAGAACATAATAGTAAGTGTTGTTAAAAACTTAGTTTATAATTAAATAATTCATAATATTTCTATTCTTGATTATTTAATATAAACTATGATTTTATAGTTAATTGGTTTTTAATTAAATCAATTTATATAAATTAGGAGGTATGCTCCATCATTTATATGGTCATAACCCTTGGGGTTATATAAATATGGACGTGATCCATAATCAGGTATATAAGATTTACGCTAGGGTAAAAACATGGAGCAACAATGAGGAAAGGAGTTACTAGATTGTGTAAAAGTTTATCATTAAATGAAAGATTATTATTCATGGGTTTTCACCCCTTTGGGGTTTTCCACATTAAAAATGGTGTCAATGTGTTATTTCATTTTATTATCTTGTTAAATGATTGGTTAATAATGTTTAGATTAATAAATATTTTATATATTTATTTATAACTTCAATCCTAATATCCATTTATATCATGTTCATCTTCATAATACCTTCGAAATCATAATATCCATTGAAATAATACAAAAATATTTTTTATGGTATGGAATTAAGGAAAACCTATAACCCCACTTATTTCTTGGGAGAAAGTTACAAAACCAAAAAGGTATGGTGGCCTTGGCCTCAAGAATATCCAGATCATGAATGAAGCATTGATAAAAAAAGATAATACGGAGAATGCATAAGGAATAGTGAATGTATGTGAATAGATTGCAAGTGAAATATATGTAGATTGTTGCTGAAGGAAGACTTTTCTATATTTGAATGAGCTTCCTAAAAGGTCCATATTTTGGAACAATCTTACTCAAGTCAAGAATCTTCTCCTTAAGGGGGTGTTTTGGAATATTTGGGATGGTAATAGAATGCATTTTGGGATTATCCTTAGTTGGATAAGGAGCACTGAAAGCATGGTTGAACCTTAGATTAATCTTAAATTACATTACTTCAGGTAAATAGAGTGTGTGTGTCGGAGATTACTGGATCTTTAATCATCAAGAACCTAACTAGGTTATCATTCTCTACTAGGTATAATGAACCTATCAGAACCTTTGATGACCTTAATAAAAAACTAAGGAAATTTAATATTCCCAATAGAATCAACAATGATGAAATTATCTAGAGAAAATCTATCTTAGGAAATTATAAAGTTAAATCAAGTTATAACTTGGCATTTGAGGATAATGAGGAGCACAATTTTGGGTGAAATTATGGAATAATCATTTTATTCTCAAAATAAACTTCTTCATTTGGAAATATATTCAAAAAAAAATCCTTACTGCTGATAACATCTAAAAATGGGTATGATTCTGATCAACATATGTTCCTTATGCAAGGAAAATGAAGAATCGGTTCATCATATTTTTCTCGGAGTGTAAATACTCTTTCCAGTTATAGTAGCCATCTTAAAGGCATTTAAAATACAATTTCCTCTTCTAGGAAACCTTACTAATGTGATTGATCAATGATATTCTCCTTTCCAATTTTCCCTAATCAAAATGATTTGGAAATGTTCCATGCCCCATATCATGTGGGGTACTTGGAAAGAGAGGAACAATTGAATTTTTCACAATAAGTCTTCTTATCTTTCTAATGTGGTTAGTAAAATCTACCAAGGTGTGAAGGATAACATTGTGATTCTTAAACAAAAATGGGTGTAGTCTTATTCTAAAGAGGAAGAAATGATTCTTAAAACCTTAAATACCAGTCCCTCAAAAGAGGGCTCCAACCATAAATTGAATAATAATAGAAGAAGCTCGAAATGGAATCCTCCACCAGATGAATGGTTCAAGCTTAATTTTTATGGTTCGTTAAAATTAAGGGAAGGAAATTCAAGTGGGGTGGATTGATAATATATCACATGGGTAACTACATCAAATCCTATGGAGGACCTATACAAAACCAAACCAATAACTATGAAGAGGCTATGGTGGCTTTACGTGGCATAAAGATTGTTAGGACTACATAAATCAAAAAGATGATTATCGAAGGTGATTCATTATTGATAGTTAAGGCTCTAGAAGGAAAAATCAAATTTGTTTGGAGCATTAAGAATATTATAATGGACGCTCGAAGTATGATTGAAAGTTTTGATGAGGTGGTCATAAGCCACGTGTTTAGGGAAAGCAATTCATGTGCAGACAGTGAAGAATCTAGGGGATGACATGGAGGCTTGGTTAGAGTGGGATGGCCTAGTACCATGGAGCCACGTATCCAATTTCATTAATAATGAAAATAAAAGGTAAGGCAATGTGTATTAATCATGAGGAATTTTATTATGATTCCCATGGCAGAGTGTGGGATTATGATGGCACCCTTTTGGCATCGTAAAGGTGGTTTACCCTCACCATAGGTGGTAAAGTCAAGATTAATAAGTGTTTAAATAGAATGCTTGTACATTTTTATCGAATCATGGGAGGAGATCGATTCAAAATAGAGCCCATCTATTATCAATATATTAAAAAATATGCCTCATTTTGGCATCTACTTAGAGAGGGTGGCTTTCACCGAATACATCAAGAGGCTGAAAGGTAACAATATATCTCTTGCTTTGGAATTTTTTCAAACTTGGGATAAGGGTAAAGTCTTGATTAGCGAGTGTGGAAATTAATGTGATAGAAAAATCCATTTTGGAGGTTACTTGGTATGACCATGGATGGTTTAAAACTTTTCAAAGATAAGAACCATAGGAATCATGAGATATCTACTTTATTTGGGCCAAATGAGAGAGTGTAGTTTTTTTTGATGAAATTGCAAGAAATTTCCTCCTTGAGAGATGGGAGGGCATCTCGTAAAATTGTGATGAAATACATAAATATCAAAGGAAAGTTTAGGAAACATTTTACACATCATATTTCTATTCATAATTATTTTTGTAAGAACCAAGAAATCATTTTTCCTTTCTTCATTTTGAGGTCTCTCACCATGTCTATGGTGGATTTTCAAGAGGAGAAAATAGACTCACTCTTACACCATGGTATTATTATGTTTATGTTCCAAAATGGTAAACCTATTGTTCCCCCAAGCCTCATCCCACCTACTTTGACGAGGAAACCTTGGCTAATAGATTGAGAAATCTTAAGAAGAGAGGTCCTATAGTTAGCAATAGTGAAGATGTCATTGTGGAGGTTCTCTCCAATATGAAAATTGGGGAATCCTCTAAAGGAAAGAGAATTAGAGATGATAATATCAGAGATATTAATAGGTAGGATATGTATGCTAATATGGAGGTGTCCATTAATACCTTACTTAAGGTTACCAAGGATCTGGTTCAAGAAATAAAGGAATGCCATAGGTAGGTGACCATCTAGGATAAGAGGATTAACAATTTAAAGGCTGAAATTATAATGCAGAAAAAATATTTATATTATGCAAAACCAAATATCTAAGCTAGAAACCCCTAAGAAGAGCATGCGTTTGGTTTTCATTAGTTTTAGAAGATGAATATGATGAGAATGATTGCAAAAAGGTAGGTCTGCAGCTTGAGTTCCATCAGTACCGGTAGTTCGATCTCATGGAAGTCCGAATCGGGGTCCAAGTTTAAGAACCAAGAGTGTAAGAAAAAGAATTATTAGCAAAACTTGTGATGAATGAATCTTTGTTTTTTTTTTTCACATACCTTTGTTGTTACTTTGGTTTCTCTCCGGACGGTGAGTTAAAAAATTTATTTATGTATTAAAGGCTATAAGTTCCTCTCCTCTTTTTGGGCTTCTATGTTGGCCAAGCCTTGTTTTCCTATCATGGCCTTGAATTGTTAAGGGCTGGTTTTCTCCCTTCCTTCTCTGGTTACTCTATGTACTTTGTGGGTTTTTAGTCCCCTCAAAACCAATTATTTACCTAATAAAAAAACAATGTGGAATTCTACATGTAATTATATAAGAATTTGAGTGAAGAAAAAGACCAAATTGAAAATTACCGAGATGAACTACATAATTAGGATGGAATCCTTCCTAAAAGTGAAGCAATAGTTCATCTAGAAGATCAATTGGTGGAATAAGAAGAGATTTTCCCATCGAGGACATATGATCACACCATAATTATGAGGGATCCATCAAGCTAAGAATGAAGAGCCTAAATCAAAGTATCAAAGAACTCACTCCAAGGAGAGATAAAATATTAGAATGCATCGATGATATTGACAATACACTTGTAGAAATAATATCTATCTAATACCGGTTGACATATGGAGATTTAAGTTAAGATGATTTAATGTAATATTTTCATCAAAAGATTAATGTAGGATTAGAGGATATCACTTCAAGTTTCACTTATGACACCATTCATACATTTTTTCACTTGGAGGGAAAGCTAGCTATATTAACAAAGAAGGTAAATAAAAACAATAGTGCAATAAGTAAATTTGAAAAAGTTTTAAAAGAATAGGGAATTGTATTTTTATTTCATGCTAGACTAGATGAGGATTCTCCCATTAAAATGTTCAAAATATTTGATGCATATAAGGAGAAAATGAGTGAATCAACTAAAGATGCAACAATTGAGGTAGAATCTACATAAAATAGTTTTTAAAAAAACTTGTAAAATATGTCTATATTAAGAAAAAAAATGGGGATTATATATGGGCTCCTGCCTTGGAATTTATATTAGTAATTTTGTATACATATTTCAAAATTTTTGTAATCAGCATATGTTCAAGTAATGACTACACATTCTTCCCTATAAGTAAGAACATGTGTTAACGGTTTGTTTTTCTGAATTTGAATTCCTTACGCTCTTGTGCTCCAAATACATGTTTTATATCTCATGCAAGATTGCAAGACATTACCTTATCCATGAGGTCTTAGATTGTGCTCTTGGGCCTTCTAAAATATCAACTAATTATAATTTATTTTGGTAAGAAAGCTCCCATTCAAGAAGTTCAAGCCATATTTGCAAGTATGTATTTATGCCTCAAAGAACACTAATTTTAGAAGATGAAGATGGCTTAAAAACATTAGTTGGTTCCATAGGACCATGATTGGGTGCACTAATAGAATCTAATGGGGTATTCTTATATCTCTTGAGTGGATGTAAAGGAACATCAATGTTCATTGAAGATTAAGGTACCGCATGATTCATTGGAGGAGAGGGCATATAAGAAGATTTTCAAGAAGATCCTTTTTCCAATTCATCTAATTTGCAAGAAAGAGATGACATATCCTCTAGAGACTCTAAATTAGGTTTTTTTGTAGCATCAATCTAGGATTTCTCTTTCTTCCATTTCCTCAAGTAAAGAATGAAGGGAGAATCAAATAGTGCTCATAGTGATAATTGGCCTGCAAAATTCTGAAAACTTTCTTAATTGCTCAGTAAATACATGGTATTATGGATGGTATAAATAATGGAACAATATGTGAAACACCAAAAGAAGGATGTCAGTTTGACAAGATTTATCATCAAAGCCGGATGAACAACATGAGGATTCAATGTCCCCATAGGTTTTTTTATCTTTAACTAAAAATAACGTCTTGATAAAATCTTCATTAAAACCTCAAAGATTAAACATTGAGCGGAAATTATCTAAAGATAAATATTTCAATTCTCCCTCCAGTTCTATGTCTTCCATTTTTTCAAATAAGAAGAATGAAACCACTTAACTCATAAAATTATACTTCCAATCCCATAAAGATCTCACAATTTCATAAGGAGTAATTTTGAATTTATAGGAAAATAAATACCATGGAGGTATTTGCAAAGTAACATAACAAAAATGAATGCAAGATTTACTTAAATTCTCAACATGAGTTTGAGAAAGAAAGAGAAATAAGATATCAGCTAAAATACATTCTAATGTTTTGATTTGAAGTTTTACATGAAGAAGATATTATATTCATATGATTACTTGTAATCATTCCACTTTCAAAAGTATACTTTACATAAAGGTAGAGATCAAATAAAATAAAGAAATGACATCAAGAGGAAAACAATTGAGACAAGACACATGAGTGATTGTAAAAGGTGAAAAGATAGAACTACATCTCAAGCGGTACAAATAAATTACTTTGCACATGTAATAAAAAAGTAAAAACCAACTCCAAAATTGACAACTCAAAAAAAAAAACTTTGCACTTATAAGAAGTGCTTTCCCACTTTGATGAAAGATCACACTCCTTTGCTACAAAGAAAATAATATAATATTTCTAGTTTGGGTGGGCGGAATCAAACGTAAAATCCATGAAGTTTTGTATACATATGAGGACCTATCCTCATATCAAAGGGGGTTAATTTTTCTATTCGAGAAATTAAAAGAAAAGAATGTAACTCTGCATATTTCCATTTTATCCGTATGGAATACATATGAATTTTAAGTTTTCAAGATTTTATGTCAAGTTGGTTGCACTATACATCCATTGAAAAGAATTAAGGGCATCGATTTATGTCCCCTTGTCAAGGGATTGAAATTTTGAAAGACATATGCCTACTTATGATTCAATTTTTGTGTTTTGGGTCTTATATGTTGGACTTTAATTAATGAGTAATCATTTTTTTGGAAATTTTGTGTTTATAGTTTCTATGTGTAATACAATGGATTAATGGTTATTAAGTCAATATTGTGTTGTGAGAACTTACTCTACAATATTTTATATAATTCAAAAATCCTTCTGCAACCATCTTGTTGAGTGCTTATTTTAGTTTTTGAGTGTATCTTTGGTGTATGAGAATAGAATTATAATTCATTAGAACACTTGCATGATATTTTATGTTGGGTTTTTTAGAGATTGTGTTAAGTAATTGCAGTTTTTGAGCATCAATGAATGAAAATATCTTTGTTGGAGGATTTTTCACTACTTAATCATAAGTTATTTAGTTTCCTAAATATTATAATATTGTAGACACCAAATTTGGGTCACACTCCCCTTGGTCCCCTTTAATTAATTAATGTAACACATTTAACTAATCATGACCCCTTCATCCCATATTAATATTCATCCTCACATTATTAATTAAATTAATTATTTTAATTAAGTTAATTTCATCCTCACACTTCCACCGCATCATAACACCTCATCTTGGACCCATTCCATGGGCATTTAACTCACAGTGACCAATTCCTTACCCTCAACACCAGTCATCGCTCCTAGTATTGAGTCACTACTTGACCTAACTAACAAAAAAATTCTCCCTAAACCTAACTAGACTTCTTCTAAGATCTTGCTGCCTTTTCTCATGAGAAATTTACTTCCCTAAGCGGACTCAATAAGGGAAACATGCCAAATCTAGGAAGATCTATCTATTTTTAATAATGTTGTCACCAAATCATTGCACCCTTCGAATGGCCGGGATGTGGATGGGACGTCGGTGTGATTGGGACACATGGGATCACCTCTCAAGTTGTGGGACTTGGGCTCGAGGTGAACCTCCGGAGAAGGCCGGCTTCCTCTTCCTAAACTAAGTGTTGTACTACTCCTAGTGTAACAAAAATGATTATCTAGTCCTATGCTAACATTTTCATGGGGTTTTAGGGAAAGAGATTTACAGAAATGAAACTATACTAGGGATGGTGATGCACCAAATAAAGGGTATTTCCAGACTCAGGAAGGGTTAATTTGAAGAGGGTGTGTGCACCACAGGTCAACTTCACCTACTGCAACTTAGAGAGGGTACAGGATACCACAAACTAAGAGACACGCGTTCCCTTTGTTAAACTTTATCAGACCGAGAAATATAATAGTTTCCCAATGAAGAAGGATGAACTCAAGAAGGGTGAACAGACACCACAACTCAACTGCATGCAATACTCCACCACTTGATAAGCACAGAACTCCAAGAACCTGTAATAGAAACCTAAACTTGCACAGTGTACTTACAAGTACGAGAAAGGCACAAAGAAGCATAGAAGGATGAAAGGACCGAGATTAGTCACAAAACACACACTTTTATTGCTTCAATAACATGCAAAATGCATCATACATTCAGAAAAGGAAATAGTTTCCATTACAGTCTTGAAGAGGAGGCTTGAAAGTTCTCTCAACACAAAAGAACAACTTGCATAAGAGAGAGGATTCTTGAAAAGTATACACTACTTTGAGATATCTAACTGTCCAACTTGTGCGAACTATTGGAACCTGGTGGAATGAGCTTCCAACTTACATTTATAGAAGAATATGTGAGAAAGAAGAGGAAATGGTCATAATTACATTCCTAAAATGAAGGCCCATGATGTATTTATTACAGTTAGTTGAACCACTTGAGAAGGTTCCATCATGGGTCATTAATTGCCTGATGACCTAGTCTTCTTAATTAATTAAAAGAATATTTAAATAAAATATTTAAATAATAATAATAAATATTATTATTAAAATATTTAAATAAAAATATTAATTTAATTAACATAATGTCGGGACCCCCCGTTGACCCGTTTGACTTGAAGAGGAGGGGGGTCCATGTGGATAGAGTCTGCACAAATCTCAACTCGGTGAGTTTCGAATCCTCTAACTCGGTGTTGCAATCAATTTTGAACCCCACACTAACTCTTTCCTCGCTTTGGCAATCAGATTATTTTGCATTGAGTCCTTCGGTATTTTGGCAGTGCACTCTGTAATCTCGGCTCCAATCAACAATTATGCCACTATTGGGATCTTAGTATGGCATAGGTAGCTGTGAGCTACACAATATACTCATTTTTCCATAAACTAAAAAGATCCTTTATGTTACAATCTGCAACACATAAAATAAGCCCTTCAAAAAATATATTGAACAACTGGGGCAACCAAGAGGACCTTGGAAAAATGTATAGGTAACAACCATATGAATTCTTCCTTAGTCGTGGATCAAAGCTAATAGAAATAAGCTAGCTAAAATTAGCTAGAAACTACAGTATAATCGTCCATTGTAAAAAACAAGCTTCTCTGAACCTGGTAAAAGAATACTTTTATTGTCTGATTGGACGTACATAATGGAAGGGTATAAATATTTCCTACTACCCACAGAGTTTCTCAAAGAGACCATTTACAAGTGACAAGGATGTGGCATACAAAACGGCCGACCAGGTATTTCAGAGTTGACCTTCACATTCAATTCATTTCTAGGAGAAGAAATGCTGAGCAATATGAATCGTTTCATTCTGCACCATAATAAACCTTCATCTCCTGATTCAGGAAAATTTTTATGAAGCCTTGAATAGCGTGACTCCAATCCATCGTACATGGCAGTGAATATTTGTTTCCTGCAACTGCTTGCTGGAAGCGCTAAAAACGGCTTCTACTATACTGCAACATGTCAACTGCCTGGTGCGTGGGAGTTTGCCTCGCGACCACCGAATGCTCAGAGCCCGAACGGGAGTTGGGAGAAGTATGCTGGCAAAGGTGAACTGATCAGGTCGGACATCTGTTTGTTGCATTCGGTGAAATAGTATCAATGCTTCGTGAGGAAACCCGTGTCTTCTGTAAGCTGCAATTATGGTATTCCATGAGAAGGCATCTCTTTCTTGTGAAAGCATATTCCTGGAAATGCAGGTCTGCAATAGTTGAAGATATGTAGATGGGTTTACAGGGATGTTATGCATGGTAAGTAGAATGTGTGGAGCCTCCTTCACCTATCTCCGTGTCATACTCGATTTTGGCCAGGCTAGACCACCACGTCCAATCCTATTAAACACTTCAACTGTCTCATTCCCACGTTCCCCAACTTACCTTCCGAGTGACTCGCACAAAGACTCGGATCCTATTTACACGGCCCGTGTGGAAGTATCATGTTGGATAGCCATCGTATTGTCTCCACTTGGCAATTTGATCCGATTTTTCTAACTCACGGAAGTCTGATCATGGCTTACCACGGGTATATTTCCACTTGGCGGTGCTTGCCTGAATCTCCCCTACGCGGAGTGAACAGCTTGGACTGCCATCATCAAATCTCGACCTCGGCATACCAGCTTCAAATCCCCACGTAACGGCTTGGCCACATTAATCCATGGGCCCCAGCCTCAGCTTCACCGCGCAACCTTGGCAAGATAGTAAAATGTTTCCCATGCGCGGGATTACCTGCGGCTTGCCATGATCGTGCTCCCGATTTTTTGGCAGTAGACTCAAACTTCTCCCATGCCTAGAATCTTTTCAATGGCTTGACATCACGTCATTTCCCTTGGCAATGCTCGCCTTATTTTCCATGTCCGGGATTGGAGTGTGGGGTTTCATTATCATTTGGCCATATTTCGTTTTGGACAGATGGCCACCGATTTCCACTTTTCCACCCAGCGTGAGGAGACATCATTTTCTCGGTGCAAACATTTCAGCTGTAGCTTGTAAGGTGTGATAATTCGACATAATCCTTTATGCCTGCCAACTTAGTGACTCGTTGAAGATGCTCATATAATTGCAAAGAAAATTGTGCCTCATGAATATTCTGATATGAAACAGTTCCACCTCTATGAGATTCTCTTCTATGAGTTACATCGTAAAACCAGTAAGGTCTCAATAGAGAATCTTTGTAATAAATTTCATCAGGTCTCCTGGTAACACTCTCACTGTCACTTAATTGATTTTCATAAAAATATCTTGAAGGAAAATCCCGAATTTGAGGATGCATTCGATGCTGAACAGATAACAACATAGTTGGACAACCTGCTTGTTGGAAGTGCTCAAAAGAACTCTTACTATACTGCAACATCCCTGCTGCCTATGCACCGAACACTCGGCCGAGGAAGGTCTGAACACCATTATAATTCACAGCTCTTTTTAAAATGTCGGTTTGACTCAATTTTACATTGGTATTCTATGGTGCTTATACTATCTTCCTGGGTCGATAGAAGTCCTTCCATGTTGAACCTCCCATATCTGCATAATTTCATATCATCTCAGTCAAACAAGATAATTCTCCCAAGTGGTTGGTCGAGCACTATCTTAATGGATTAAACCTGGCATCATGTTGACTTTGACTCTCCCTGACTTGGCCTTTAGATCTTTTTGCATCGATCTCCACCGAGATCCTTGTAGAGTTCCTTTCATTCATCAATTTTCAATGAGCTATATTTTGCATTAACAAGACCATCGTCTAGCTCTTACAACTGAGAGTCTCTACTGAGATGATTTCTGAGATGATTATCAATTTGACACCGGGTTCTTTATCAACTCGACCCTGAACTCTTCACTGAGTTGAGATCAACTGGGTGCCTTTCGATGCTAGGTGATCTCTTCATATGTAATTTAGGAATTATTTTTAATTATTGCATCTCGTTAATAACCGAAGGTGGGTTCCTGGGACTATTATTTCATTTTGAACGTGATAGGACCCCGTTGTCCAATCTTGCCATGTGTGCAAAATTGGATAACATTTTTGGTGACCTCTTGGGGATGATTGCCTGCTAAGCATGATTCCAGTAGCCTTAAGTCATCCATTGGGCATGGAGTTTATGTTGGAATCCTAATAGTAGTATGATTTTATTTTACACATCCCAGAATCTCCTTGAGCATTGTTGATATCCTAGGCCTCCCTGGAATGCTAAGCATGAAGTATACTGAATCTGTTGAATGCTTGACATCCATGGAACACTGCAAAATTTTGAATGAAGCAGATTTTGAACTCTTATGGAAACCTTGAACCTTTCTTCTCCTTGACACCTTCCAATGATGAAACAAAGTGCAGAACAACACAAAACACAAGCAACAAGGAAAGAAAAAAACAACACGCAACAATGTGCATAAGAACTTGGAGGAAAACACCTAATTTAACTATACAAGGGGTGGAATGCTTCTCAAAAACAAGATTTGAGATGTATCCCATTCACATGAATGGGTAGTTCTTCTCCATTGAGCCTAGATAGACGGAATGAATTTGCCTCTTTGCAACTTGTGATGATGTATGGACCACTCCAGAGAGTGTCAAACTAGGCATGCCTGCCTGGTTTGGCCCTGTCTTCATCCCATTTGAGAAATAAATCTCCCTCTTGAAAACACCTGGTTGGATGCCTTCTTATCAAAATATTTCTTAACTTGAGCCTGATGCTGCTCCAAAGTTTTCATAGCCTTGTCTCGTACTTCCTCTAACTCCATGAGTTCAACAAACCTTATTGTCAGAGGATCACTCTCTATAACTTCAAGTTGATGAGCTAACTCCAAAGAAGGTAACTCCAATGAGAGTGGGAGTTTTGCCTCTCTTCCATATATAAGAACGAAAGGAGAATTTCCGATGGCCCTTTTAGGTGTGATCCGATTTGCCCATAAGGCGGTCTTAAGCTATGTATGCCAAGTCCTCTTGTTAGTCTCCATTGTGCGCTTAATAATCCTTATGAGGTTTTTGTTGTTAGACTTAGCCAATCTATTTCCTTGTGGATAGTAATTGGATGAAGTTTTGAGGTATACCCCATTTTTAACAGCCCATTCACTCAATTTCATACCAAGAAAAGCTAGCGTGTTGTCTAAAATGACTGTAAACGGAACACCAAACCTCGTCATTATACCCTCCAAAAAATCCAGAACTACCTTTTCATTGCTCTCTTTTAATGCTACCACCTCTGTCCATCGAGTAAAATAGTTTGTTAAAGTAAGGACCCACTTATGTCCGTCACTGGATGGAGGATTAATCATTCCGATGAAGTCCAACCCCATTGAACAAAGGGTTGATCCACTTGAATTGGATGCAATGGAAGAGCTGCCAGCTTCTGCTTACCTGTGAAAAAGGCACATTCCTTACATTTCCTTACCCAGAGATGGGCATCCTTGAATAAATCTAGCCAATAGTATCCAGCTCGCATGATCTTGGTAGCTGTTGTTCAGTGTGGAATAATGTCCTCCAGATAGGCCATTAGGAAATTCTTCTAGTATCTTACTTGTTCCGGTCCTACGCACCGAAGGAGAACGCCGTTCAAATATTTTCGAAAGAGAATGCTATCTACCAAAACATATGGGATAGATTGAAGATGGAAAGTTCGTCTTTGGTTTTTATCCATGTTTTCTAGGTATGCTCCTGAGAAGATGAAATTCTTCATTTTGGATAACCAGTTAGCTTGATCAACATCCTCATCAGTATTTAGGAGTGTCACATCCTCATTACTTTTTGATTCCATGTCTATTGCAAGTTGCTGACATAAACCCTTACCTCTGACAAGTTTAGTGACTTTGATGTGCACATCATACTCCATTACCTTCGTGATCCATCCAAAGATGCTTTTCATTCATTTCTTTGTTCAGCAAAAACTCCTTGACACCTGGATGAGACACCATCAGATGAATCTTGTTGTTGGACAACATGTGCTTGAATTTCTTCAAAGCTTGAATAACCGCAAAGACTTTCTTTTCAATGAATGAGTATTTGAACTCATAATATTTGAGGGACTGATCAAGAAAGCAATTGGTTGCTCCATCAAGTTGTTGTTTTGTTGGGTGAGGATCCTTGAAATGCTCTCTTGACCTGCAAAAGCATAAAGGATAAAATATTTGTCAAACTTGGGGTTCACCAGCATGGGAGCTTGAGAAATGGCTATTTTTATGGATTCAAAGCTTTTTCATCCTTCCTTTGTCCATGAGAATGGCATGTTTTTCTTTAGCATGGTTGTCAGTGGTTTAGCCAATGTCACGAATTGAGGGATGAATCTCTGCATGAAATTTATGGTTCCCAGAAAACTCTGGAGACCCTTCTTGTGACTTGGGAGAGATAAGGAAATAATTGAATGAATCCTAGCTGGATCGATTGATAGTCCTTTTCTCGAAACCACATTCCCCAACAATTTTCCCTCGTGCACTACGAAAATACATTTCTTGGGGTTAAGTGAAACCCCAAATTCCCTACACCTTTGGAAAACTTTCCTTAGATGCGTGATGTGATCTTTTGCATGCTTAGAGTATATAGTTATATCATCAAGGTAAACTAAAATAATATTGTTGATTAGTCCCTTAAATTCCATGTCCATGGCTCTTTGGAAAGTATCCTGGCATTGGACAATCCGAATGGCATTTTATTGTAGGCATACGTGCCCCACTTGGTAGTGAAAGCCGTTTTGAATTGGTCGAATTCTTGGACTAGGATTTGATTGTAACCTAAATATCCATCGAGAAAAGAAAATATTTGAGCTCCTGCCACCGTTTGAAGGATCTGCTCCATCGATGGAAGAGGATAATGGTCTTTTAATGATGCATGATTCAAATCCTTGAAATCTACGCATAACCGAATCTCTCCATTCTTCTTCCTCACGGGCACCAAATTGGCTACCCATGAGGAATGCTTGATGGGAAAAATTATACATGCCTCAACAAGCTTGGTTAGCTCCTTTCTCATTAGTGGCTCAATTTTGGGATTAATTGGTCTCTATTTCTGATGAACTGGCTTAGCATTAGGATCCAGTTCAATGGTATGTTGTGCTAGACCTGGATCAAAACCACGTAGATCTTTATAGCTCCATGTAAAGATGTCATGATACTCTTGACAAAGTTTGATGAAAGCTTCTTTCTCTTCAAAAGTACACACTTTTCCGATCTTAAGAAATTTTTCATTTGATACTTCAACTTCCTCAAAATATTCTTCTCTGACCACCATGTTAGGGCTTTGTCTTGTGGCTTGGTCATCTGAATTGAAAATGGATTCCAAAGTGACTAAACCTTTTGGTAACTTGTTGCTTTTCAATTGGATAATTTTCTCACCATATGACTCTTGCAACTTATCTTGATTCTTTGTAGCAAACTCCGCCTCTTCTTGTAGGAAGAGGATAATTTTTGTCACTATCAAACACCGCCAACTACTCACATTATCAAGGATCTGCTGGTCAAACCACCATTTTAACAAATTCTACCCTTCTTTCATGATATCAATCTGGTATGTTGTATTGTGAACCAATTATAGCAAGCCTATCTACATCTTGATTTTGATCTCTAAGGATTGCATGGATTCAAAAGCTTCAAATCTTCAATCGTGTCCCAGACTCGGTTCTTATATGATCTTAAAAGATCATTTTTGATGCACTACATACCGAAACTTGATGAAAAACTAACTCACTATCTCCAAAAATAGTCAGGGCCTTGATTCCCTTCCTTTGGGCTAGTTGAATTCCTTGCACAAGAGCCTCGTATTCAGCAACATTGTTAGTGCAACTGAACTGCAACCGGAAAGATGAGAAGTACTTATCTCCCTTTGGAGAAATTAACATAACACCAGCACCAGATCCATTCTTACTTCTTGAGCCATCGAAGAAAAATTGCCATAGTCCTTTAGAATCACTTGGTGTTTTGACAAGTTGTGGTATGATCGTATCTTCTTCATGGATACAATAAGTACCTAATCCTATTTCTTCCAAGACCAGCAAACCAACTTCTTCTTCTGCCAATACATCAGCGTAGGGATCATACTGATGATCTCTACTTACTTCATCCAGCAAAGTATCAGGAACTTCTTCAACAAGGGTGGTTGGTTCATGATCGGCATCTTCCTCTTTGGGATCGCCGATGGTGTAATTTCCATTTATGGGACTAGCAGTGTAGGGTTCTACATGATTATGGCAGATTGGTTCTGCCCTTATAGTTACTTTGGTTCCGTATCGAGTCCTGAGAATCATATGTGATCAATCGGCTGATAGGTAACCGCCCATCTTGGCAAAGTGAAATCCCATGATAGGCAAAGGGCAAAGAGGGGAGGGAGATCGATGACCGATATGTCTTGGGTGAATGACAAAATTGGGCATGCATGAAAGGTAAGTTAAAGTCCTTTGATAACCCCAACATCTTAACAACTATGCCATCCGGTGAACAACCCCTTTTCTCAGCAATCGGCACATATTGTATGCCTAGTACATCGTAATTTGTTTTAGCATGACAGAGCTACTAGCACCAGAATCGATCATGTAATTATGTACCGGTGGTTGCCAATGATCGGGAAATGTAGAATGGCAAAGTGGTTTTTCTCGTAGGAATGATTTTCCTTCCGGTTGACACAAATTTGTAGCATTTGTCACTCCACGGCTTGGTGATCCATTTGGTTGTACTAAAACTATTCGAGAGATTCTCACAATAGGTTTCTTTGGGAAAGGATCGAGAGTGCGTACCATATGGTAACGCTCGCATTGGTTTTCTTCATTTGTTCTACTATGATGAAGGGAATTGATCCAACTTTGATGACAATTTTTTGGGCATTGGGGTCCTCCTTTGGAAAATGTTTGTTGGGTATCATGATGCTTGGAGAACCATCTTTCCCGCAGCGTGGCTAGCCTTTGTGTTTCTAGTGATTTCTTTCCTACATTTTTATCAACCGCCATTTGAAACCCAAAGTTGAGAAGTGGATGCTAGATCAGCTTCGAGAGGTTGAGGCTCCATTGCTATCTTTTTGGAATGAGTGTTTCTTGCCACCGATGAAGAATCTATATTTAATCTACAAAAATCTTCTGCTTGCCAGTTTAGCAAAGCGGATTCTTTGTGCTGCGGTTGATCCGCTGCGCTTCTTGCATAGATGAATTGTTTGTTAACTCTGAAGGAGCAGATACACTTTGAACCATAAAGGCCTAGCTAAGAACCCCATTGGGACAAAGATTTTGATTGTGAGGTTGAGAGCGAGGATAACACCATTCGTAGTCTCAACCAAATTATTTTGAACAGTATTATAGCTCTAGATGAGCTAATTGCATGAGGGTTTTGAAAGTTCAAGGGCCCGACATTTACAACTTGACTTGTAGTTTGATTTTGAGGCTGATTGTTCCCTTGAAAAGGAGAACGGTTAGCTTGAATCTTGCTGATTTTGTGGCT
Organism: Taxus wallichiana var. yunnanensis; assembly: GCA_018340775.1. Lineage (NCBI taxonomy): Eukaryota > Viridiplantae > Streptophyta > Pinopsida > Cupressales > Taxaceae > Taxus > Taxus wallichiana. Next base: position 629,129,143 of record CM031235.1, read on the forward strand.
AATACATATGATTGTATTGAAACTGTTTCCTTTTGAGTGCAACAAGCTCATTTCCAAAATTTTGTAGTAAGAACTTGACTTCAAATAGGTCATTTGAAGAGCTAGGGGAGATTGATAAGGTTGCTTGGAGTCTACTGGAATAGGAGAAGTGATAGGTGATGATTCGTAAGATATGGAGAAAAGGGCATTGGTGGTCGTGGAGCTATCTTTCTAGCCTGAATCAAAGAATTCTCTCGCACTTATGGCAACTTCGTAAGCATCGGGAAGTGTAGTCCCTCCCATGGTGGATCATAACTACTACATCGCTATTAAAGGCTCATGCAAATAGTACAAGAATGCATTATGTGCGAAGGCTTTACGAGCACGTAATCCTATTCCAAGTCCTGTGGAATCGGAATTTGAAATCACTCATGTATTCTGGGAAGCTCTCTTTATGGTAGTAAGTTGTTCCAAAAGTGATAGGTGATCACTTTTGTCTTCAAATTGTTTACATAGCTTTTCTCCCAACTCGTCCTAAGTGGTTATAGTGCCAACACCTAACCCGCGAAACCATTGAAGTGCTTTTCCCTTGAAAGAGGTAGCAAGAAGTCTAACTGCAACATTGTCTTCTATGATATTATGTACTACAGATGTTGGCTACATCAAAGATATGCTCCACTGGAGTAACGTGAGTTTCCCCATGTAGAAGGGTAAACTTTTGAGTGCTAACAGTATCGGGTCATGTTGAGCCAACATAAGAGGACTGCTTGCATTGAAAGGGGGAAAAACTTGGTTCCTCGCCATAGCAACGAAAGGTTGATTGTTCCTGGGTGGAGGAAACCTTCCGTAAGGAGGAGTTGAATGACCCCTACTAGGTAAATCTGCAACTGGGGATGTGGAAATGCCTCTTCTTCTTCTCTTTGGAGGAGACAAGGAAAGTTCAATATGCTGATACTTTCCTTTCTTTGAAGAAGCTCTTGTCTAAATTCTTCGCATAAGTTACTGCACTGAGATTTGGAATCTAGAGATATAGAGTCGCCAGGTACTTTGACTTGTGTAAGTGAGAAGAGAAGTACCAACTTTGTCCCACCGGGCGTGCCAAAAACTATTGTCGCCAAATCACTGCACCCTCCGAAATGGCCAGGATGTGAATAGGATGTTCGGTGTGATTGGGACACATGGGATCACCTCTCAAGCTGTGGGACTTGGGCTCGAGGTGAACCTCTAGAGAAGGCCGACTTCCTCTTCCTAAACTAAGTGTTGTACTACTCCTAGTGTAACAAAAATGATTATCTAGTCCTATGCTAACATTTTCATGGGGTTTTAGGGAAAGAGATTTACATAAATGAAACTATACTAGGGATGGTGATGCACCAAATAAAGGGTATTTCCAGACTCAGAAGGGTTAATTTGAAGAGGGTGTGTGCACCACAGGTCAACTTCACCTACTGCAACTTAGAGAGGGTACAGGATACCACAAACTAAGAGACACGCGTTCCCTTTGTTAAACTTTATCAGACCAAGAAATATAACAGTTTCCCAATGAAGAAGGATGAACTCAAGAAGGGTGAATAGACACCACAACTCAACTGCATGTAATACTCCACCACTTGATAAGCACAGAACTCCAAGAACCTACAATAGAAACCTAAACTGCACAAAGTGTACTGTATGTACGAGAAAGGCACAAAGAAGCATAGAAGGATGAAAGGACCGAGATTAGTCACAAAACACACACTTTTATTGCTTCAATAACATGCAAAATGCATCATACATTGAGTAAAAGGAAATAGTTTGCCATTATAATCTTGAATAGGAGGCTTGAAAGTTCTCTCAACACACAAGAACAACTTGCGTAAGAGAGAAGATTCTTGAAAAGTATACACTACGCCCGAGATATCTAACTGTCCAACTTGTGCGAACTGTTGGAACTTGGTGGAATGAGCTTCCAACTTACATTTATAGAAGAATATGTGAGAAAGAAGAGGAAATGGTCATAATTACATTCCTAAAATGAAGGCCCATGATGTATTTATTATAGTTAGTTGAACCACTTGAGAAGGTTCCATCATGGGTCATTAATTTCTGATGACCTAGTCTTCTTAATTAATTAAAAGAATATTCAAATAAAATATTTAAATAATAATAATAAATATTATTATTAAAATATTTAAATAAAAATATTAATTTAATTAACATAATGTTGGGACCCCCCCATTGACCCGTTTGACTTGAAGAGGAGGGGGGTCCATGTGGATAGAGTCTGCACAAATCTCAACTCGGTGAGTTTCGAATCCTCTAACTCGGTGTTGCAATCAATTTTGAACCCCACACTAACTCTTTCCTCACTTTGGCAATCATATTCTTTTGCATTGAGTCCTTCAAAGATTTTGGCGGTGCACTCGGAAATCTTGTCTCCAATCAACAATTATGCCACTATTGGGATCTTAATATGGCATAGGTAAATGTGAGCTACACCATATACTCATTTTTCCATAAACTAAAAAGATCCTTTATGTTACAATTTGCAACACATAAAATATGCCCTTCAAAAAGTATATTGAACAACTGGGGCAACCAAGAGGACCTTGGAAAAATGTATAGGTAACAACCATATGAATTCTTCCTTAGTCGTGGATCAAAGCTAATAGAAATAAGCTAGCTAAAATTAGCTAGAAACTACAGTATAATCGTCCATTGTAAGAAAAAAGCTTCTTCAACTCGGTAGAAGAATACTTTTATTGTGCGATTGGATGCACATAATGGAAGGGTATAAATATTGCCTATTCGCCCATAGAGTTTCTCAAAGAGACCATTTACAAGTGATAAGGATGTGGCATACAAAACAAGCCAACCAGGTATTTCCGAGTTGACCTTCACATTCAATTCATTTCGGAGAAGAAATGCTGAGCAATATGAATCGTTTCATTCGCACCATAATAAACCTTCATCTCCGGATTTAGGCAAATTTTTATGAAGCCTTGAATAGTGTGACTCTAATCCATCGTACATGGTAGTGAATATTTGTTTCCTGCAACTGCTTGTTGGAAGCGCTAAAAACGGACTTCTACTATACTGCAACATGTCAACTGCCTGGTGTGTGGGAGTTTGAATCGTGACCACCGAATGCTCGAGCTCGAACGGGAGTTGGGAGAAGTATGCTAGCAAAGGTGAACTGATCAGGTTGGACATCTATTTGTTGCATTTGGTGAAACAGTATCAACACTTTGTAAGAAACCCATGTCTTCTGTAAGCTGCAATTATGGTATTCCATGAGAAGGCGTCTCTTTCTTTTGAAAGCGTATTCCTGGAAATACAGGTCTCTGCGACAGTTGAAGATATGTAGATAGGTTTACAGGATGTTATACATGGTAAGTAGAATGTGTTAAGCCTCCTTCACCTACCTCCGTGTCATACTCGATTTTGGCCAGGCTAGACCACCACGTATAATCCTATTAAACACTTCAACTGTCTCATTCCCACGTTCCCCGACTTACCTTCCGAGTGACTCACACAAAGACTCGGATCCTATTTACACGGCCTGCATGCGGAAGTATCATGTTGGATAGCCATCGTATTGTCTCCACTTGGCAATTTGATCTGATTTTTCCAACTTGCGGAAGTCTGATCATGGCTTACCACGGTTATATTTCCACTTGGCGGTGCTTGCCTGAATCTCCCCTACGCGGAGTGAACAACTTGGACTGCCATCGTCAAATCTCTGACCTTGGCATACCAGCTTCAAATCCCCATGTAACGGCTCAGCCACATTAATCCACGGCCCTAGCCTCAGCTTTACCACGCAACCTTGGTAAGATAGTAAAATGATTCCCATGCACGGGATTACCTGCACTTGCCATGATCATGCTCCCGATTTTTTGGCAGTAGACTCAAACTTCTCCCACGCCCAGAATCTTTTCAATGGCTTGACATCATGTCATTTCCCTTGGCAATTCTCACCTTATTTTCCATGTCCGGGATTGGAGTGTGGGTTTCGTTATCATTTGGCCATATTTAGTTTTGGACAGATGGCCACCGATTTCCACTTTTCCACCCAGCGTGAGGAGACATCATTTTCTCGGTGCGAACATTTCAGCTGTAGCTTGTAAGGTGTGATAATTCGACGTAATCCTTTATGCCTACCAATTTTGGTGACTCGTTGAAGATGCTCATATAATTGTAAATAAAACTATGCCTCATGAATATTCTGATATGAAACAGTTCCACCTCTATGAGATTCTCTTCTATGAGTTACATCGTAAAACCAGTAAGGTCTCAATAGAGAATCTTTGTAATAAATTTGATCAGGTCTCTTGGTAACACTCTCACTGTCACTTAATCGATTTTCATAAAAATATCTTGAAGGAAAATCCTGAATTTGAGGATGCATTTGATGCTGAACAGATAACAACATAGTTGGACAACCTGCTTGTTGGAAGTGCTCAAAAGAACTCTTACTATATTGTAACATCCCCGCTTCCTGTGCACCAAACACTCGGCCGAGGAAGGTCTGAACACCATTATAATTGCAGCTCTTTTTAAAATGTTAGTTTGACTCAATTTTACATTGGTATTCTATGGTGCTTATACTATCTTCCGGGTCGATAGAAGTCCTTCCATGTTGAACCTCCCATATCTCGCATAATTTCATATCATCTCGGTCAAACAAGATAATTCTCCCAAGTGGTTGGTCGAGCACTATCTTAATGGATTAAACTGGCATCATGTTGACTTTGACTCTCCCTAACTTGGCCTTCAGATCTTTTTGCATCGATCTCCACCGAGATCCTTGTAGAGTTCCTTTCATTCATTAATTTTCAATGAGCTATATTTTGCATTAACAAGACCATCATCTAGCTCTTACAACCGAGAGTCTCTCGAGATGATTTACTAAGATGATTATCAATTTGACACCGGGTTCTTTATCAACTCGACCCTCGAACTCTTCACCGAGTTGAGATCAACCTGGGTGCCTTTTGATGCTAGGTGATCTCTTCATTTGTAATTTAGGAATTATTTTTAATTATTGCATCTCGTTAATAACCGAAGGTGGGTTCCTAGGACTATTATTTCATTTTGAATGTGATAGGACCCCGTTGTCCAATCTTGCCATGTGTGCAAAATTAGATAACATTTTTGGTGACAATAGGTAAATAAGACTATTTCACCCTAATTAACACCGATTTATCCTCGAGACAACATCGGTCACCTAAACCACCATTAGTTCCTCTATATATAATTTTACAACCCTTTTCCCAGGTTATCCATTCATTTAATGGAGACTTATTTTTATTCAAGAATGAATCTTCAAGCTCTCCTGCATCTAGATGATGAACACACACAACCACAGTGTAAGAAAACAATTGGTTCTCCTTCTAGAGTGTTAGAATACTCATGGGAGCACACAAGTTGTACTGTTGTGACATTGGACTCAAACACCTCTTGTCCAATCAACCATAAACCACCCCGACTCATAAGATCTACAAAATACCAAGTAAGTACTATGATTTTAATCATTTGTGATTATCCCATTGTTGATCTCTTACCTCTTTCAGTATTTTATTTCTTGTGTTACCCATATATCATATTCTTCCCACCAACCCACTATTCAACCACTCTAAGCCTTTTCAACTGTTAAATCACCTTCTTAGTGTTCCTCACTCCTCTAAGCCATATTACAAACCAAACCACACTACCCTCACTCTTTGTGTAATCATAGAGAGAATAAAAAACCATTTTTAATAGTTCATTACCTATTTCCCCTACTGATGTCGGTTCCTTAACCGCCATTGGTTTAGTCCCCATACCGACATCGGTCACCAGACCGATATCGGTCTTTGTGTCATTTTATATTCTTAGACCATCAAGATTCGCACTCACGTAAAACCAACCCGGACCTCAACCAATTAGCGTAGACTTTTACCATACATTTGATAGACTTTTCGATTCGAACAAACCCGGTTCTAATTAGATTTAGTGTTATTTTGATATCTAGCATAAAATCTAGTGTATTGTATGTATGAGAAACCTAAATCATTAAATTTCAATCAGACTTATTTATTTCAGTCGTATATTCACATTGAATTGTTATTAAACAGTGGATTGATATCCTCTCTAGGAAGCACCACGCTTCCTAGATCTAACATATGCTAGGCATTCCACTGTCATATGCTATTTAATACTCTTTTTGGTCTTTCTTTGCATCTACAGGTAGTCCTTCCTAAACAAAAAGGAGTTCTCTATGATCATCTTGGATAAAATCAATAACCGGACATTATACCTTCCACCTTTGCCTCTCACAAGAATTCCTCCTTAACCATATACCTTCTATCTTTTCATCCTAGAAAGTGTAAAAATTATTGGTGAAACATTTTGGCACACTTGGTGGGACCCATCTGGGGTTCTTTGCATTGTTCATTCCTAGGGAAAAATATTGTGTGTCTATTTTCATTTGAAACAAGTTCACATTAAGATTTTTCTCTGGAAATATTATTTTCTTTTAATTTTCTTAGTGAAACTTGTTTTTTGGGATTAAAAAGAACTCTTCTTTATTTTCTTACATTTCACTTAGTGAAATTCATGCCCTTAACCTCTTCATAATTTGTTCTCATCAAATATAATTTGTGGATTTGGGTTTTAAAACTTATGCACTTGCATTTTTGAGTTTGTTGCATTATAGCTCATCTAAATTATGGGAAACCTATATGTTGGAAGTCATGCCCAGCTAATGGTTGAAAAATTGAACCATAGCTCACATTTTACACACTCTCTATACCAAATCACTAAAAACAAACTACACAGTTCTTAAACAACATATTTCCTAGAAGAAGCTATCAATGATCACATAATCAGAGGATTGATAGTGGGCTCTAGCTGGTTTCTCTATCCAGTCATCATCTCAGAGAAGGATCTCCCATGCCAAAACTTACCCAAAACCAACCATAGTTTTTGGCTTTTATAGGGCACATTTGTTAACCAAAAATTCTATCATGCTTACAGTCAGTCCTAAATGGCATAAGCCACAACATAAAATCTACAACTTAGGATTTCATGTTTGTTAAAAAAAAATTGATTGTATTTTGAGGTGTGAGTTGCAGTTATTCATTATTTTTCATCCTTTTATGCCCACATCATGACTAGTGTATTTTGGTTTTATTCTGGGTGTATTAGGACTCCTCATATCCATAATCAGTCTCTAGGTTAGCCCTTTTATTTGATCTAAATCACCAAAACTTCATTTTTACTTCTCTTCCTATATTTCACAGTAACCAATATCAGTCTAGTGACTACCATCAATTACATCATCTCAACGCCATTGGTTACCTGAACGACGTTGGTTTCATACTTTTTGGTTATTTTTACCAAAATAGTATTCTCCACCTTTTATTCTTTTTGTGTCTTGTTCTACCATTTTATCACACTTTTGGGTCTCTGATATCATCTTCAGAGTCCAAGTTGACCCATTTTCACCTTTCATTACCAGATCTTTGAATCTCTTATTTTTCATAGTAATCGACATCGGTCTAAGCCGATTGGTGGTGGTTACCCTCATACTAACATTAGTTACCCAAACCGATGTCAGTATCTATATTTTGATTTTCCAATCATAACAATGATCTAATCATTCATTTAGATGAATTTTTCCCCATTACTTCTTTGTTTTTACATCATCAGCAAAGCTCGGAACACTTTTCTATCATCAATAACATGGTTTTGAATCGTAAACAAGCTAAAAATCTTGTGTTTTATGATAGCCACTAGCTGCTCCACCTTTCCCATCACCCCCTTAAATCTCGTCACCTATCAACCCAAATGGGATCTTTCCACACCCACTGGACTCCTTGATCAAAACCCCCACTCTGCTAAGACTATCTCACTCATTCATCTACCATGATTCATCAAGGAAGATTTCATATGGAATGCTTGTGTCCATTCCTCGCTACTCTCACACTCACTACTAGCTTGGTCTTACCTTCTTCAACCTTACCACTTGTGGTTTCCTAGTTTGTCCCCGCATCATCGATATCTTTTAAACCCATGAAATATGTCACACCTTTGACGTTTTTCACTCCTATGATGTCAACCATGCCTTTATTAACCACTTTGAGTATATGTCTATCTCGTAACCGCCACCTCTTATATACCTATTGCATCTCGGCCATCATTGGTGTCGGCGGCTCATACTCAATTCCAAAATTTTGTCCTCTCCATCCCATTATCTTCCTCTCGATTCTATGAGAGTTTTTATGTCCACTCCACCTTCCTACACTTATCACCAATAACCCTCTATTTTCTACCTCTTATTCAAGATACTTACCATCTACATCTATTTTGGATTACATTCCTTCCTCACAATTTTCTTACTCGGCACCACCACATAATGGGATGTCACCCACGTCATACGAACCTCATCTACCCCTTTATAATGTAGGGGGTGCCCAGTCATCAAAACCTACCAATGATCTTATCAAAATGATGATGGACAAGATGTAGACATTGGAAACATTGTCTCTAGTTTGTGTATCTCTTTGACATACGATGAGATTTGTAATGAGCCCATTTACCCATCTATTCTGATTCATCCATACCCTCCCCATTGGAAAATGCCTAAATTTAACTGATTCAACAACAAAGAATACCCACAACAGCTCTTGCGGCATTTTAAACATGTGTGCTATCGATCACTCATGATGACACTTTGCTCTTGCAAAATTTCCCAATATCCTTGACAGGGCCGACTTTAGATAGGTATAGTGCTCTACCTAGGCATTTCATATTTTCCTTTAATCAAGTATCTCAGGATTTTATAGACCACTTTTCTATCAACATTGTTAAGAAGGTCACCATGACTGACTTGTACGTGAAATGCCAATATGAAGATGAATCCCTCGTAAAGTTTGTCACTCGTTGGTAAATCCGATCAACAAACTCACATTCCAACTGCCTCAAATTGAGTTAATATATTTGTTCACTAGAGCTTGTTTTAGACACATCTCACTAACTCTCCAAGTTCAAAAATTCCACATGTTTGATGAGATGTTCACCGTGGCCCAAAAACTTGAAATGTGTGCCATTGAAGAGAATAAAATAAAATTTTGTAGCAAGAAAATTGCATTCACATCAAATGATACCTCTTCTTCTTCCAAACCAAAAAATAATTATTCTAAAGAAAAATGATCTACCAATGTAGTAGTTTTAAAATCCATCCCATCTCATCCATCCAATCAATCAAATCCTTTTTCCAATCTTTCTCTGTTCGGGTTTTTCGGTTCAAGTGGGAGACAACAAAAATATACTCCCATAGGAGAATCCTACTCTTTAGTTTTAGAAAAACTTCTAAAATACAAGTGAAGTCACTCTTCCGCCCATCAAACCACATATTGTTTTTGACCCTCTCATCTTGTTCCTACATTGTACAAAAAAATGATTACTACAACTATCATCAAGTTAGAGCTCATTGTACAACAGAAAATCAACACGTGACCTTCTTCACACTCGACCCCCGAGGTCATGCCGAGACATCCGATGTAGAATGATTGTGAATGTGAGTGTGGTGATGAGGATCAAGATAATTGGGAAATATTATATCTTCAACATGCAATGTTAGGATCTGCGAGTCTAAAGAAAAGAATGCTCTCCTAACTTGAAGTGGTGTGATGGTTTGGTCTGAGATAATAGCTGCTCATAGAATCCAATCAATGCTAAGCTTGGCTGAGATTATATTTTCTCGGTTGTTGAACACGTGGAAAATGACCTATGGGTTCCTCGTATCAATATTGAGACAAGGTCATGGAAGTAAGAATGAGAGGCATGATGAAGCCACGGTGTATTTACGAGTGATTCTCGGTTTGGTCCAGAAAGTCTTAGCTTGATTGGCTACTATGTTTAGTAAGGAAAGTTGTGCGATAATATCGGTGGAAGTGGTGAAGATTTGAATACTAATGCATGCAAACTATTGTCAATTTCTAAGCGGCTAGCAGGCCTGTTCGGTTATGGGACACGAGGATCACAACCAAATACTCATGGGGGTTGTTGCCCTTGGATGTTCATGTGCATAATATAACCATGTTGTGGGGGGTAGTCTAATAATCATAGGCTTGATTAGTAGTAATTTTTAGTGTATTGATTTGTTCTATCTTCTTAGCAAAAGTTTTAGGTGTGCGTAAGATTGTTAAACTTAAGCTGGTATCAATGTTAATTATCAATTCTAGCCCGTTGGGTTGTGGGACCGAAGAAATCACAAGCGTATGTCTTTTCCTGTTGTGGAACATTGATGGTTATACAAAATGAAATAAAATGACTTTTAATAAGAAAACTAATTACTAAAAGAGAAATAATCCATGTTTTTAGAGTTTTCACAATATTTTGGATCAAAGCAATAAAATCAAGCTAATCTATCAGATGAAATATTTCTTTTCTTTTCTAATCCCTAGTGCAATGTGTTCTAATCTAATAAATAAACTAAAGACAAGTAGTCAACTAGATGTAGCTAGTTACTTGTGTAAATGTATGAATCTAATCTAAATCAAACAACCTAATCTAATAAAAATCCTCCAAACCCTACCTTAGAGGTGAAGAACAAATCATGACCCGAAAGGGGCTATTGTTCCTCACAACTTCCTTGGTAATGTTGAAAGGAAAACTTACTAAAATGAATGATTCTCTACTCTATTTGATATGAATAATTTTATACTCTATTTGATATGAATGATTTTCTACTCTATTTGATATGAATGATTTTCTACTCTATTTTATATGAATGATTTCTACTTTATTTGATATGAAATTAACAAATTAACACACAAGACAAACAAACACACAATTCCAACCTGGACAAGCAAGAGCTTTAGCAAATATAGTTTTGTTTGTATCTGTCCCCTCGATGTATGTTCCTTTATTTCTCTAAGTGTTCATGTGAGTTGAAGAGATTTGGAATGCATGAAAAACAACAGGAGGATGGTGCTTGAGAAATGGAAGCTTGATGGCAGATCGGATGTAATGCGCAGTAGAGAGAGATAACACAAGAGATCGGAGATTGGATATGCAATTCCTAGAAAGATTGTAGCAGAAATACAATGCAAGATACACAAAATTCTTAGGCCTTTTTCTTGAATACAAGAATGGAATATATAGGAATGAAGGATGGGTGGTTCCTTCATGTACAAGGCAAGAAGAAGTAGTTCCAACCCATTAAATCTATTTAAAAATAGGAAGAAGGAGAACCAAGAAATAAAAGATAATTTTAGAAGAATCACTCACAAAATGCATGTAAAAAGATAAGTTAAGTGAACTGCCGCATGTTTAAAATATGCGTTAAGAATCTAGAAAAAGTGGGAAGGATCGCCGCCCTACGCAGTGGCTCGTAGTTTCGATCTTCGCCACCTTGTTTTGGGCGGTATTTTAATAACCACCGCTTAGGTAGGGTGGAGGTCCTAACATTGCAGAAAAAGTGGGAAGCTTGAAGAAAGTGTGGAAAAGATAAGTAAGGATGTCTAGGCCATAAATATATACTGTGAATGGGTTTTGGAGCTCAAACACCTTCTTAAAAGGACTGAATCATCATTGGAGACATTTGTAATTAATTGTTTTATGACAATATAGCACATTTAATTTTGGTTGTGTACATATTACCCCTTCAAAGAAGTGTCTTGGCCATGAAAAGGTGTAAAATGTAGAGTTCGAGTATGGCGTTCCCAAAATGGGGAGTTAGAAGCTATACCTGACATGCCCGTGTGTCAAAATCTCACCGCCCAAACTCCCACTACCTGCAAGAGGAAAAGAAGACTCACGTGCAGATAGAAAAAATATCAAAAAATAAACACTAGATCAAAACGAAAAGAGGACTTACCATTTGTGGGGATATAGAAATATATTTGTGCCAATGCTCTAGCCCTGTGAACGCAAACACTCAAAACAAGGTAAAAAAACACACGATATATATATATATATATATATATATATATATATATATATATATATTCAATTCATTTGTGCTATTTTATTTGGTGAATTTAGAGCTCTAGAACCACAATGATCATTTTTGAAGAGAGTATAACCAATATGACCGTGACAAGATCATGACCATGCCTCCACATGCGGGAGATCGACCAACGTGATCAAAGGTTGGTTATTTTCAATTTTGTCTTTTTATACCCTAAATGTAAAAATGTTGAAAAGTTCACCTAGGGGGATTATTTAAAAAAATTGTCTTAAATGAGTCTCTAGGGGGCACCCATAGGGCATGCTTTTATTTTGTTGAAAATGGTCTTTTTGGTCTTTTTGAGCATTTTTAGGGTAAAAGACACATTTGGAAAACCAACCAGGATCTGCCACCTAAAGCATGGTGGAGGTCACGAGACCACCACCCTTTCAAGGAAGCGATCCTGGAACTACCTCCACACTGGATAGGCAGGGCGATTACGATGTAATTACCAAATGTGTTTTTAACTTGATTTTTTTGGATTTTTCATGTTTTGTGATGTTTTTGGTGAGCTTATTATTTGGTATATGTTACTAACTTTCTCTTTTTCTATGTTTTGGTGAATGCAAAAGGAGGAGTACATCAGATGGAGTCGAGAGAGGGAGTGTGATTGGCTCCCTGGTATCTTAGATCAGCTGACACAAGATGAGATGGATCTTCTAGAGGGACGATATTTGGAGGATTGCATGGGTTCCCCATGTTGCTCCTACTAGTCACATTCTATGTGACTTATTTTCCTATTGGGATGCATACTAGAAAATTTTTGGTTCTCAGGTGTCTAGGGTGAGTGGACTATCACCTTGGAGGATGTATACCATATTCTTGGGCTCCGATACTTGGGAGGAGACTGAATTTGGAGACAATGGGATCCAAGGCCATGATGATGTAGTGGGCCAAATATATGGGAGACACCATTGTCTCATCTAGTTCAAAGAAGGGGATGAAGGTTTGGTCTATTTCCATCGCTCCCATTCCTATCATACGCAAATCCATCATGGGCATCTTGTCCTCTCGATTGATCGGGGATAAGGGTGGTGATACCCTCTTGTATTGTTGGGCTCCTATCATTGTGCAGATCGAGGGGCATGGCCAAAAATATGGTTAATAGCTCTCCTAGCAATTTGGGTAACTTGTATACACATTATGGATCTAAGTTATTCATTACAATATTGTGTGTGCTCAAGATCACTTGGCACATTCCCTTGGTCATAGTTTCCCTATTGCACCCCTTTCCTTTCTCTCCTTCCACCTCTCCCTTACACCCATCTTTCATGCATTCACCTTCTTCCTAGTCAGCTTCTTCCCTTCCTGCACTGCCTGCACTTACTGCTAAGTCCTTGGCCCTTCGCGTGCCATGCCCATTACCTTGTAATAGTTGTGCCTTAACCATACATTCTTTGTTCACTAGTTTGCCTCATTTCCCCATGCGCATCATCGCATGCACCCTCTGCGCCTTCCTTTGTTTTCTCTCCGTGTGCCCTTCCCTCATGCCCTTCTGTGCTAGATCATCTTTTGACATGCTTAAGTGTGTCATACACAACCAATCAAAGTGAACTAATAGGGCACCAAATCCTTGCAACAAATCAATGATTGAAACATGGTAGAAATGACAAGTATTTACATAGTTGTCCATCATCTCAGCCAATCCACATGTGCCATGTGTTTTACATGTGCCGATGACTCGACATATCTCTGACAACATATATCTTACTACATAGATCTTAGATCGGCACATGCCTAGACTTGTCAGAAATTTGCTAACATCAGCTACAATACTAGAAATTCAAAATTCAAATTTGGTTAGATTTGGTAGGTGAGAAATGGGAAAATGAATTTTTGAACATTGATGAAGATCTGATTGCTCCAACCACCAATTTGGTATGATCTGCCCTCCTTCTTCTTCAACATCAAACAGGCATGGGGAAGCATATTTCATAGATCTCTAGGTAGATTTGTAGGCATTGAATGCTTCTTGTTGGTGGTTGTGTTTCAAATTTAGGTTTTCCTCCTTTTTCCTTCTTCCTCCATGGATTCATCTATAAATGTAAGAGCAAGGCTCATTTGTTATGTTGGACACTCTAGATCCTTACGTATTTTGCCAAGGACTCATATTTTCTGTATTTTGAGTTACAGACCTCTATGTTTGGCTCTTACATGTGGATATCGGCCTCCTTCATCATTGTAATAGCTTTGTGCATTTCTAGAAGTAATAAAAGCATTGTTTTATGACTATTCTCTATCCTAACGTGTTTTCATTCCTTCTTCTTTCCTTTTTTTTTTTACATTGTGTGTTGGTTGTGCTACTTCAAGTCCCTCTAGTTCCATATTTAGTTATGTTCCATGAGAATGATCTAGTGGTCAATGTGTGTTTCATTGTGCTACTCGTGCCTAGCCTCCTTTCACACATTCCCTGTCATTCTCACTCAAAAAAAATAGTGTTCATCCCTCTTTTCTGGTGCTATCACCTTTTAGTGTAGTTTCCTTCCATGTTATCCTTCTATCCCTGGTCCCTTGGCATTATTAGCTTAGTTTCCCCTTTTAGCACTAGGAGTAGTAGTAGTAGTAGAAATAGATAGAGGAACTGGCCTTCTCGGAGATCCGTCCCAAGCTCGCAAGGTCCCACAACTTGGGGATGGTTCCATTATGGTCTCAAACACCTCGGCCCTTCCGAGATCCGAGATGTGGGTGCATGTTTGAGAAACCAAATTTTTGGCATGCCAGTGGGACTAGCATTGAAAGCTCAAATTTCATATCTCTAAGTTCTAGTGTGTGGACTTAGTGTTTCAGCCTTTGGAGGCTCATTTCAACACATCTGGTGACTCCCAATATTTTAAGATCTCTATTTTCAGTAGTCTTGAGTGCCTTTCATGAGAAGAGTGCACACAAGAAGAAGTGCAATAGCTGAAGATTCTTTTGAATACCTCCAGCTATCCCCGAGAAGAGTTCATTCCAAAAATCCCCACGTGTGCATCTCTATCTCCTATGCCATGCCCACTCAACTCCTCCTCAAAACAGACAACCTGTGTTGCCCCTATAATGGCACATCACAACCTCCTCCATTAAGAAACTTTGAAATTTTTCTGGAGGGAGTCCCTTGCTCCTGGCCATGTAGCATGATATGCCAAATGGCACGTGCTCAAGAGTATTCCTTACTTTACTAGTGAGAATCAAGTCACCCCTCAAGAGCATATCCAAGATATAGAAAATGTGTGTTCACTCTATCTGATCACACATGATGATGTAGTAGTCAAATTGCTTACAACCTCTTTCAAAGGTAAAGCACTTCAATGGTACCGAGGCTTGAGACTTGGATCTATCACCACCGGGATGAGCTGGGAACAACTCTTTGCAATTACTTTGAAGATAAGTCAGATCACCTATCATTGGTGGAGTAACTGACAACAACAAGGAGGGTGCCCAATGAGTAGATGACTGATTTTAACATCAGATTTTAGAAGACTTGGGACATAATCCCTCTTGTGGTAAGACCTACAGCCCAACATGCTTTCCTTTATTATCTAAAGGCACTCAACAATGATATTTCAGTTATGATCCAATCTATGGGAGGTAGGACTTTACCAACTGCTTATAGCATTGCATAGTAAGGGTAGAAAATAGTCTCATTCAGGTGGGAAAGTTGGCTCCTAGACCGCCCATGCCCTTGTTCCCAGAGATGTCACAAGTGCCCCAAGCCTTCTATGGCCCCTATTCCTATTCCTGAGAAAAGCATGCAACCAGTTGCCTCAACATCCTATTCTCCATCACAACAAAAGGAAGATGAAGAATTGAAGGCCTTGATTAGAAATTTATCAAACAAGGTCATATCATTAGAAAAAAACATGCACAAGCCTATAGAGGAAATTCCAATCAGGCACATGGCCAAAGCAATCAGCCTTGGTGAAATCAATATGGAAATCAAAGATATATATGCGCACCCAACCAACAAAATGATAGATGGAAGCCTAATGCACATCTACCCTTGCAAGTTGTTCCTCCCATGCCTTCTCTTCCAGCACCCAGTGTGATTTGGGCACTTGTTCCAGTTCAGAATAATTTGGCACAAGAGTCAAAATGGTGCTTCCCTTGCAACATGCCTCATAGTCAATATCATTGTGCTAATGTTTGCGCGTGCCCAAGCCTTCATGATCTAGAATGCTTCACCTGTGAGCCTTCAACAAGTGCCCTTGAAGCAGATAACCAAGAAGGACAAGAAGCTCCTCTAGAGACAAATTTGATGTTCTTTTGTGGAGGACTTCTATGTAATCAATCAAGCTGCAGAAGATGTAAACAAACCACATGCCCAAGTTGTGGACAACACAAGATATAAGAAAAGAATGTTAGAGTCAGTGCATGCAGGTCACAATCCCAACAACGCAAGTGGATCCTCATAAGAAGAAAGAATTAGACAAGACCTCTTGCAAAAAAAGAACTCAAATCCCTATGTAGGAGGCCCCACGTAAAGCTTCCTTCTAAAGCAACATGCGCCCCTCCTTTGGTAGGTCAAGCCTCTGCTCCAACTAAAATTCAAGGCTTCCATGCCGAACAATTAAGAAGGGATGTTTTCCCCAAATGCACAAGATGGGGGCCTTCCATTTAGCATTTTGACTAGATGAAGAGAACAAACATAAATGTCACAATGTGGGATGCCCTGACCATTCCATCTCAGTAGGATCTATTACATGAAGCTCTGGCGCAACTCCCCGTGCATGATTGATCTAGTTATGCAGAAGCCACGTGCTTCTATCAAAATCTTCCAAGAAGAGGAGAAACAAGTAAGTAAATTTGTTAAAACCCCACCCTTCTATATGTCCTTGATTATAGGTAAACACCTAGTGCATAACTACATGATTGACTCAGGCACTAGTACTTTTGTTATGCCTAAGAAGATAGCTTGATGTCTTAGGTCTGAAATATAGCCCTTTGTCTAAAGGAGTCCTACAACTTGATGGCTCAATTGTTACCACCTTAGGAGTCATCAAGGATCTTGAGTTAACCCTCCATGCATGTCCAAGCCTAACAATTACTCAAGATGTGTCAATCATTGACCTACCTCCTTTTTTTGCCCTATGTTTATCAAGAGAATTTACTGCTAAAGTGGGTGGTTACTTGTCTTCTGATTGGTCTCATATGTTACTCAAGACAAGGTATGGTACCCGGTTTACCATACAAGTTGAGCCTATATTTTCCTATCATGTAGAGTCATATGTCCCATCCCCTCTCCAAGCCAATTATCTTATCCAAGAAGAACAAGTTTTAGTTCCTGAAGAGTAGTCTCTTCCACCCTCTATTCCAAACCTAGTGCTTGATGAATGGGTAGAAAGACATCACAAATTTGATCCCTATGCTGAAGAACTAGAAGCTATGAAACTGGGCTTGGTACTTATTGCATTCTAGAAGAAGACATTATGCTTCCACACACGCTCATGAAAGACAAAGTTCAAACTGGTCTATGGAAGTTGTACTTTGATGGATCCAAAAGTAGAAATGGTGCGGGAGCAAGAGTGGTTCTCATTTCCCCTAAGGATGAGAAATTATTCTTCACACACAGGCATGCAGTTTGCATGTTCTAATAATGTGGTAGAGTATGAAGCACTGGTGCATGGCTTGCTCATTACTAAAAAGAAGAAAATTAAAGCACTGCAGATCTTTGGGGACATAGAATTGATCATCCACTAGGTCACCAACAAATTCCAGACAAAGAATAAGCTTCTCAAAGCTTATAAATATAGAGTATGGGACCTACTTGAGAGCTTTGATGCCCTTAATCTATAGGTGGTCCATCCAGAATGAACAAGGAAGCTGACCAAATGGCCGCACTTGGTTCACAGTTTTCTCCGCTGAGGACTTTTTCAAAGGAAACACTCAACACATTAAGATGGTGATCATACCATCCATTCTAGAAAATAACACCAGCTGGAAAGTGTTTGAAATGATGATGTGCAAATCATCTAGTTTATCCAAAATGAAGCTGAATTTTCATCAAATATGCAAGTTGACTTGCATGACAGCTATGGTGACCAAGTGATACAACTAAAGACAAATAAGTTGCCTAAAGGGCTGGTCACCTTAGAGAAAATTTTCAGCCCTGATGATGAGTTCAAGGGTGAAGAAAGATACATGCGCACTGCCACACAAGAAGACTACTCTTCATTACTATTATGCGTGGGAAAGAGTTGTTGCTTAGCAGACTTGTGTGCATGAAGAAAAATAGGCCTTCATCTCTCTCTATCAAAAATATAGTGATATTTTCTCATGGGAGTATGAAGACCTCAAAGGTTTTGATCCAAGTGTTTCTCAACACTCCATTGACCTTGATCCTAGTATAAATCCCATTAGAAAAAATCATCCAGTCAATCCAAAGATAGAGCCCCTCATGAGAAAGGAATTATCAAAACTCATTGAGGAAAAAATTATTTTTCCTATCAAATACTCTACCTGGGTCACAAATCTGGTTCCAGTACGTAAGAAGAATGGTGAAATCAGACTTTGTGTTGATTTTAGAGATTTGAATAAGGCATCTCTAAAGGATCATTATCCTTTTCCTTCAATGGAGTAGATTCTGTACAGATGGTGGTGCGTGCAGACATTCTCCATGCTAGATGGGTACTTTAGGTTTCAACCAGATCCTGGTCAAGGAAGAGGATCAATTCAAAACAACATTTACAACCAAATGGGGAACATATGCATATCAAAAATTCCCTTTGGTCTATCAAATGTGGGTGCCACATTTCAAGTGCGCTATGGATGTTTCCTTCAAAGGATACATTAATGAGTTCATCTTGGTTTACCTTGATGATATAACTATCTTCTCAAAGTAGAGTGTGGATCACATGGTGCACCTAGAAAAGGTATTTGAGAGATGCAAAGAATTTGGGGTATCTCTTAACCCCAAGAAGTGTAATTTTTTTTGTGGTGTAGCAGGAAAGCTCTTGGGCCATGTGGTTTCAAAGGATGGCATCGCGATTGATCCTGAGTGCATTTCAACTATCCTATCCTCTTTCCCTACCGGTGCACAAAAAGGCCCTATAGTCCTTCCTTGGAAAGATCAATTTTGTTAGGCATTTTATCCCTAACTTTGCAGGACTAGTTTGGCCCATCACCCTTATGCTCAAGAAGGACTCAACCTTCAGATGGAAAAAAGGAAAAGAAAGCTTCAACAAGATCAAGCAAGAAATTTCTTTGCACACAACACTCATCAACCCAAATTACTCAAAGGATTTTATCCTTTATGCTTATGGCACTGATGCAAGTGTTGTTGTTGTCCTAACACAAGAAAATGAACAAGGATGGAACAACCAGTGGCCTTCTTCAGCCAGATGCTGAAGGATTATGAATTAAAATATATAGTCACACATGGAGAAGCAAGTCTTTTCCATCATGCACATGCTCAAGAAATTCAAAAGTATGCTCACCACAAATCATATCAAGGTGTTAGTCTCCCACTCTTTTGTTAGAGACTTCATCATGGGAGCAGAAATTAGTGAGAAGAGAGCATGATGGGTGACCAAAATCATGGAGTATGATGTGACTATCAAGGCCACAAAGCTGATAAGAGGTAGTGCACTCTATAGGAAGATTACAGAGGATGCGTAGAATGAACCTGAGGTTTCATTGTTTCTGGATGAGTCTCTCCCACATGTAGAAATTGAGTAAAATATAGATCCTGGCATGCACATGACTAGATGAAGGACATGATCACATTCCTTTTTGAGGGTGCATACCCTCCAGTTTAAATAAAGCAAAGAGAAGGCATCGAGGTTACAATCTATCCCTTATGTTTTGATTGATGGACTTCTCTTCAAAAGGAATCTAGATGGCATGTTGTTAAGATGTATCAATGATGCACAAAAAAAAAAGTGTTAACATAATTTCATGATGGATTCTCTGGTGGACACTTCTCTGCCAAGACTACAATAATGAAGATCATAATGGCAGGTATCTTTTGGCCTACCCTATTTGTAGATGCACATAGGTGGGTCACAAAATGCAAGGAATGCACTTTCTTTATAGGAAAGAAAATATTGGAAGTGCTTCCCCTTTGACCAATCCAAGTGGATCAGCCTTTTGTGCAATGGGGTCTTGACTTCATAGGCATGATCAATCCACCTTCAAGTGCTAGACATAAATGGGTGCTTGATAGCTATAGATTACTTCACCAGATGGACAAAAGTTTTTCACTTAAGGAATCAACCGAGGTAGTCATCCTTGAATTTCTCAAAGGTATAGTCACAAGGTTTGTGTTCCTCAAACCATTATCTCTGATAATGAAAAGGCCTTCCTTAGTACTAAAATCACTGATTGGGCTCTAAGTCTGGGAATTTACCTAAAAACTTCTTCCAACTATTACCCTTAGGGAAATGGTCTAGCAGAATCAACAAACAAGAACCTGATTAGAATCATGAAGTGCATAATGAACATCAGCCAAAGACAGTGGCATATGAAGGTCTTGCACGCATGCTCTGGGAAGATAGAATCACAATAAAAAGGAAATAGAACTTCACCTTACAAGCTTTTCTATGGCAAAGGAGGCTTGCCCTTCCTTTGACACTAGAACTAAATTCATTGGCACTTGCCCAACAAGCTAGAATTGGAAGGTGTGGACTAGAGAGAAATCAGAATGGCAGAGCTGGTTAATCTTGAAGAACTCAAGGAATTTACCATGATCAAGCTAGAACAACATCAACAAGCAACAAAGAAATGGTTTGATAGAAAGGCTAGGCCTCAAGCTTTCAAAATTGGGGACTTGGTTCTAAAATGGGATGCTGACAGAGCTAAGCTAGGGTGCCATTCAAAGTTTGATGCACTTTGGAGTGGCCCATACATCATCAAGTTCCTGTAAAGAAGCTAACTCTTTTGAGTTAACTCATCTTGATGGAGGCACACTACAAATCCTAATAAATGAGATCTATCTCAAACCCTTCATTAATTTTGTTGCATCATGTTGTATATATTAGAATAGTTTCAATTCCTCCAAGTGTGCTCATGCACATTATTCATTTGTACATAGTTCTTTCCTCTCACATGCTTCATGTGCATGCTCTTTTTGTTACTTCAGAGTACAAATCTTCTCTCAAGCAGTTGTAAGATTTAAAAAAGTGCAAAAATGATTCTCAAGTGATCACAAGGGAAGTTTCATGATTGCATAAGTAAGACTCCATGCCCAATGGATGCTTCAAGCTACTGATCTCTTTCATCTAGCAGGAAGATGGCCTCAAAATTCACCAAAACTATTATCCAAATAGCTCTCCTAGCGATTTGGGTAACTTGCATACACATTCTGGCTCTAAGTTATTCATTGCAATATATGCATGCACTCAAGATCACTTGGCACATTCCCTTGGTCACATTTTCCCTCGCCCCTTTCCTTTCTCTCCTTCCACCTCTCCCTTATGCCCATCTTCCATGCATTCACCTTCTTCCTAGTCAGCTTCTTCCCTTCCCCGCATGCCTGCACTTACTGCTAAGTCCTTGGCCTTTCACATGTGCCATGCCCATTACCTTGTAATAGTTGTGCCTTAACCATACATTCTCTGCTCACTAGTTTTCCTCATTTCCCTACGCGAATCACTCATGCCCCCTCTATGCCTTCTCTCTATTTTTCGTGCCCCCTTCCACCATGATCTTCTATGCTAGATCATCTTTTGACATGCTTAAGTGTGTCATGCAACCACCAGTCAAAGCTATGTACCAACAGGTGTTGAATCCTTGCAACAAATAAATGATTGACACGTGGCAAAAAATAAATATTTGCATAGTTGGCCATCATCTCAGCCAATCACGTGCACCACATGTTTTACATGTGCCAACGAATCTAACATCCTCTGATAGCCATATCTTCTGCTATAGAGCTTAGATCAGCACACGCATGACTAGACTTTTAGAAAGCTGGCCGACATCAACTATAGTACTAGAAATTCAAATTCAAATTCTTAGTGGTTTTGGTAAGTGAGAAATGGGAAAATTATTTTTTAACATTGATGAGTGGATCTGATTGCTCCAACCACCCAATTTGGTATGATCCACCCTCCTTTTTATTTAACACATCAAACAGGCATGGGGAAGCATATTTCATAGGTCTCAAGTGGATTTGTAGGCATTCAATGCTTCTTATTGGTGGTTGTGTTTCAAATTTGGGTTTTCCCTCCTTTTTCCCTTCTTCCTCCATGGATTCATCTATAAATGTAAGAGCAAGGCTCATTTGTTATGTTGGACACTTTGGATCCTTACGCATTTTGCCAAGGACTCCATATTTTTTGTATTTTGAGTTGCATGCACCTCTATGTTTGGCAATTACATGTGGATATCGTCCTCCTTCATCATTGTAACAACTCTATGCATTTCTAGAAGTAATAGAAGCATCATTTTTATGACTATTCTCTATCCTAATGTGTTTTCATTCCTTCTTCTTGCCTTTTCTTTTACATTGTGTGCTAGTTGTGCTACTTCAGTTCCTCTGTAGTTCCATATTTATTTGTGTTCCATGAGAATGATCTTGTGAATACGTGTTTCATTGTGCTACTCGTGCCTAGCCTCTTTTCATGCATTCCCTATCATTCTCACTCTAGAACAGATAGTGTTCATCCCTCTTTTCTTGTGCTATCACCTTTTAGTGTAGTTTCCTTCCATGTTATCCTCCTATCCTTGGTCCCTTGGAATTATTAGCTTAGTTTCCCCTTTTAGCACTAGGAGTAGTAGTAGTAGTAGAAATAGATAGATGAACCGGCCTTCTCCGGAGATCCATCCCAAGCTTGCAAGGTCCCAAAACTTGGGGATGGTTTCAATGTTGTCTCAAAGACCTCTTCCCCTCGAGATCTAAGACGCATGAGTGCACATTTGAGCAACCAACAAGTACTTAGACACCACACCAACCCATGACCTCCATAACTATGGTAGACATGACTGCTACACCTTATCGGGAAATGGGAGGGATATATGAACAATGGTCATTTTGGGTGTGACCATTGCGGTTAGATGGGTGGTCATGCTTTCTTGGAAGCTGGTTCCCCTCGAGCACCCTTACTTTAGATTACGACTTCTTCTACTCATAGCGGGGAGTGGGATGAGTGCATTTATCTAGACCACGACTCGAGGAGGATATGGGGGATGAGAAGAAGGAGGATTCAGTTGGAGAGGATAGAGAGGATGAAGGAGTTGGAGTTGGGACTAGTGAGGAAGCCCATGCAGAGAAGGAAGAAAGTTACCTTGAGTGGCATGATACTTAGGAGATGCTAAGAGCAGATACTGAGGAGGCCATTGTTGAGAGAGAGAATTTAGTCTCAAAGTTGAAACTTACTCACGGCGGAGAGGGGGATAAAGAGTCCATCATAGGACAATGATTTTCTTCTAGCTTTGGGAATCCCCAAAGCCACCGATGAAGATGGAAATAGTAGTTACTAATGCTACTGGATGCCTAGAGACCCGAGTAAGTTAAATACCTCTCTCTCTTTTTGACTTACTTAGTTAGGAATGTTGACTTATATCTCTTTCTTTCTTTTGTTTTCCTAACTTATTGTTTCTTGCTTTCTTCTTACAGTGACAAAATAGGAGTGAAAAGAGCTCATCCATCGGGTATGCATGGATACTCTACTAATCCCCTCGGGGAAGACTCGAGTTGAGATAACTACCGACTCGAGCCAACCATTAGCCATAGGTAGAAACACTAACATGTTTTCCCTGTGTGGAAGGTAGCAGAGATAGTGACTTCCCTCCGTACCCAAGTGGTTAGGTATGAGACTATCAAGCACTTGATGAGATGGAGCCATTCTCATAGCGAGGCCATGGGCAGTGGATGCCACCATGAGAACTCACATCATTCTATTCACTCCCAACATCATCGTAGCCGTAGTAAGATCCTAGACATGATTGAGTGCCATCCAAGGGATCTCACAGGATTGATAGGCCATGGGGCCATTTTTATTGCTTTGATGACATTTTGTTAGTCATTTATACAATTTTTTTGTATGTTTTGGGCTCATTACGAGTGTTTTGACCATGCCTAGTGCATGGTGACATTGTATACAAACTTGATTCACCATGACACACACACACACACACACACACACACACACACACACACACACACACACACACACACACACACACACACACACACTCTTATTTTTGGTTCGGTATTCCAACGTATCTGAGTTGACTTTATTTTGGTTTATCTCTCATGTGTACTCTAGATATTTAGAATTTCTACTTTTCTATGCTTTTCAGAATGTATGCAATGGATGTGAAATGATAACATAATGATTTCTTTTTTTGTATTTCATAATACTTGATATATGATGATGCAAGAAAAATGTGATGTTTGAATTTTAGTTTCTTTAAGAAATATTTGATATCTCATATTGTTTTGGAAAAACATGATGAAAAAATTATATGACAAGTAGATGTTCTTGTCCCACCCCTGACTCCCGTAACTAGTAAGATACGAGGGATCAACACTGAGAATCAAAGGGGACATAAGTTATGAAAAATTGTTGAGTGATAGTGATGAGAGAAAGACAAAGGTTTAGTAGAACCAAATTGAGATGCTACAATCCTATCCTACTCAAGATACCTCATAGTTTAGCATGTGATTTAGTTTCCAGTTTATCTAGAATTAGATCTATAGATGGCTACTTGGTTGACAAAATATAGATTTGGGGTTTTAAATTTTCTTGGAATTTTGGACATCTAACTCACTTTGTTTTTACTTATGAACTCACAATATTTGAGTGAATTATTTGTAACTTTCAATTTTATCAACAAGACCCCCTACTCCTTGCCCCATGCTACTAGGAGGAAGCATGGGCTCATCACCATAGATAAGGAATAGGCAAGTAAGGGAATTTACCTCCTTTCCCAACCCTACATCACTAGTAAGAGATGCATGCTCAACACCGAAGGTTGGTAGGGAAAAAAATGTGTAATTTTTTTCTATGGAATTGCATTTGACTTACTTATCTAGAAAAAATGTTTAGTATGTTCTTATTTCCAAAGAGATTTTTATGGGATAGATGTGACACCATGAAGCTTCTAGAACAGACTATAGGAAAATACACCTAACCTAGAAAGAAACTATAAGAAAAACCAAGTATGCAGGCCTTGGTATGATCACAATCAAAACTATGTCTTATCTTTCTTCAACCGATGAAATGATTCAGAAATAATTGAGGATACTATGAATATTTGAAGAGATATGATCTGAATTTTTTCCAATGTTTTCAATTTTTTTAGGAGTTGTTATAAGAATAAATCCCTTAATCAAAAATTTTACAAAATGAACCAGGGGATGAAAATGCAATGCAGATGCAATAATGTACATATGAAAGTGTTGGTGGATCATGTGTCATACCTATTTAGGTGAAGATATTTCACAAGATTACTAATCTCCTCACCCTCTAGTGTACACAGTAGAAATGCCCCATTTTTGTAGTCTTCTACTACTCGATACGGACCCAACCACCTAGGTTTGAATTTCCTTCCCTCACCATTTTTTTATCTATTTGGCTATCGAGTCTTAATACCAAATATCCTTCATAGATCTCACATTTGTAAACTTTCTTATTCTATTTTCAATCCATCTAGTCAGCATAAATTTTTTGCCATTGTTCAGTTGTTAAGTCTAGCCTCGTCGAGACTTTCTAATTGGGAGAGTCGTGCTTCTCGATAACCCTCTTCTCCTAGGATCCCATGTAGTGAAATATGAAGACTAGGTATTTTGACCTTGAGCGGAAGAACCACCTCAAAACAAAACAATAAAGAGAGGGGGTTTCCCATGTTGTTAATCTAACCAATGTTTGGTAGGCCCACAAGGCTAGAAAAATATTTAGGTGCCAATCTCATTTATTCTCCTTAATGGTTTTGAGAAGGATGGCCTTTAACATTTTATTTGTAGCCTCAGCTTGTCCATTAGCCTAAGGATAGTAGAGAGAAGTCATGTGATGAATTATTTTGAACTTTGTACACAACTCATGCACCTCATCATTTTTGAAAGATGTGCCATTATCGGAATAATGACTTGTGGCACCCCGTACCTACAAATGATCTTGGTTCAAGATGAACTTAGCGATTACATATCAAGGCATGGTGGTAAGGGGTATGAATTATACCCACTTATTAAAGTATTATATGGCTGTGATTATGAATTTATGGCCATCCGTTGATGAGGGAGAGAACTTCAGTATCAAATCCATGCCCCAAGTAGAAAAGGGCCACGGGGTTATAATTGGTTACAAATCTTGTGCCGGTATTTGGATCTCGTGGGAAGACTCTTGGAATTTTTCACATCCTGGGCACAAAATATTTTGTGTCATGTTCTAGAGTGGGCCAGAAATATCCCATCCGATGTATCTTCCGATCAGTGGCATGGTCGCTAAAGTGACCTCCACATATTATTCTATGTGACTAATAAAGAATATTTTCAGATTCTTCGGCATCAACACATCTCAACAACATTCCGTTAAATTCTTTGTGGTAGAGCACTTGCTCTAAAATAATGTACTTAGCGAAAATGACACGTAATCACCTTCTTTGTTGTGAAGTTTCCCCTTCTGGGTATGTGTGGTCCATGATGAAATTGACAATGTCGGTATACCAAGGACATACAGAGATAGGGGAATGGTTTTGACAAAGTACACACTCATAAGGAAATTCCCGATCTACCAAATCCCCCATCTAATGGATTTTCAACAAACCGATCTGTGATGATTTATCCCTTAATGGATTTCTGATTTACAAATGTTATTTTGAACTCGCCCATTAAGGTTATGAAACATATGACATTTTTAGACAAGGATCCTTACATGAGGAATGTTTGTAAGTGGTCTGTCTTAACAATAACCCTTATTTCTTGATTCAACATATAACACCTTAAACAGTTGTTTTGTAAAGACTATAGCAAGGCATTTTTTTTTGCTTGTGTGTAATTTTTATCACCAAATCAAGACACCTAAAGTTTATACAAGTGCATATACTTGAACTCACGATGTGATTGGATAACATGGGTACTATCTCTAAGTTGTGGGACTTGCTACTTGAGATAGACCTCAGAGAAAGCTAGTTCTTGCTCCTAAACTACATGCCACAATCTGTTCCAGTGAAGGCAAGCTAATGTAATCCTAATCTAACTCTCCAAGGAGACAGGAGAGAGAGAAAGAGAAAAAAAAGCCTACACTAAAACGGTGATACACCAGAGAAGGAAAATGTTGAACATCTATCAAAACTACTATGAACATAGCTCTAACCTTGCAATGAACATTTAAAAGTGCACAAATACCTACAATGAAGAGAGGTAAGAAGAAAACAAGCAAAAAGTGAGAAAGGATGGATAGATGCATCACAAAACACGTTTTTGTTGCTCCAGAAGTTTGTACAGAACATCATTTTAATGGTAAAAGGAAAAAAACACCATTACAGAGAAGGGGAGGAGGTTTAAACTCCATTTTCAACACTGGGAAAGAAAAGAAAGGAGAGCAGAGTAGAAAAGATGAACTCCTTGAAAAATGAGCCAAATCGGCTTTTTATAGTGCAAGGGGACGAGCCCAAGAGAAAGCGTGGGAAAACATGCAAGCAGTCAACCATTAACCAAAACACATTCAAAAAGCATGGGCATCCTTACAGACCCATTCCCTAACACATTTTAACCATGATGGGAGAGAATGCGAGCCATTCTTCATTAAAATTAGTGGTTGAAACATCATTTCTGTTCATGGCCACGTACCAGAAGTGTTTCTTGATTTTCTCTCTCCAAACTGAACCAAAATGAAAAATTGACCTTAGAATCATGTAGATAATTTCACCAGATTTCCATTGATATAAAGAACGTGAAAATATGAGCTCTGGATCGAAAGATATGGTGATTTGAAAATTTAGGGCAAAAACAGGCCAAAATCGGATCGGCGGGCAAAAAGTTTGAATTTTTTACCCGTTTGGTCTTTGGAAGATTTTTCAAATTTTCCCCATGCTCCACCACTCTAGGTGCCATGTGGCATGTTTCTATTGGGCATGGGCCCTTCCTGACTATTTTTCTTTTGTTTTTGCCTTTGGAAAATTTTCCAAAAATTTTCCGCCGGCCGACGAGCTGGGACACGTGGCACGCTCTGATTGGCTGCGGGCCTGCCTCCCAAAATTTTCCACGGGGTGCTTGATTATTTCTGGCCTAGACACATGGCAGCATCTCATTTGATGTGGGTTTGACACTCCAAAATTTCCATGCGGGCCTGCCTTGAATTTTTTGGCGCCAGCTGGACACGTGGCGAGATTCTATTGGCTCGCAGAAAAGGGGGCGGGCTTTCCCTTTGAATTTTGCTTTGTTTTTTCCCTTGGGAAAATTTCCCAAAAATCTCCCCCAGCCCACCACTCCAGGACACGTGGCGCTCCCCTATTCATCTGTGGGCCTTCGGGAAAAATTTACCTCTTTGCGCCCCCGCTGAGCCCTTGCGTACCTCACGTACTTTTATCCCGGCTGTCCGGGACAAAAATCTCTGAACTGCCCGAAATGGACCGTCTTTCGGCAAACCGGCTGATTCGTGTCCCTCGCGTACTTTTGGCCCAGATGTCCTAGATGAAAATCTCCCGCTTGGCTGATTCAGGCTTTCTTGTTCCTGTTTGCGTCTTTTTCACCTTTTTCGCGTCTCACGTGTCCCTCGCGTACTTTTGTCCGGCATTTGTCCCAAATGGCGTGAAACAGAGACTTAGGCTATTTTTCCTTGCTTTCAGCCATTTCAAATTTTTACGTCCCTCGTGTCCCGATGTCCCAACTATTCGAGAGGACCGCTTGGGACAAAAATGTCGACTTAGCCGATTTTCTTGATTTTTTCGGTCCCAAGCTTGGTATGACGAACCTCGCACGACCGGACCCTTCGGACCGAAATGCTTTAAAACAGTCCTGTAACCTTATTTTTTTACATTTTTCCACTTTTCTAACTCATTGGGATCTCTTCTTGGATGGGAGAGTTAGAGAGAAGCCGAAGGGGCCCCAAAAACATGATTTCGGGCCTTGAATCAATGTACTTGCTCGGGACTGAAGAAATTGATGCATGTTATCAAAATTACCTTGAGGAGTGAATTTTGGATAATAGTAATGTGTCTCATAATTAAGTAATGTCGAATAATGATGTAAACTACACGTTCTCATTTATCATCATCCTCTTGAGCCAACATGCGGAAAGAAAAACATCCGTAGCTCATGAATACAAGATCAAAGGGTGATCGATATAGGTGCATTAGCATGGGAGGGGATAAAAAAATCATTTAACTTCCTCAAAGGCCTCATTACATGCTTTCATACAATCAATGCTATAATCCTTTTTCAAAAATTGTTGATTGGATGAATAACAAAGGTTAAGTCATGGATGAACCTCCATATTACACCAAGTTTCCCAAGAAATGATATGATACTAGACTCGTACATTGGTGGAATCATTTCTATCAAGACAACCTTGATTTTGGTCGGGTCAACATCAATGCCTCATGAAGTTATAATGTAACCCAAAAGCTTGCCTCTGTTATGCTGAATACACATTTCTCTGATTTAATGTAACATCTTACTTGATTAAGCATGAAAATATGATACGAAGCACCTCTAGGTGATCATAATGCTTCATGGCCTTGGCTAGCAGGTCATCAACGTAGGATTCCATAATATTATGAATAAGGTCATGGAATATGTATGTCATTGCTTGTTGGTATGTGGCACCAACATTCTTAAGACCGAATGGCATGACAACATAATAGTAGGTTCCCCAAGGAGTTATAAACATAGTTTTGGCTTGATCCTCTTCAAATATTTTGATTTGATTATATCTCAAAAACCCATCCATGAGAGACAAAAATTCAAATCCAGTTGTTATGTCAACAATAACATCGATGGATGGTAATGGGAAATCATCTTTGGGGAAATCTTTGTTAATGTCTTAGAAGTCTATGCAAATATGGATCTTTCCATTCTTTTTGAGAACGGGATGATATTAGATACCCATTGTGAATAATCAACTGGCTTGATGAATCCCACCTGGAGAAGTTTCATTACTTCTTCTTTCACCATGAGGGCCACTTTTGGCTTCATGGGTCTCGAATTTTGCTTAATCGGCTTTGCATCTAGTTTGGTGATGAGATTGTGCACCACAATATGTGGTGTAATTCCCGTCATTTCTTTGTAACTAAACATGAAAGACTTTTGATGTTCTTTGAGGATCTAGGTATGTATTTCCACCTCCTCTAGAGTTAAGGAGGATCCTAGTTTCAAAATATTTGGTTCTTCCTCTGTTCCAATGTTTATATCAATTGTTCCCTCGATTAAGGAGGTGTTTCCCTCCTCAAACTCAGAGCAGAATAGAGGTAAATCTAAATACCCTTCTTCTTATACCTCGTAAATATCAAGACCCATTCCAAGGGAGGATTCGATCATGGGATTTGTAAAATAAGAAGAGGAACATGAAATTAAGGAAAGGTCTATTTTGTGATAAGTAAGATGTAGTTCTGCCAAAGTGTTTAAATAACTTAAATTCGATTCATCACTATTAAAGTTCTCTGAACAATCAAGCTGACTCTTGGTTTCTATGTATGTAACATTGGGGTCATCGGTTCTTTACGAATCAAGGGTTCGATGTGAACTAAAACTATGAAGTTGGTATCTTCCAGGTCACTACTTGGGGTGAAGTGTGAAGAAAAAGTTGCTATAGAATCTATGAGAAGGTTCTATTCACGTGGAACTACTTCAATTGAGATGAAATTGAACCCTTTTGTCAGACCTAGCATTTTTATTTTGTAAAGTT
Organism: Taxus wallichiana var. yunnanensis; assembly: GCA_018340775.1. Taxonomy (NCBI): domain Eukaryota; kingdom Viridiplantae; phylum Streptophyta; class Pinopsida; order Cupressales; family Taxaceae; genus Taxus; species Taxus wallichiana. The sequence continues at coordinate 629,159,866 of CM031235.1, forward strand.
ATAGATGCTCAACTCTAGTCTCATATACTTTGGATATCTGATTTGTGACTAGTTATAAATCACCCAACACGCTAATATTTAAGATTCCCATTCTCTTAGCTACAATGAGACCTAATAGGAGAGCCTCATATTCAGCCCCATTGTTTATGCATTCAAAATTCAACTTGAAAAAAATGTAGAATCCTTCCTTTGGGTGAAGTAAGGATCGCACCTACCCCGGTGTCAAAATGGAGATTCCAGCAACTACTCGGAAAGATGGATGTTGAGTCATCATTTGTACCTTCCCCTTTACCTTGGTTACCTCAACCATGTAAACCTCATATACTGGAAGGGAACCGAGTCCCAAGGTATGTCCCATACCCATAGAATCAAAGGGGAGGAGAATAGGAAAATCCTTCTCTAATAGCTTGAAAATATTTGTTGTGGTTCCTAACGACACTGTCTCTACAATAATAGTTTCATCCTTGACCATCGAATGCCTTTGATCAAACCCATGACTTCTAACTCCATTATAGGAACTAGTTTTTCTTCTAGTACCATGCTTATAGGTTTGTTTAACTGATTCATGGGAAGCTTGAATTCAAAGTGGACCCCTGGCCTTTTCTTTAAGTTATCTAAATGTATATCAAAGGGTTTTGGATCACCTTGTGCCACAAATAATTTCTAAATGTAGGAATTTGACCTCTTGGAATTGAATGGAGGGTATTCCTTTCATGCGGTTGATCCAAGGACGACCAAGGATCATATTATAGTTGGTTTCCTATCTATAATATAAAACTTAGTTAGTATTGTCTTGGGCTTGAGAGTAACCGTAAATAGTATGGTTCCAATCGATGTTGCCTTGAGGCTATCATAGCCTCTTAGTGTGTTTCATGTCAAGGAGCAATTGGTCTCCCCATACCCTAACTTTTGAAGAAAAGAGAAGGGAACTATGTTAACTTCTGCCCCATCATCGATCATTGCACACTTTACGTAGTTATTGTAAATCCAAACTTGTAGAAACAAATTCGGGTCACCCTTATCAATTATCTCAGCATCCATGGGCATCTTGCTGATGTCAAACACGAACCCAATATCTCTCTCAGGATGCCCTAGAGGACTAACGTTGAAGTCTATGTGATTTATTTATGCCTCTAGCAGAGGGGTAATGTTAATCACATGGAAAAGGCCTAGAACTTCTAACAGAGAGGCTCAATGAGCAGGGGAATAATTTAGTAGATCCAAGAAGGAAATGTATGAAAAGTTCTTGGTTAAATCATTGATTATATCATAAGCCCCTACTAGATTTCTTAGTGTATCATGATAATTTTTGACATAACTAGGTAAATTAGGATTGGCTGTGAAGAATAATCCTTGGTTCTTTTAACAGTGTTAATTTGGGGTTCGACATCTAACTTTACCAACCCCACAATTTGCATTTGTTGGTGACCATCTAAAGGAGGTGCCACCTGTGGGTTTGAAAAAGTTGAGGATTTATGATAATGATTCCCTATTACAATACCTTTATTCAAACCATTGGGATCTAATATACCATCCTTTAGATGCATGGGGAGAGGATCATTGAATATCCCCAATGGTGTGCTTTACGAGATACTAGTCCCATGTAGGTTTTATGAGTGGGTGTTGTTGGATTTTCTAAAAACATGTCAATGAATAACTATCTTTGGTCCTATGGAAAAAACTACAAAAACTTGTTACAATCACAAAAAGTTCTTGCATCATGCCCCGAACCCTATGGAAGCCACAATATAAGTCAGGGTCGTAATCTAGAGGCCTTTGGTTTATTCCTTGTTGCGATAAAAAATATGGTTATTGTTTGATTGTTGATTGTTATAATTAAAACTTTGGAACCCTTTCCCTTGGTTTCATAATTGGTTTTGGTTTTGACTAGGGCTTGGGGTCAGTGTTTATCTCTATTATTGAGGAGGATTAACATCCACAACATTTATCGAGGGTGAGAAATTGTTATTTTCCTAATTATTACCATTATTGTTGTTATTTTTAGCACATGTCTTGGTAGGATTAATGACATTAGGATTTTTAGGTTGGTCAGTCACACCATTAGTCATGACTCCATGATTTGCATTGAGGATCTTTGGTCCTTGATTATTGTTTTTTTGTTGGAGTAACCGGGATTATTTTGATTGGGAGTGACTAACTTCCCATTTCCTCCATAAGTCTTACGACCACTGTCAATGGCCACTTGGTCAATAAGAAGAGCACCCTCTAGCACCTCTTCATAGCTCCTTAGTGGGAAATTTTGAACCTCATCCTTCATCTCTTTGTTGAGAGAGTGAAGGAACAAATCACAAAGTTCCATTTGATCCATATTTGGAGCTCTTGTAGAGGAGGAAAGAACTTACTGCCACCTTTGACTTAAGTGGGCTACAAAATAATTGTGTTATTGTTTGATATGAAGGAATTACCTGATTCCTATTCTCAAAATATTGTTCATATCAAAATATTTGATAAAATCTGATACAAGTTACTTGAAGGAGTGATTTGAATCCTTTATTATACTATAGTACCAGTTGAGAGAAATACCTTCTAGTGTCTTAGGGAAAATTTTTACAACAACAATGTCGCATGGAAGCAGCTCTCGAATGGCCATTACATAAGCCTTGATGTGGGAGTTAGGATCACCCTCCCCTTTGAACTTCAGAAGATTAGGCAAGGGTCTTAGGAGCATGACTATTTAAATGGATAATTCTATGGGTTCCTTGAGATATTCAGAATAGGTCCCCATTGTGTATGTTTCCACCATTGAAGATCCTTGTTGGGGAGGTGAGGGCTGCATCAATTACTTAAATGGGACACCATAGACATTTTTTTGGGACATATGAAATCCCCTGCAGTTGTCCATATGGACCTAGGTAGGTATACATGTCCCCCTACAGAGATTTAGAATACATGTGTACATAGGGGGTTGATTACCTTGATATGGAATCGAAGGCACAAAGCTAGGGAACGTTGCATTTTCGGATGGTATGGCATTTGAGAACGTACTTCTAGATGGTTCCTGTTATAGATATCCATACGTGGCTTAGGGGGAATACCCAAGGTGCCCGTCCCCGTAAGAAGATCTCTAGGGTTTTGAGTATTCATGTAGACTGGAGGATTCGTGCAGGTAAGAGGTATTTTCCTATAATTATGTGTGTGGGAAGGAGTTCATATTTTTCCCCGCTATGAATTCTACATATTTTTGGCAAGCTCTAACTCTTTGAATTTGTCTACCAAATCTGAAATGACATCACCCATTGACGGGGCGATGCCTTTCTTAGGTACCTTTTTTAACCCTCAGAGGTTGTTGAGGAGTATGGTATCCTACTATGAATTGTTCATGATGTTGCCACCCCTCATTGGTAGTATTTTTAGTTGGTGGTGGGGTAGCATTATTGTTTTGAAGTAGGACATCACCTTGTCCTTGCAACCTATTAAAATATTGGTTCATGTTCTAGAAGTTTTGTTCACTCCTAGCATATCGTGTTAAATAATCCTCATCTAGATGGGGGAGTTGATCAGATTGCATGCTAATGGGATTTTGAAATAATACCCGAGGAGATGAAATTTCTTCACTAGTGAAAGTCATGTTATTTGAACTTGATTGTTCGAGGGGATAGGTCTGAGTGACTGGTCAAATTCTCGCAATACGTGCTCAAGGAGCCAACATTGGTTCACTAAAGTAGAGGGTTTTGAGCAGATGAGCGGTTTTCTGCCCATGTTGAAAGTGAAGGTGATTGTTGTGGTATACTTGATTGGTAATGGTACATGTCAAAACCCGGGATGGGATGACCGTACTCATCATATCTTGACATATTCCGATGGTATAAGAATACCCGCAAAATAAAGGATGGATAAAGAAAGTGGAAACATTTAGAGACTATCTCTTCACATTGGGTTCATCAATTTGTATGATGAGAAAATCAACACGTGACCTAATTTGCACCTAACCTCCCGAGGTTGTGTAGAGAGATCCGGTGTAGAATGATTGTGAATGTGAATGTAGTGATGGGGATCAAGATAATTGGTAAATATTATATCTTCAACATGCAATGTTGGGATTCTGCAAGTTTAAAGAAAAGAATTATATCCAAACTTGAAGTGGTGTGATGGTTCGTTTTGAGATAATAGCTACTTGTGGACTCCAATCAATGTTGAGATTGGTCATGATTATGTTCGTTGGTTGTTGAACACATGGAAAATGACTTGCGGGTGCCTCGTATAGATTTCTAGACAAGGTCATGGAAGTAAGAACAAGAGGCACAATGAAGCCACAGGTATTTATAGGTGATTTTCTAGTCTAGTCTAGAAATTATTAGCCTAATCAGCTACTATGTTTAGTAAGGTAAGATGTACGATGATATCTCGGTGGAAGTGGTGAAGATATGAATACTAATGTACACAAACTAGTGTCAATGTCTAACTGACTAGCAGGCCCATTAGGTTGTGGGACCTAAGGATCACAACCAAAGACTCATGGGGGTTGTGGCCCTTGGATGGTCATGCGCATAATCAAACCCTGGTTCTAGGGTAGTCCAATAATTGTAGGCTTGATTAGCAACTATGTTTAGTGTATTTAGTTCTATCTTCTTAGAAATTTTTAGGTGTGCGTAAGACTGCTAAACATAAGTGGTATCAATGTTAGTTATCAATTTTGGCCCATTGGGTTGTGAGACTAGTAGATCACAACTGTATGTATTTTCCTGTTGTGGACCATTGATGGTCATACAAAATGAAATAAAATGAGTTTCAATAAGCAAACTAATTATTGAAATATATCTAATCTATGTTTTTGGATTTTTCACAATATTTTGGATCAAAGCAATAAAAGCAAGCTAATCTATCAAAGGATTTTTTTCTTTGTTAATACTTAGGTAATGTGTTCTAATCTAATAAATTAACTAAAGACAAGTAGTCAACTAGATGTAGCTGGTTACTTGTGTAAATATATGAATATAATCTAAATCAAACAACCTAATCTGATAAAAATCTTGCAAAACCTACCTCGGAGGTGAAGAAAAAATCATGAACCTGAAAGGGGCTATTATTCCTCACAACTTCCCTGGTAATGTTGAAAGGAAAACTTACTGAAATGAATGATTCTCTACTCTATTTGATATGAATGATTTTCTACTCTATTTGATATGAATGATTTTCTACTCTATTTGATATGAAATTGAAAAATTAACACACAAGGCAAACAAACACACAATTCCAACCTAGACAAGAAAGATCTTTGGCAAATCTAGTTGTGTCTGTATCTGTCCCCTCAGTATGTTCCTTTCTTTCTCCGATTGTTCATGTGAGTCCAAGAGATCAGTATTGCAATAAAAATAGTAGGAGGATGGTGCTTGAGAAATGACAACTTGATGGCTGTCCAGAGGTAATGGAGGTAGAGGAGAGATAAAACAAGAGATCGAGCTTGGCTATACAATTCCTAAAAGATTGTAGTAGTAATACAATGCAAGATACAAAAATTATCGGGCCTTTTACTTGAATACAAGCATGGAATAGATAGGAATGGAGGATGGTAGGTGCCTCCATGCACAAGGCAAGAAGGAGAAGTCCCAACCCATTAAATCTACTTAAAAATATAAGGTGGAAGGATAACCAAGTAATCAAAGCTAATTTTAGATGATTTGGCTCATAGATGCTTGCAAAAAGAAAAGTTAAGTGAACCATTGCATGTTTAAAACATGCATGAAGAATCTGGAAAAAGTAGGTAGGACCACCAACTCGCATAGGGCAGCAATTTGAACCGCTGCCCTATTTTGGTTGGTGGTTTCAAAACCGCCACCCAAGCAAGGAAGTGGTTTTGGTACTAAAGGCCAAAAATTTGTAGAGAGAGTGGGAAGGTGGAAGATAGTGTGGAAAATTTAAGGATGTCTAGGCCACAAATATATACTGCAAATGGGTTTTGGAGCTCAAAACCTTCTTGAAATGGCTTCAATCATCATTGGGGACTTTTGTAACCATTTTTTGACAACGTAACACATGTAATTTTGGGTGCATACTGAGTCATAGGGACACGATAATTGTATAAATTTCAAAAACATCATCCAAGAAATGTTAGATAATGGAGATCTCATCTTGGATAACCATAACAAACTAGCTAATCGAACCTTCACAACTTCAATAAGTCGTTCCCAAATCACACCCCATCATCTACCAAAGCAAGCTAAACCTTGACTAATGACAAGAATATTCATGACATTCATGTTGTTTTCAACATCATAGCAAGTCTTCCTTCTCAATTTCCTCTTACTTCTTCTATCAAGGAGATTCTTGCATGAGCTCCTTCATCCAGGAGGGAATTGTTTCATCCGCTCCTTTACCCACAAAGGAGTCTCCCTTATCTGCTCCTTTACCCATAGAGGATTCCACCATATTTTATGATGTAGTTTCCTCACTCACCTCTCAACCTAAAAAATAACCCACAATACTTACTTTTATACCCACGCAAGAGTCATTATTACCTTCTTATTTTCCAAAAGATGACCTTAACTCATCCAACTTGTCATCTCCCCTACCCAAAGGGGATCCATTAGTAACGCCCTTCCTATTGGCGATAATTCCCCATTGTCTTTCAAGGATCTTGTTGATTTTTTCTCATCTTTTTTACCCAAAGAGTCTAAAGCCAACCATTTCCCTATCCATGAGATATTTTTCAGGGATTACTACCAAATCAACATCATCTCCTCGTATCGAGTTTCATTCTCACGTTTGGCTACCCACTTGTATTATGTTGACAATTCCATGATTTGGGGACATCTTTGACTTCCTGTGTTAACTCAAATGAAGATGTTGTCTGTTGATACTTACACAATCTATCCAAAGGTGTTTCACACAACCAAACTCACCATGCCCATACCAGTTGTAGTGGCCCCTTCTTCATCACCCTTTCCCACACTTAAACCTTTACCAACAACAATTTTTTTCCTATGCCTAAAACCTTACCTGCACCTATACCTTCCTCTACGTCTAAATCCATTACCACATTAGGAGTCATGATGAAATCAAGTCTAGTCCATCCTCCTGTCAAACTAGATTTATCCACATCCTCACATGTCATCGCAAAGACTATTCCCCACCTAAGAAGAAGACTCAACCCCTTAGGTCACATATACCAGCTTCTCCCACTACCCCTCTATCACCTTCACCACTTCCATCTATCCTAGGTCCCCACCCATTAACCTTGGCCAAACAACCTCCTACCCAAAGTAAACCAAAAACACAGCAACCCACCTCATCACAATCCTCTGTTACACCCAAATTACCTACACAACTTACACCTTCAACGTCACCTACATCCTTTCTACCTCCTATACCTACACCACTTCAAAGAGTATCCTCATCATTACCCATGTTGTTCCCTTCCCCTCAACCAATACCTTCTGCATTGTCTCTTACTACAACCTTCACCGCACCTCCATTATCACCTTGGTTTTCCCATCCCCTTCGCCATATGCCGTCCCTTCTACATCACATACTTCTTCTTCACCTTTACCCAAGAAGGTGCAATTAAATCCTAGGAACCCAATACCTTCCAAAGAGTTGTACCTTTGCTATTCCAAACCTAAAACCATACCTATCTACCTAACCAAAAAGTGGTCACATTTACTTTACCTACAATTCAACCTCTAGTGACACCTCTCCCACCAAAGTAACCCACACTTCACATTGTGATCCATTTCTAGGGTCTTACACCAACATCTTAGCTAACCTTATGGAAACATCTATCACCACATTGCCACCACTTAGACCTTATGACCCACTCAAACCTAAACCATAAGGGTTTGATGATACCAAAATTTGTGCTTACCATCATGTACTAGGTCATGATGTGGAAAATTATAAGGCTCTTAAGAATATTCTTCTCCAACTATGTCCTCTCAAAGATAACTTTGAAGATGATGGTATTTTAAATGAGGACCCTATTCCACCTACACCTATCACCACACATCCTCATCCTATACCTATTCATCAACCTTCATATCCCCCTCCAAAACCATTTTATCCTCCTCCAACATTTGAGATCAATATGGTACACAAAAGAGAGCTAGCCAAACCTTCACCAAAATTCTAACATGGTGCATTGTTTTCAGAAAACTAGTATATGCCCTCACCATATTTTTTCTCATCCTATCGCTACACCTATCACAACTCACTTTCTCTTTACCAAAGATCAATATGGTTCAAATTTCCATTCGAGCCGGAAGGACAAAGGAAAGGAGAAAACAACCAGATCATCCAAATATCTTTTACCCAATATTCCATCTACACCTACACCCAAAATCACCATCTGTGGACCCACATACCCTATCTCTCGATGGGGTTTCCGATTGTACAATTCTTAAAAATTGCACAGTCTCCTCTCAAAATGTATTTGTATGACATCGTCCAAACCTATGAGTCACATTGTCATGCCCTCATTGAATTCCTACAATATATTTAGGTCCTACCTAACAACCCTATGCTTGTTACATCCATTATCACTCCTCACTATGTCATAACTCTCACCACTTCATCCCCTTCCTCTACTCCTAATACAAATCATCAAATAACCACTCTCGGTTTCTCGATGACGAGATTATACCTCTCCAATTAGATGTTTGTGACCCCACCCTATTTATTTCTATCTACATTGATAATATATATGCATTCGACGCATTATGATCGATGGAAGTGCCAATATTAACATCATTTCCTCCCATGCATACAACCAAATGCACATCCCTTCCAATTACATGCATAATAATCAATTTATGCTAGGTTCATTTAATGATACCATGACTTTAACCCTCACCACCATCATTCTCCACATTTATGTAGGCCCCGTACCATTCCTAAATTATTCTATGTATTAGAGGGGATTTGTAGTATAACATGCTGCTTGGCTGACCTTGGATACGCACCATGGGTTGTGTTCCTTCAAATTTACACCATTGTTTAAAATTCAAACATGAAGGGCACAACTATACCATTCCAAGTGACCCTTCACCTTTCAAGAACTGTAACATGTTATATCAACCCAATGATGTCCTTATACCAGTTAAGGCATCTACCACCGTTACCACCACTTCTTTAGCCACTACTTCATCCACCAATTCTTTCGATACATCTTCCACAACTAATTCTATTATTCCCACTTTGCTGTCATGACTTCTACTAGATGACACATCAGCCAACCCATCTACTTCTCAAACATCCAATGCTTCTTATTTTTAGCTTTCAATGATTTATCCATTCCCGCTACGCACATATCCACTACTAATCCCTTCTAAGGTGTTTTTCAATGCCTCACTTTGGGGGAGTACCACATTTATAACATTGACACATTCCTTACTCCTCAAGAGTATGGTAACCTTCACTAACATCCCCACTATGATCACCGCATAGGTGAGGTTTTCCCCTATGATCCTCCCCACCTTCACACCAACTTAATGTATGGGGGACTTTATGCTTCTACCTACTTGCCTAAGCCACCTTCCCAAACTCAACCATTTTCCTCTAACCTTCAATCTCTCATCAACTATAACTTTTCCCACACCTTCCTCCATCATTGTGCTTAGAAGGGCTTTGGATTTGGTTTCTATGAACACAACCGTAGTATTGTCATTCCTTGCACCACTTGTAAGAATAAATATCATAGTGGTATTGTAATTTCCAAACCACCTCCCAAAAAGGCTCGAGTCAAACTCATTGAGGAAAATAAACATTCCCCACCACCTTCACCTATAGAGTCTATGGATCCAAAATCCATTCCTCCTAGATTTTTTTTTCATAAACATTGTCTCCCTGGGACCTTTGACTTGTCAATGTGATGGCAAGGCTCACAATTCTCTTCCCTTCATATATCTTGACATGATCGATGATGATACACCTTTTATTAACATTGTTCCATGTCAAGATGATGAGTCTATTCTCACCTACCTTGGTGCAGAAGATTCTTATTTTCAAAAGTTGTTAATTTCAGAGATGTAAACCATATTGAATGAATCAACCATCAAAATCAACATTCACACTCAGGATGACCCACACATTCTAAAAATTGGCCAATATTTAGATGCTACTAATCATGAAGATTTCACTTATTTCCTCCAAGATCATAGCAATGATTTTTCTTTGTCCTCCATTGATATGATTGATATTGAGCCAAATGTTGTGGTCCATAATATCATAACCATTCATGATGCCAAACCCATGAAATAGAAGATGTGAAAAATACTTCCTTGCATTTCCCTTCTTGTCAAAGAAGAACTCCAGTGCCTTCTTTTAGTTTCCTTCATCCTACCCATTGATTATCCCCAATGGATCTCTAACAACATTTTGTCACAAAAACGACTGGGGGGACACTACATTTCCATGGATTTCTACGACCTTAACATAGCTTTCCCCAAAGACGACTTTACTCTACCTAGTATTAACCAATTAGTTGATCTCACCACCGAACATGAGGTGCTATCACTCATGGATAGTTTCTTGGGTTATAACCAAATATTACTCGCCCTAGAAGATCAACACAAAAATCCTTCATCACTCCTTGGGGGACCTTCTGCTATCGTGTCATGCCCTTTGGCCTTAAAAATGCTGGTGCTACATATCAATGAGCTATGAATTATATCTTTCATGACATCATGCATAGTATATTGGAAGATTATGTTGATGATATTCTTGCATCTAAACAGAATTTGAACACTGGAAATCCTTAAGGTTGTATTTGACATCTCATTAAATATTGCATTTGCCTTCAACCTAAGAAGTGTGTCTTCATTGTTCTCTCGAAATATCCTTGGTTTTATCATTTCTTTATATGGCATTGAAGTTTATCCCACTAAAATCAAGGATATTCTCAAGATTCCTCCACCTACTAACCTTCGTCAACTTCATAGTTTTCAAGGAAAGTTGCAATCTATTCATCACTTTATTTCTCAACTTTCCAACCGCTGCCATCCATTTCATCATCTTCTCAAAAAGTTGTCTCCTTCAAATGGGATGATGAATGCCACAAATCCTTCGACACCTTAAAACAATACCTCCTCCAACCACTGTGCTCATTCCACCTAAGGATGACCAACCATTTTACCTTTACATTTGTTTCACTGATCATTCCCTGGGTGTCATGTTTGCTCATCATGATGAGAAACACAGGGAGAAATTAGTTTATTATATAAGTTGTACACTTTTAGACTACAAGACTAGATATAATCACAATGAAAAACTCTTCCTTATATTAGTATTTTTTCCACTAAACTTCACCATTATCTACTCAACCAAAAACCTTCCTTGTCACCAATACTAACCCCTTACATTATATGTACACTAATCCTTACTAACATCAATCTGCTACATGTTGGATCATGCTTCTTGTAGACCTAGATCTTGAATACATCCATCAAAAATATGTCAAAGGATAAACCATTGCTGATTAACTCGCAGACGCACCTCTCTTTAGAAACCAACCTTATAACTTTAACTTTCCCCGATTTAATTCAACACCACCCTCTTCGTGGATGATACCATTTACTAGATGACCATATTCTTTTATGGTTCCAAATGTCAGCATGGCGGTGGTACATGAATTATCCTCATTTCTCTTGACAATGAGCCTATGCCATTATATTACAAACTAGATTTTTATTATACTAACAATATCACCGAATATGAAGCATTCGTGTTAGGTCTCTGAACCGCCATAGCCTTAGACATTAAACAAATTAATGGTATATACTAGTATCATAATGAGATACTTCAAAAGTATAAACATCATGTTGACATTCTTTTGAATACCTTTGTGAATTATGAAATTCAAACCACCCCACATTTCACTAATAAATTTGTGGACACCATGGCTTGTCTTGCTTCTAAAATACCTACTTGGCCTTTAACTTGAAAATATTTATCATGGTACAAAGGTACCTCCCACTCTTACCTATTCTAAGACATTAACTTTGTAGGAAACATTGAAATTGACCCATGTGACCTTTGGTATAAGAAGTTTGCTAACTACCTTTCCCTTTCAATTCTGCTTCTAGATCTTACTCATAATGGATAGAGAGTCTTCCTCAAAATTGTCTCTCACTATGTCATCATGGGTTGTCTTCTCTATAAATGTGAATTTGATGGTATCCTCTTGCGATGCCTTACAAGTTTTGAAGTTCCATACACCATCAAGGAAGTTAACGATGAGATTTGTGGGGGTCACTTCAGTGGCTTAGTTGTCTCTAACCACATCCTTCACCTTGTCTATTACTAGCCAACTCCAAACCATGATTTTTGTGACTATGTCAAGCATTGTGTGAAATGTCAACATTTTAATCTTCATCACACCCCTAGTCATGCCTTACAGGTCACACGAGACCTTTGGCCTTTCTCTCAATGGGGTTTGAATCTTTTCGAAGAGATTAACCCTCATTCTTCCTAATGTCATTAATGGATTATAACTGCTACCAAATATTACACTAAATGGGTGGAAGTTGTACCTCTTATTTCTACAAAAGCCAAGAAAATATGTGAATTCATCAACCATCACATCATTTGTTGTTTTGGTGTTCCTCATTGCCTCATCATTGATAATGGAAAATAATTCAAAAATAAAACCCTAAAAAAATATCTATGATATCTTTGGCATTAAACTCATTTTCCTTCACCTTATTATCCTCAAACAAATGGCCAAACTGAATCAACTAAAAAAACCCTAAATAAAATTAGTATGAATGTAGTGGATGATAATCTTGGTAAGGTTTGGCACACACACATTCCTTTTTCCTTATGGGATTATCACACTAGTATCCACACCTAAAATTCTGCCACACCTTTCTTTTGGTCTATGATACAAAGGGTGTCTTGCCTCTCGAAGTCCAAATTTCATCTCTTGAGATCTCGATCAAAGATATGCTCAATGACGATGATTTTTCAAAGCCTATTGGGCACAACTTGAGTTATTAGACAAATTTCGTCTAAATACTCTCGATCACCTTCAAATATACCAAAAACATATCAAATGTGCCTATGATAAATGTGTCCAAGAGTGAACCTTCATGGTCAGTGACCTCATCCTGAAGAAAATTCAACATGTAACAAAAGTAGAGAAAATTAAATGGGGAAAATTTGCTCTAATTGGCTTGGACCCTACATCGTTACTCATGCCTATGGATCGGGTGTTTATCTTTTATCTTCACTCAAAGGTAAACCCAAACATGAGCCCCTCAATTCATGCATATTTGACCATTCTATTGTTGAATCAAGTCCTATATCACCGTTTTCCTAATAAATTATCTTCCCTTGAGCACCATTCACCTTTCATCTACCTCTTTGAAGGACCAATGACTACGCAAGAATCATATGAGTACCACGGATCTACTCATGACATGATTATCAAGGATACTCTTTTTCATTTTCATCATGGAATCCCATGGTCATTCATCACTTAAAACCTCTCTTTCATAGCTAACCCTTGTGAGCTATGGATTTTTCTTCATAAAAAAGCCTATAGTTCTCTATAGTCTTGTCCATGACCTAAAAGTCCAAAAAAGGTCAAAAGTATTATACGAGATTTTCAAATTCAAACTCCTTGAGTCAAAATTCTTGTAAATAGATGAATCCTCAAAAGGAAATCTATCTTTCCATCTTGCTGCTATAAATAGACTTCTCCCTTAAAGGAAAACTATAAAAATCTAGCCCTATTATACATATTCTATCACAAAAAGAAGACTATTTCTATAAAAATAAAATAAAAATATTCTGAAGCTTCCCACATTGATCAGCTTCATGAATACCTCAAGGATATATTCTATTCATCCCACATAGACTTCCCACATCAATCAATCTATAAAATAAAAGGAAAAATAAAAGGATAAATTTTTCGTCATGGGCTTGCCTATTTTGGTCTTGGGTATCTTGTAGAAGAGACATGTTGTCTCACACTAAGGTTATGCTAAAACAACCCATTTCACCTCACCGTATTTTATTTCTAATCTTCTACCTACTCAAGGGACATGCCACAAATGTGACATTTCGTGATCATGTGACTTTCTCACCCTTAGAATAGTTAATCATGCAACGCCTTTAGGGTCTTACGTTTATAAGCCAATCTTTGGTATGATAGACTCATAATGGTTCTTACCAACTAGTAAGCTTTTTGTCTCCTCTAACTATTCACATCTTTTCTTAATTATTGATCCTCCTTCACAAGACCAAACCTTGACACCTACATTCTGGGAATTCCTCTCCCACCAAAATCACCCACGCCTATTCAACCTACACTCAACCATGCCTATTCAACCTATACTCAACCATGCCTAAATGACCTAGACTCAATCATGCCTAAAACCTACCAACCAATTCATATCCTTCATCATATTCTTCCCTACCTTATGGGAGAACTACATCAACTTGAGGCCCCTTTTCACCTAGGGGCTATGTAGGTAGCACTCTAAGGGCATCGGGCCCTTGGAGGTTAGCTCAGCCATTTTTACCCCTAACCAATTTTCCCCCTTTACATTCACATTCACATTCTACCCTAGTTATTTTCCAAATCATAAAAACATACATACCTACCATTTTATGACCAACACCATATTCTACTTATATCATTTCATATTTTCTTGATATTAATTACTTATAAATTACCAAACCGCACTTGTACCTATACCTGACTCCACCATGTCTATACCTAACTCTAACATGCCTATACCTAACCAAACCATGCCTATACCTAACTCCATCATGCCTAAAATACCTTGACTCAATCATGCCTAACTCACCTAGTTCCCATGGTACACAATAACAATGGAAATTAAAAAGAGTACATCATCCATCCAATAATAATCATCAACTATATAAATGGGAATGTCTGTGTATCAATACATATATACACATGGATAAATAATCAAAGTGTCTCAAAAAATCTCATATACAATCTCACAAAATATTTGGCACGTAGACCAATATATTAAAATCAAAAAATCATCATACAAGTATCAAATGTCATGATCAATCAACCCCACTTGAGACCCTCCTCTCCACTCTCACCCATCTCCTCCTCCTAGCCCTCAGCTAATCTCACTCTATGAGAGTTCGTAACCTCACGCCGACCACTGTCTCTAGGGCCGATGACCCCTTGTGCTACTTGATTTGTGAGTCCGGGATGTGGTCCTCTCACTTGTTGTTTGTTGGGCCCTGTGCTCAACATATGATGGAACATCAATACCTGCAGTGGCTAGATGGTCCTAGTAATAGTAGGCCTTGTTCAAGACATCCATAAACCTCACCATAGATATAGTATAAGGAGGTTTGATCATCCTAATTACCACCTTTGAACTCTATCCTACCTATAAAGGACCATGTCCCGGTGTGTGCTGTGTAGCTATCAACTATTCCCGCAAACTAGTTACTTGTTTCGTAGCACTTCTACCTATGCACCATCATCTACAGGAGCCTTTACTCGTACTTATGCCTATGCCTATGCCCGGGTAGTAGCTAGCTGATCATGTAAGGTAGTCACCAGCTTTATCAAAGTAAATACATGTGCTTGTGCTACCGTCAAATGAACTCCAAGTATAGTCACCTATCCATGTAGGGAATCCCTCTGAACCATCACTATGGCTAAGTCTGGATGACTTGGCCATGGTGGTGCTTCCTATAACTTTTTGCCCACCACCTGTTTATATTCCATAATAATGGTCCCTGTATCATTTAATATCATATACACTAGTACCTCCTATTTTCCAATGGAGTCTATAGACCAGTAGAGACAAAGTTCTCTCCACATCATCCCTACGGTATTGTGGGAAGGGTGGTGGCACATCCTGCTATAATCCAAACCGACACCAAACTCTTTTGATTTGGATCATCTCATGCTCATTAGCACATCTTCCCTATATCCACTACACTAACTAAACTCCCCGTATCTCCTCATCCATCCCTCTAAAAGATGGAAAACTCGACATCGGGATGTTAGACTATGTCCATCACATACAAGCCCTCTAGCTCCCGCTTATACTATAAAATGTCATGAGATTCCTTCTCTACTCGACGATGATAACCTACGAGATATCCACCTACTACACCCGCCTACTATACCCTTCCCTCGACTCCCCATGATGGCAATATGGTACCAAGAGTCCTCGTGGCTACACTACCACAATATGCTCATATGCCCGTGAGTGTAGTAGTAATGTACAACAGATGCCATAGCTTCGCATCCTCGATAGGCACACAAATCCCTATATATCTGCACTAAATATGTAAGTGCCCATGCAAAGTAGACCTGATCCTCAATCATATTTCACAATACTCCCATTAGTCCTATGGAAAAATGAACACCCTCTCGAATCAAGAAGTGCATAGCACCACATCGCCACCATCATTAACACTACTAATTGCATCTCCTATTGGGGTGTGCAACATATGAAGCCCCATAAACAAGACTGGTGTTGTACTTTGTTAGATCACTCGCCATCTCCCTAAATACCTCATTCATTTCCATGAAGGCTCCATCTAGAGATATAGAATATACTAGCTCACCAACAATAGGAAACCACAGAATCCTATATATATACTCTAATGTGATGGTCATCTCACCAGTTGGTAGATGAAAGGTGTTGGTCACTGCTTCCCATCTATCGATGAATGCAACCATGAGACTGTGATCATGTCAGATTTTCCTATAGTGCCTAATGCCCACCAATCTGACATCTCACATATGTGTCCACTTGTCCTCAGTACGATGGGATGCATCTTCTATAATAACGGTGGGACACGGTCCCACATTGTCAACTGATGTTGTGTCTACATCCATACCACTAAACAATGTCAAAGACTAAAATAATTTTCCCATTTCTTTATAACCTAATTACCCCACCCATCTATTTACTAACTACTTCCCGGCCTATCATTTCTTCTAATGTAGCTTACCAAGTTCCCATAACCCATTCCATTGTTGTGACCTAATATTCCTCTCGTACTCCACCTATGTTTACCTATATTTACCCTCACCCCTCTCTGTTTCTCTTATTCACTACCTATCTACCCTCCAATTTCATT
The DNA here is from genome assembly GCA_018340775.1 of Taxus wallichiana var. yunnanensis. Taxonomy (NCBI): domain Eukaryota; kingdom Viridiplantae; phylum Streptophyta; class Pinopsida; order Cupressales; family Taxaceae; genus Taxus; species Taxus wallichiana. The sequence continues at coordinate 629,176,912 of CM031235.1, forward strand.
TTAACCCCATTTTTGCCTTCTCAACTTAACCTATTTAGAATAAGTCACTTTTTCATGTGATCGATGTCATCCACATTGACCGATATACCACCCTAAACTAATGTGGGTCATCTATTTTCCTAATGATGATGGCATGCTAGACCGACATTGGTCGTGACTTGACCGACATCGTCTCTAGTTTGGCTCCAAAGATGAACCGCTACGCCCCCAATTTTCTAAAAATATAAAAACAAACCTAAAACTTACCTAAAAACCACCCAACCCCACCCATTTCCATTTTACACCCTATTTAATCTACATTGCACCCGCCTCATACCCAAATTCTTCCGTTTTTAACTATATTTTGAATTTTTAATTCCCCTCCCAATTTTATTTCATTTTTTTCCTATAAATTCATTCAAAAACAATTATAAAGGATTGAATCCTACCTCTACACACCGACGTCACCTCGTTGGGATCTCTCTCATCTCGTGCCAGTGGTCCTCTTACACCTCATGCTACCGCCTCCATGTTTGAATCAAACCATTATCTCTCCACCAATCAAATCACACCAAAATATCTCGTAGGCCCACCTCTACACCTCTCTAACCACTCACCTCTCTCCAAATCAACCTAGAATCTAGCCCAATCATGGTCACTCTCACAATGGTATGAAAACGATGCTCTACTTGTCATTTTAACTAATGATAACACACAAATAAATCCATAATTCATGGATTTTACCTTTTATCCCAAACATGACATGAATGACATTGGTTTCCCTAAACTAACATCATGTATTTTCCTAGTGCACCACACTTGGTTTCTCTTGATTGACATCGATTGGCCATGACCACGGTCGGTTATAATTTTTAATGTCATTGCACCATATAACACCAACTCTGCCTACCTAAAATATTTTTCTTGTAGCCCAAAGTTGACTCGACCTTACACCTTCCCTCATGACCTTACTACTTGTAATGCCTCTAATATGGTTGATATCTATGATGAATTCTGTACTCAAAGTTGTAAACGTTGATATGTGATTCTTGTTTGAATATGGTGTACTCTTGTGAACTAAGTAATCATGTTTGTTGTAGATAATATGTTATCTTTTGAAATAGATACAATTATGCCATGTATATTTTGAATTTAAAATGAAGTATTTCATTCCTTCTTATGTTGAATGTTCACTGCAAATGGATAAAAGATATTTATTTAGCTTAAACTCATTCATAGTCTTTATTTTAATTGACCTTGTGCTTCAGTCTTCATGATCTCTAATGCAAGATAGTTATACCTTGGATAAATTTCAGTGATCCAAGTCATGCTTTCAATTTTATGACATTGAGGTCATCTCGATTGAGTTGGGAAGAATGTTAGATTTATGAATGTAGGATCACCATGGGATATCTAGTGACTTTTTCTGCTCCCATCCTTCGCAAGTGATCCAATAATGTTATATTGTTTCTCCATTCAAGATCTTGTTAAGCGATAATTTTAACAATTATTAAGGGAACCTAATTAAATCTAAGTTCCTAAGTTGTAAGCTTATCCTAAGTTACTAGGTTATTTTATTAATAAGGATTGTTTATTAGAGGAAGGGGATCCTAAGACATGTAACTAGGATAACCTAAGACTAAACTAGTAAACTTTAACCTAAGGACCTAAGTTGGTTTTTGATCTAATGTTACGAACCTAAGATAAGATTTGGACTAACCTAAATGGATGGAATGGAAGACATACAATGGGATGTTGGTGGCACCAATCTCTAAGTATTAAAGAGGATTAAATGGGAAGCGGGAGATGCTTCCCACTATAGGGAAGCAGGAGATCAGTTCCATCTAGATATGAGAGATAGAATCTATTCTCTCCATTGAGCTGCCTGATCTTGAAAGGCCCTCTCCATAGAGAATCAAATTTCCCATGCATGCCCTTTGGCTCTCTTCACTTATCCCACAAAAGGACGAGATCTCCTACCTAGAAATCTCTCTACTTAGCCTTTTTATCGAACAACCTCTTGACTTGATTATGATGTTTGGTGATCATATCGACCACTCTTACCCTTATTTCTTCAAACTCTACTAGATACATGATCCTATTTTCAAGAGAATTTTGGAAAGTTTCATCCTTAACCACTCGTACAGTGCAGAAGCAGGAAGTTCCACAGAAATGGGGAGCTCAGCCTCAATTCCATATAATACTTGAAAAGGAAACCTACAAAGAGACCTCTTTGGAGTAATGCGGTCTACCCACAAAGCATCATACAATGACTTGTGCCACGACTGCTGATTCTCATCAACTAGCTTCCGTATAATGGTCACCAAGTTTTTATTACTGGATTATTCCTGACCATTTCCTGAGGGTAATAATATGAGGCATGGGCCAAGGTTATCCTGTATTCATAGAAAAAACTAATAACTTCCCATGAGGAGAAGTTGGAAGCATTATCAACGACGATCTTGTTTAGAATGCCAAACCTTACAATGATATTTTCTTTGATAAAATTACAAACAACTTCGGAGAGGTGGCATTCTTAACAGGTATGGCCTCTACCCATTTGGTGAAGTAATCTATTCTTTGTTAGGACATAACTATGTCTAACACTTGATTGTGGATGTAGTTCTCCCATAAATTCAATTTCCCATTTCTGAATGGTTCATCAATCAATAACGACTGACACTGAGGGAAAAGCAACCAATTTTTATTTGCCAACAAACCTGTTGAGTTCACATTTTGCTACCCAAGTGGTGGTTTGTATCTTGAAATAACATTGGCCGATAGTACTGGCTCGGATGATCTTGTGTGATGTCATGGAAGAAGAAAAATGACCACCATAGGCTGAATCATGAAAACTCTCGAGTAACTTTACCTATTGCGGCTCATCAATGCATCGCAGGAAGATGCCATCAATCCCACGCTTGTATAGACCCTCATTCCAGATGACATATTTGGCTGCTCTGAGCTTTATAGTACACTTCTCCTTTGAAGTTAGATGAGCTGGGCACTCTCCGTAAGTGAGAAAGAAGGTGATATTAGAATACCACTCATCGCTAGTTGCAACAAATAGAACCATAGGCAGAGAATCAGCTTTCTTCGGTTGATCCCGCATTCCATCGATGCAATCATCTTTTTCTTCAAGGTCTTTTGAATCTTTGTTTTCAGCCATAAGATGACATAGGCCCTTACCTTGTACCATCTTGGTTGGTTTATAATCTAGATCATACTCTTGGACCTTTGTGATCCAATTCCCTCTAAAACTCCCTAACTCTATTGAGTTAAGATTGACTTAACTATTTGTGTTAGGAACCAACACTATTGTATGAGAGTTCAGGATGTAATACCGAGAAGTTCTTAACTACTTTAATGACAATGGTGAAGGAATTCTTTTCCAAATGAGAAATCTTCAACTCATGAGGCTTGAGGGGAGATCTCATGAACGCGATTGGAGATTCAACATCTTGAGAATTCTTTTGCATAAGATGGCCGATAAAATGTTCTCGAGATGCATAGCTATACATGATAAAATCCTTGGAAAAATTAGGACATACCAGGACTGGTGCATGAGTGACGAAGGATTTATATCATCGAATGACATCTTTCCTTCTTCGCTCCACCAGAAATTTTGCAACCCTTTCATCATATTTAATATGTGGGGAGTCTTTTCAACAAAGTCGGGAGAAGAAGCGCCTGAGAAAATTCACTTTTCCGAAGAAAGAGTGAACTTCGGTCTTTCTTGTGGGTAAATTAAGGCTCTGAATAGCCCTAACCCTTTTGGAATCTATTTTTGTCCCTTCTTTGCTAACAACATGTCCCATCAAATTTCCTTTAGTGACCCGAAAATTGACTTTTTTGGATTCAGGGAGATCCGTGCTCTCGGCATCTAATCAATACTTGCTCCAAATGATCACAATGATCACTTCATTGTTTAGAGAACATAGTTAAGTCATCTAAATAAACTATGATAACCTTTCCCATCATACCTTTGAACGTGAAGTCCATTGCCCGCTGAAAGGTGGCACCAGCGTTGGTCAAACCAAAAGGCATTCTGCTATAGGTGAATGTGCCCCAAGGAGTAGTGAATGCTATTTTGAATTGGTCTTCAGGTGAGACTTCAATCTGATTATAGCCTGAAAAACCATCAAGCATGGACAACATTTGAACCGATTCTTGCTGCCTCTGACTGATCCATTATGGGAAGCGGGTAATTATCCTTCAAGGATGCCTGATTTAGGTTGCGAAAATCTACGCATATGCGTATCTCACCATTTTTCTTGCGTATTAGCACAATGTTTGCAACCTAGGTACTGTGGTGGATAGGAAAAATGATCCTTGCATCTAGCATTTTCTGTATTTCAGCTTGGATGGTACCTGAGATCTTAGGATTATAGTGCCTCATTTGGTGAAAGGGTTTGACATCTTCTTTCAACGGGATGTCATGTTGGACATCCTTCGGCTTGAAAGAATTTAGATTGGCATAAGACCATGCCAATACATCCATATATTTCTTCAGTAATTTGATGAATTTCTACTTTTCTTCAGGTGTGCAACACCTCCCGATGTTTACAAACTGTGGATGCTCCACAATACCTAGATTGACCGGCTCGGTTTCTGGAGAGGAGTTAGGATTATCTTGCCACTTCTTCCTGAAAAAATGGTCATGTCTGTCAAATAATCATTCCAGAGAAACTAAACCTTTTGGGATTTTATTTCCTTTGAGCTGGCATATGCCATCACCTCCTTTTGATTCATTTTCTTGACTAGTGACAGATTCACGGCATGCAAAAGTAGACCCTTCAAAATGAAGCTCACTAAAATTTTTCACCTTCTCCAAAAAGGAAATAAGTTGATTATCATCATTGAATACCTGCCATTATTAAGAATTATCTAAATGCTTGGGAAAAAGACTACCTCAATGGTATATGTGTCATCTTCAATCTGGGTGAGGAGCATGAGGGCTTTGAAACGGCCAATGAATTGGCCATATCATTCTGAGCTCTTGGAATGAATTTAATTGAAAAAGCATCAAACTCCTCAATGTTATCCCATACCACGTTGCGGTAATGCCTGAGCCTTTCGTTCTTCACTTGATATATCCTTTTTACTTGATTCACGACTAGCTCGGCATCGCCTTGCACTTTTAGGTTCTTGATTCCCCTTTCTTTTGTAGCTTGCATGCCAAGTAGCAAAGATTCATACTCAGCAGTATTATTTGTGTTGAAAAACTACAACTTGAAAGAGAGAGGAAAAATCTCCTCCTCAGGAGATATTAGCACGGCTCCAGCACCGCATCCACTAGTTGCACAACTGCCATCAAACTGCAATGTCCAAACCTTGTTAAGGTCTTCTTCCTGGATGAGGACGTCCATTTTGTTAGACTCAGTAGATAAGAAGTAATTCCCCATCCCTGATGATTCGAAGAGAATTTGGGCTTGGGGGTTGTCAGAATTGGTGACCAAGTACTTCTTTTGTGATTCAGGCTCCAATGTCTGCATTACGCCTTTGATGGGGATTCTGGATTTGGACCAGTCCATATAAATCTCTCCACCAACCTCCTTACAAAATCTCCTTCCTAGTAGAATTCCATATGCTACTAGGGATATCAGCAATGAGGATGGTCATCTTTACTCTTTTCTCTTGGGAATGCCGCAAACATGAACTACACATCTTTGATTTGACCAATCAATGGAACCTATTTGGTTTCCAAGGAGTAACATCTGCCAAAAGGCTTGTAAGAGTGAGGCCCAAAGCATGGGTGAATTTTATCCGGCATGACATTATCAGAAGCCCTAGAATCAATTATGTAGTTACTTAGCTTGTGACCATTGATTAGGAGGGAGAGATAAAAAGGTTCAATTTTACTTGACGTGGAAGTTGAGGCAACATTTATGCGAGATGCATGAGGAGTGGAAAGGATTCCTTTTGGGGAGACTTGAGAAGTTACGATAGCTTGGATTTGAATATATTCGGTCAATCTTACAAGTTGTTGGGGTTCGACTGAAGATATTCAGATTCAGACATTTGGATCTTGGTCTTTTTAGCATGATCGATTATGTCGAATGCGGCCAAGGGTTGCGTTGATGAAGGAATGAGTCCCTCATTTCACGATGGTAGGGTAGGATTACCAGTTTTTATGGGAATAGAAGAAGGCTGATTCGAAGGGGAGATAGGGGAAAAGATTTCTTTGTAAAAGACTTAATAAGAGGTTGAGCAGGAAGAGGATTACCTCTTTTTGTAATGGTTGGAGGCGTGTTTGACACGACCTTTTCCTTTTGTATCCTGGCAGCAACTTTTGCCTCTTTTCCTTGAGAGCGGGTGAAAACAACATATGACTATCCTTGCATATCCTTGGGTACCCTCTTCTTCATCAGATTCCTCCTCGTCAAATTCCATATACCTAATTGTAGAGTCGCCAGCCGGTTCACCGACATCTTGATCATCTTCATCTTGGGGTGAAGGTTCTTCATAATTTTGCTCCTCTTCTTCAATCTCAACTAGGGCATTGACTGGAGGAGCCTCGAGTGCCAAATGTGGAGCAATTGCGGGTAAACACGGCCTTTGGGGGACATTGTTGGAAGTGAAATTTCTTCGTGGGACATCCGGTATGAAGTACTAGGAGAAGCTTGAGCTAACTATTTATTTAATGCGAGCAAGTCATTCGCCATCTTCTGAAATGCCAGATCTGATGAAGTGGCTTGAGAAGGAGTTGAAACTTTCAGCTTGGACGGTTCTTGTTTTAATTCACTAGATATGAGCAAGTTATCTTCTATTCGAATGGAAGCATCTTGAGTAAGAACCAGAGTAGTGACTTGTTCTTGTAAGAGTAAGAAACTTACTTTCGAGCTCATGGCATTCATGAAGAAACACTTCGATTTTCGGCGTTGGAAGCATGCGGGCAACACATGGTTAATGAGTGAGTTGAAAAAATCGATGAAATCGCGCATGGTTTCATTGAATTATTTTTTTAGGTGAGTGATCTTTGATAGTAATGCGAACGTGTCCTCTGAAGGCTTGTACCTTTCTTCAAATGCGGTCCATAATCTGGCCCAACTAGTAATAGATCTGGCTGGTAAATGTTGGAACCACTCCGCCGTGGGTCCTTACAAGGTCTCTAGAAAGAGGTGAATTGACACATCTTCATGGATCACATCTAGGATGCTGCATGACATGATGAATGTAGATATATGGATGTCCATGCTTTGGTTTTCGCTTCCATCAAATTTTGGGAAATTCTTTCAGTTTTCATGAGGGAGCACGTGAACAGGATGTGGCAAAGCAAGAGGGCCCATGAAGTTTCCCCATGGTACTACCATTTGAAAGGATGGAAAAAGGATGCGAGCTGGAAGCATGTTTCCATTGAGCAACAAGGCACTGCAAAGGGAGGCAGATTCTCCTTGTGAAAAATGATTCCTTCGTGGGGGTGAGACACTTCTTGTTGACCGATCAGCTGAACTTAGCAACGAGAAGCGTGCTTTGGTGTAATATTGAAGTTGTGCCTTTGAAGTAGATCGAAAGTAGGATCAACTTCTCCATGGGCTCTCCTGCTATGAGTAAATGGTTCACCCTTAGTGTATCTTTCAGATCTACAATATTTTGGAGCAGATTAAAAAAACTCTTTTTGGTTGTACTTGCTGATTTTCTGATTTTTCAAGCAGAAATCAGCAGCATGTACTTTTCTAAATATTTAATTTTATCCTTCTTGTGAAAACTGATTGCGTTTTAATGACAAATATTAACGAGGATAAAATAATGGCTAACTTAGCAAGCTGATTTTCCGATCTTAGAGTTGAATTTTTTGCAAGGGTTTTGAATTTTTTTGTAAACTATCAGATTCTCAGATCTATGGAAAAATACGGGTTTTTGTAAAAAATCAGTGAACTAAAGATCTCTAACTAGCCCAAATCTATGGATCTCTAAAGAAAATTTTTAGTTTGGAGCACTTTTGCAAAAAAATTGGATTTTAAGCAAAAAGTTATGATTTGCAACCAAGCAGTGGTTTCTACGGTTTTATTGATTTTCTAACATACCACAACCATAGATCCATTCATTCCCCAGTAGAGTCGCCAAAAATATGTTGGTCCAAAAATATGTAGTGAGAGAAGATCTATGGATAGATGAGCCAATGTGTGCAGGGCATAGCCCCTCTTTGAGACAACAAAGTGAAATTGGTTTATTGCTATTCCACCAGTAGGAATCTATGCAAGTCTCACAATATTCTACCTTCGGGGGTTTGGGATCTCATCCCAGTAGAGGTGTTTCCAACTGTGAAAAGAAAGGAATGGAGGGAAAGATGAAGAAAGGATGGGTCCGAAGGGAGAAAAGAAATGAATTCCAAAGTAGAAAGGTCAGAGGGTTTATGTTTTGGGATTGGTAATAAATGGAGCCAAACCTACTTGCATAAACGAACAAAGCAATACTGATGAACAAATGACAAAAAAGTAGAGATAGGTCCAATAGAATAAATGCACAGATCTGACATAAGAAAGATCAGATGCCTATAACACACATATTCAACACAAAGTCTTAATATTTGTATTAATGTTTTCTCTGTTACAAAAAGTACAAAGCCTTTTCTTCTCACTTCTATTTTTCATCTAAAAAGTGTCCACCCCTTGAATACAACAAATATTCAAGTATTTATAGAAGGAGAAGAGAGAGAAGGAAAAAAGAAACCAACAACTAATTACAAAATATTTACAAAATATCTAAAAGTCAATTGTTGACTTTGGGAAACTTGGTGGATAACAACATCCCATGGTGCAACATGGATGATGTCATCATTTGTGCCAACATACTTTTAAATATTACAAAAAGAAAGCCAAGAAGAGGAAGGCTATTCATCATCGTCTCATGGCTGGAAAGGAGTACCCTACTTCTGCTCAGGAGAGGCAATATGGAATTGGGCCCGGTACTCCATGAATTTGTTGATCATCGGCTGGAGTTGATCCTGGGCAGGACCCTTGGTGTGATCGCCGATGACTTCACAAGTCTCCATTCATCTCTGATTTTTTCGGGGAGCTTGAAGTACTCATTACCTACCTCCATTAGGTATCCCACAAAGTCACGGTAGGCCAGAAGGTTGTTGATGGATTCAACGTCAAAAGTAGCTTCTGGCCTAACCCTTGTGAGATGATCTCTTTGAAGATTTGAATAGTTTCATCTACCTTCCTCAAGGTGAATGATGGAGTGAGCAAGCCCGAGAGACATCCTTAGGAAAATTTTCTCCATTTGATGCATTGCATCCAGGGCTTCCTCCTTGACCTTATCTATCTTCTCAGGACAAATTCCATCTGATCGACCGGTAGTCCAAAGCAGTAAGGACTTTGTTGGGTGCTCTAGGGTGATCGAAGATGCCAAATTTAACTAAATCATGGCTGAGCAAGTTGAGCATCTTCTTGGAATGTCTCATGTTGCAACCTAGCATGGTCCAACTCTTGGAGATAGGTCCTATAATTGCCTGGAGTTCCTTGTTCACCCGACCAATGTTTTGATATAACTCGGTGAACTTGATGATTACTTCCTCACTATCTTTGAGGATCTGGTCTCTCTCAGCGGATACTACCATGCCTTGTTCACCAATCTTGGCGTATTCATTTATCTTATCCTGACTAAGGGCCTCAGGAGTCTCAGTGGCAGTTGTAGGAGGTGCACTTGCCCATTTTTCTGAGGGCGTGGAGAAGATGTTTATTCTACTCTTTTAGTAGCCTCTTCTCTTCCTTTGCTTCTTGAAGCTTCTTGCAAAGGGCATCCACTGTGGATAGGGCCTCTCCTTGAAGGCTCTCGGATGATGTTCCCATTGTGACCTGCATCACTATATAATCTGTAGGGGACAGATCCTTTTTATCCTTTGTGGGATCGGGATACGTGATCTCCATTACTCTTTCACCTGAGGCGCTCTGAGAGAAGTGGGTTATTGGCTTCTGCTTCTTAGCCCCTTTTGTTGGGATGATGGAGAAGTCCATAGGTGTAATGGGGACTTTCCTCTTATGTTGACTCAAGTGCGTTGGGAGATCCATGCTGGACTTAAGGGAGAAGAAGGAATGGCGGAAGAAGAAGGAGCAACTACAGTGTACTCAGGGAAATGGGTTGAGATGCTTGGCGGTGGCATTGATAAAGAAGCCAAACCTCCAATGCTCATAGGGGTAGGAGTTACTGTAGGAGAGGAAACTGTGGGGGTGGAAGGGAGCTGAGAGATGAGGGAAGAAATACTGGGGGACAACTCGCGAGGGAAGAGAAGATGGAAGAAGAGGAAAGGGGAACAATAGAAGATGGGGGAGAAGACACAACCAAAGGAATGGTTGCTTGAGAGACATGAGGAGGGGAAGGAGGAGTGGGAGAAGGGATGATGGGTACCTCGGTGGTTGTAGCAGTGGAAACATCCTGAGTGGATGTGCCCATTGGAACACTTTCTGCCACTTCTTCCTCTGGAGATACTAGGGTTACAACCTATTCTGTGTGCGAGAGGAGGGCTCCCAGGAGCTTCTTCTTGAGTGGTGCTTGATTCTCCCTCTTTGTCTTTTCCTTTGCCCTTTGGAAAATGCTTGGCCTAGTAGGTGCATTTCCCAAAGGAGACGTGGTGAAGTCTACCCCAAGGTAGATGAGCCCGTTATACCTACACCAATGCTCTGTGCGCTGCAATGTGCCCTTAACCCTCTCCTCAATGGTATGAGGTGCCCTTGTTCTGTCTATTTTGGTGAATGGCCAGTTGTCCCCATCGTGTCTAAATATACCTGATCAACTTCTTGATCAGTCATTTGGAAACCTTTCGGAACAATGGCCATGCCATATTGAATAATTTCTTCCAGGGCCAGATGGGAGTGATCCTTCCTCCTGAGTTCGACCTCGTGATATAGGTCGATGTAGATGTCCTCGATCTATGGAATGTGGATCGGATCGAGTTTTTCCTTTGGGAGGAAATTTCATGGATCAAAGGTTGGCCTTGCTGGGAAATTGTGCTTCAGGTTGAGCAGTTCAACTCTGAACATTTCTCGGGCCTTGGTGTGAGAAGTGCAGGTGTACCCCCTTTGTGAGGGGAAAGGAGTTCCACCCTTCTTCCTTTTCAGGAACTTCTCATGATATGTTATGAGCTATCTGGATAGCTCCAACAAGATCAACTTAGGGCCTGCATACCTTGGTAACTTGGTGGGCTCCCCAAGAAGTTGGCTGCTCTGAGATAGGTAAAAGTGGGGAATTGTGTAAACAATGCCCCCACTTCTCCATTGTAGTTACTATGCTCTTGGTCATCTAACCGTGAGTCATATTGGGCCTCAAAAGGTAGATGATGCCGTAGAAGAAGGCATCGTTGATCTTGGTGAACTACGTGGAATGTTGTTTTCCAGTCTTAATTCTGGATAATATTCAAATATTTTTACCTGGGGCCATACCCCGCATCGGCTCAAGTCATTGGATAATCTCTCTCAGAGGTAGCGTAGCGTAGACCATGTAGGAGTTCATGTAGAACCTCCCGTTGTTGTGAGTTGTTGGAGCTGCTCAGAGATGGTGCTGTTGATGATTTCTACCCACTCAAAATGTTGATCAGGCACATTTTTGTTCATTGTTTCTAGGTATCTGAGCATCCATTTGTGGAAGTAATGGGCATCAGGAAGCCCAAAAACCCTACTCAGGAAGGTAATGGTGTCGCTCAGCTCCTCGAGAAGTCACTACGATGAATAACCTGGGCCACTGGTTATTACCTTCTTATTTTTCAGATACACCTCGTTCATTAACTGCATGCATTTGTCTTCATTTTCTTCCCATGCCTTAATGCAGTCTTCCTGACTTACGGCCACAAAATGCCGGTGGTGGGGGATACCCAACATGATCTCGAAGTTCGAGCAGTGAGGTTGATTATAACCTCACCCTTCTCATTCTCGACACACCTTGTGTCTTTGTTATAGTAGCGGGCCACCACCATCATGAACTCATTATTCACCACGCTAACGGGGATCCCTCCCGTGAAGTGTAGACCACTGCCCACTAGTTTGTCCATCCATGGACTACCTATGACCCTTCTGGTTCTAGCCCAAAAATCTTCCATGTCTATATGGCCAAGCTTGGAATCTCTGATATCTAAGTCACATTCCGCATGGGATTCCGGCATCCTGACCCTTTGATACTTGTATTTCATTTCTTCCTCTGTGAGTTTGGCCTTACCCTTTGACTTGGTTGGCCTTTTGCTTGATGTAGACATATGTGAATCTGAGTTTAGTTGCTGATCTATAAGAAGAAGGAGCAAAGTCCAACGTAGAAGAGCCATGTTAGCTGTTAGATTATCCATCAAGGCTTTATAGAATGAGGAGTTAGCAATTTAGATGCTTCTGGGTGCAGGGCGTAGCTATACTGTAGGCTGCTGAGGGTCAATAAAGTATGGCACACTGATGCGAGTGTTGCAAAGAAGAAAACAATGCCAAAGGGCATAGGGCATAGGAAAATTACACATAACATCAGTGTTGTTGTAGAAGGATTTGCACTATGCCATTGTGTAAGGTTTAAACTGGGTGTAAATAATTTTTGTGTTGCATGGAAGCACAATGCGCCAATGGCGCAGACATGGAACATGTTGCAGAACATTTTGGTGTGCGAGGGCGCAACATTAAAGGATGCATCATTAAGTCAAAGTGCGCCAAGGGGCTTTTGGCATGGTGCAGATAGAGCTTGCAAGACATTCAGTGTTGATGTAGGTGGGATTGCACTTGCGCCATGCGTTAGGATTATAAGATTCTCAAAGGGCACAGGGAAAATGCATGTTGTAGGCAGAGACAGTGCACCCTTGCGCATGACTGTGTTTTATGCAACAATGATGGCATTTGTGCCAAAGGAAAACCGTGGGTTTGGAAATGCAACAACTTTACATTTTCTCTCTTCTTGGACAAGTTTGTGGTTTTTAGGCCTCATTAACATGATTTCGATAGTGAAGGGGGATAGAGCAAAAAGGCTCTTGGATCACTTTTGGGACAAAGCCCTCCAGGCCAGTAGATCTGGGAGGAGGGTGAAATGGTTTGGGGAAGAGAGAAGCTTACAAAACAGGCTAGAGGGGTTTAGGTTTCTTCAGGTTCATTTATTATTTTTATAACAAGCACAACCACATAAAACCAACAAACAAATATCACAAGGAAAGCAAGGACCACTTACCGAGAGATATATAGACTAGAAGAAATGAAGTGGGGTCCATGAATGTGATGTAAAGTGACATGAGGATGATGGAGTGCTGATAGGTGCAGAGGAATAAACTTTTCACATGTTTTTCAATCATGAAAATGATAGGTCGGGTGCGCCTATATATAGAAAAAGGTGCAATAAATGTGCCACCAACTTTTTAAAGGGCACACCAAAACACATGTCGACAGGAAAATATTTTCACCCTTTTGGCACGTGGTTATGCATCTGTCAACAAGAAATTACCTACGCCCTTAGCATGAATTCATGACTATCAACACGATCTTTTTAGCACCTTGGCGCACCATTCAGGGGTGCAACATTTTTAGTGTCGACAGGTTGGCGCATGCGCCTTGGCACAGGAAAGAAATGCACATCATGGGGAGGCACAAAAATTGTTGTGTTAACACTCCAAAGGGTGCGCCAAAGGAAAAGAATGGGGTGCAAATTCATCTTGTGTTACATGAACAAAATTTTGCCTTGACCAAAAAAAGACCAAAATGACTAAGTTCGAAAAACCAGATTTTCCGAAAAGGAACTTTATGCCATTATGAATGCTAAGGGACCTCGGCGGGAAACCGAAATTTTTTTTGGAAAGGTTACCTCCAAAATTTCCCTTGTCAATTTTACAGGATAACAACTGGCTCTTTCTGGGGACTATCTTTGAACAAAGTTCAAAAGGTAGAGAATCCTAGATCAACACGTGCCTATCCATTGGGTTACAGAGTTAAAAACGAGGGTGATGACAAAATGAAATCACACAAACAACAAAATCAAACACACAACAAAAACAAACACACAACAAAAGTGAACTATACAAAAAAAGAGAGAAATCTCTACTTCTTGAATATTTTGAGATGTTGCCTGCTATAGGGAAGCGGGAGATCAGTTCCTTCTAGATATGAGAGATAGAAGCTATTCTCTCCATTGAGCTACCTGATCTTAAAAGGCCCTCTCCATAGAGAATCAAATTTCCCGTGCATGCCCTTTGGCTCTCTTCGCTTATCCCACAAAAGGATGAGATCTCCTACCTAGGAAATCTCTCTGCTTAGCCTTTTTATCGAACAACCTCTTGACTTGATTCTGATGTTCGGTGATCCTGTCGACCACTCTTACCATTTTTTCTTCAAGCTCTGCTAGATACATGATCCTCTTTTCAAGAGAATTTTGGAAAGTTTCATCCTTAACCACTCGTGAGGCGAGAGCGAAAGTTCCACGAAATGGGGAGCTTAGCATCGATTCCATATAATACTTGAAAAGAAAACATACCAAGAGACCTCTTTGGAGTAATTGGTTTGCCCATAAGCGTCATATAATGACTTGTGCCATGACTGCTGATTCTCATCAACTAGCTTCCGTATAATGGTCACTAAGTTTTTATTACTAGATTCTGCCTGACCATTTCCCTGGGGGTAATAATCTGAGGCGTGGGCCAAGGTTATCCCGTATTCATAGAAAAAACTGATAACTTCCCGTGAGGAGAAGTTGGAAGCATTATCAGCAACGATCTTGTTTGGAATGCCAAACCTTACAATGATATTTTCTTTGATGAAATTGCAAACAACTTCAGAGGTGGCATTCTTAACAGGTATGGCCTCCACCCATTTGGTGAAGTAATTTGTTGTTGTTAGGACATAACTATGTCTCAAGCACTTGATTGTGGATGTAGTGCTCTGATAAATTCAATTCCCCATTTCTGAATGGTTCATCGATAATGACCGGCCTGAGGGGAAAAGTAACCAATTTTGGTTTGCCAACAAACTGTTGGCAGAGCTCACATTTTGCTACCTAGGTGGCTGTATCTTGAAATAGCATTGGCCAATAGTACCTAGCTCGGATGATCTTGTGTGCTATCACAAAAGAAGAAAAATGACCACCGTAGGCTGAATCATGAAAACTCTCGAGTAACTTTACCTATTGTGGCTCGTCAACGCATCACAGGAAGATTCCATCAATCCCACGCTTGTATAGACCCTCATTCCAGATGACATATCTGACTGCTCTGAGCTTTATAGTACACTTCTCCTTTGAAGTTAAATGAGCTGGGCACTCTCCGTAAGTGAGGAAGAAGGTGATATTATAATACCACTCATCGCTAGTTGTAACAAATAGAACCATGGGTAGAGAATCAGCTTTCTTTGGTTGATCCCACATTCCATCGATGTAATCATCTTTTTCTTCAAGGTCTTCTGAATCTTTGTTTTCAGCCATAAGCTGACATAGGCCCTTGCCTCTTACCAGCTTGGTTGGTTTTATATCTAGATCATACTCTTGGACCTTTGCGATCCAATTCCCTCTCAAGCTCCCTAACTCCTATTGAGTTAAGATTGACTTGACTATTGTGTTAGGAACCAGCACTATTGTATGAGAGTTCAGGATGTAATACCGGAAGTTCTTAACTGCTTTAATGATGGTGAAGGCATGCTTTTCCAAATGAGACATCTTCAACTCATGAGGCTTGAGGGGAGAGCTCATGAATGTGATTGGAGATTCAACATCTTCAAAATTCTTTTGCATCAAGATGGCCGATACAATGTGCTCAGATGCATAGTTGTACATGATAAAATCCTTGGAAAAATTGGGACATACCAGGACTAGTGCATGAGTAACGAAGGCTTTTATATCGTCGAATGAAGTCTTTCCTTCTTCACTCTACCAGAAAGTTTGTGACCCTTTCATCATATTTAAAATGTGGTGAGTCTTTTTAGCAAAGTCGGGAATGAAGCACACGAGAAAATTCACTTTTCGAAGAAAGAGTGAATGCCGGTCTTGCTTGTGAGTAAAGTAAGGCTATGAATAGCTCTAACCCTTTTGGCATCTATTTTTTCCCTTCTTTGCTAACAACGTGTCCCAAAACTTTCCTTCAGTGACCCCAAAAATAGACTTTTTTAGATTTAGGGAGATCCCGTGCTCTCGGCATCTAATCAATACTTGCTCCAAATGATCACAATGATCACTTCACTATTTAGAGAACATAGTTAAGTCATCTAAATAAACTATGATAACCTTTCCCATCATACCTTTGAAGCAAATTCCATTTCCCATTTGAAAGGTGGAAACAAGTGTTGGTCAAACCAAAAGGCATTCTGCTATAGGTGAATGTGCCCTAGGGAGTAGTGAATGCTATTTTGAATTGGTCTTTAGGTGAGACTTCAATCTGATTATAGCCTAAAAAACCATCAAGCATGGACAACATTTCTGAACCAGTTACTGCTTGCAGAACCTGATCCATTATGGGAAGTGGGTAATTATCCTTCAAGGATGCTTGATTTAGGTTGCAAAAATCTACGCATATGTGTATCTCACCATTTTTCTTATGTATTAGCACAATGTTTGTGACCTAGGTACTGTGATGGATAGGAAAAATGATCCTTACATCCAACATTTTTTGTATTTCATCCTGGATGGTACCTGAGATCTTAGGATTATAGTTCCCTCTGCTTTTACGGTGGAAGGGTTTGACATCTTCTTTCAACGGGATGTCATGCTGGACATCCTTAGGCTTGAAAGAATTTAGATCGGCATAAGACCATGCCAATACATCCATATATTTCTTCAGCAATTTGATGAATTTCTACTTTTCTTCGGGTGTGCAACACCTCCCGATGTTTACAAACTGCGGATGCTCCGCAGTACCTAGATTGACCGGCTCGGTTTCTGGAGAGGAGTTAGGATTATCTTGCCGCTTCTTCCTGAAAAAATGGTCATGTCTATGTCAAATAATCATTCCAGAGAAACTAAACCTTTTGGGATTTTATTTCCTTTGAGCTGGCATATGCCATCACCTCCTTTTGATTCGTTTGCTTGACCAATGACAGATTCACGGCATGCAGAAGTAGACCCTTCAAAATGAAGCTCACTGAAATTTTCCACCTTCTCCAAAAAGGAAATAAGTTGATTATCATCATTGAATACCTGCCAGTGCTGAGAATTATCTGGCACGCTTGGGCGGAAGACTACCTCAATGGTATATGTGTCTATCTTCAATCCTGGGTGAGGGAGCATGAGGGACGCTGAGATGGCCAATGAATCGGCCATATCATTCTAAGCTCTCAGAATGGATTTAATTGAAAAAGTGTCAAACTCCTCAATGTTATCCCATACCGCGTTGTGGTAATGCCTGAGCCTTTCATTCTTCACTTGATATATCCTTTTTACTTGATTCACGACCAGCTCAGCATCGCCTTGCACTTTTAGGTTCTTGATTCCCCTTTCTTTTGTAGCTTACATGCCAAGTAGCAAAGATTCATACTCAACAGTATTATTCGTGTTGAAAAACTACAACTTGAAAGAGAGAGGAAAAATCTCCTCCTCAGGAGATATTAGCATGGCTCCAGCGCTGCATCCACTAGTTGCACAACTGCCATCAAACTGCAATGTCCAAATCTTGTTAAGGTCTTCTTCCTAGACGAAGACGTCCATTTTTTTAGACTCAGTAGATAAGAAGTAATTCCCCATCCCTAATGATTCGAAGAGAATTTGGGCTTGGGGGTCATCAGAATTGGTGACCAAGTACTTCTTTTGTGATTCAAGCTCCAATGTCTGCATTACGCCTTTGACAAGGATTCTGGCTTTGGACCAGTCCATATAAATCTCTCCACCAACCTCCTTGTAAAAGATCCTTCCTAGTAGAATTCCATATGTTCTTTGGAATGTCGGTAACAAGGATGGTCATCTTTACTCTTTTCTCTAGGAATGCCACAAAGGCAAACTGTGCGTCTTTGATTTGACCGATCAATGGAACCTATTTGGTTTCCAAGGAGTAACATCTGCCAAAAGGCTTGGTAAGAGTGAGGCCCAAAGCATGGGTGAATTTTTTGGAATGACATTATCGGAAGCCTTGGAATCAATTATGTAGTTGCTTAGCTTGTGACCATTGATCAGGAGGGAGAGATAAAAAGGTTCGATTTTACCTGACGTGGAAGTTGAGGCCACATTTATGCGAGATGCATGAGGAGTGGAAAGGATTCCTTTTAGGGAGACTTGAGAAGTTACGATAGCTTGGCTTTGAATATATTCGGTCAATCTTACAAGTTGTTTGGGGTTCAATGAAGATATTCAGCTTTAGACATTTAGATCTTGGTCTTTTTAGCATGATTGATTATGTTGAATGCAGCCAAGGGTTGCGTTGATGAAGGAATGATTCCCTCATTTCATGATGGTAGGATAGGATTACCGGTCTTTATGGGGATAGAAGAAGGCTGATTCAAAGGGGAGATAGGGGAAAAGGATTTCTTTGTAAAAGACTTAATAAGAGGTTGAGCAGGAAGAGGATTACCTCTTTTTGCAATGGTTAGAGGCATGTTTGACATGACCTTTTCCTTTTGTTTCTTGCAGCAACTTCTCTTCCTCTTTTCCTTGAGAGTGGGTGAAAACATCATATGACTACCCGCTTACATATCCTTGGGTACTCTCTTCTTCATCGATTCCTCCTCATCAAATTCCATATACCGATTGTAGAGTCGCTTGGTGGTTCACCGACATCTTGATCCTCTTCATCTTGGGGTGAAGGTTCTTCATAATTTTGCTTCTCTTCTTCAATCTCAACTAGGGCATTGACCGGAGGAGCCTTGAGTGACAAATGTAGAGCATTTACGGGTAAACGCAGCCTTTAGGGGATTTTATTGGAAGTGAAATTTCTTGTGGGACATCCCGTTATGAAGTATTAGGAGAAGCTTGAGCTAACTCGCTTCTTTAACGCGAGCAAGTCATTCACCATCTTCTGAAATGCTGGATCTAATGAAGTGGCTTGAGAAGGAGTTGAAACTTTCAGCTTGGACGGTTCTCATTTTAATTCACCAGATATGATCAAGTTATCTTCTATTCGAATGGAAACAACTTGAGCAAGAACTAGAGTAGTGACTTGTTCTTGTAAGAGTAAGAAACTTACTTTCTAGCTCATGGCATTTACGAAAAAACACTTCTAATTCTTTGTCGTTGAAAGCATGGAAGATGACACATGGTTAATGAGTGAGTTGAAATGAGTGATGAAATCACACATGGTTTCATTGACTTCCTTCTTCAGGTGAGTGATCTTTGACAGTAACATGAACATGTCCTCTGAAGGCTTATACCTTTCTTCGAATGCAGTCCATAATGTGGCCCAACTAGTGATAGATCCGGCTAGTAAATGTTGGAACCACTCCGCCACGGGTCCTTGCAAGGTCTCTAGAAAGAGGTGAACTGACACATCTTCATGGGTCACATCTAGGATGCTGCATGACATGATGAATGTAGATATATGCGAGTTCATGCTTTGGTTTCCACTTCCATCAAATTTTGGAAATTCTTTTAGTTTCCATGAGGGAGTGCGTGAACAGGATGTGGCAAAGCAAGAGGGCCCATATCGTTTCCCCATGGTATTGCCATTTGAAAAGCTGGAAAAAGGATGCGAGCTGGAAGTGCGGTTCCACTGAGCAACAAGGCACTGCAAAGGGAGGCGGATGCTCCTTGTGAAAAATGATTCCTTCGTGAGGGTGAGACACTTCTTTTATTGACCAATCAACTGAACTTAACGACAAGAAGCATCTTTGGTATAATACAAGTTGTGCCTTTGAAGTAGATTGAAAGTAGGATCAAATTTTCCATGGGATCTCCTAATATGAGTAAATGGTTCACCTACCAGTGTATTTTTTAGATCTGCAATATTTTGGAGCAGATTAAAAAAACTCTTTTTGGTCATACTTGCTAATTTTCTGATTTTTCAAGCATAAATCAGCAGCATGTACTTTTATAAATATTTAATTTTATCCTTCTTGTGAAAAATGATTGTGGTTTAATGACAAATATTAACGAGGATAAAATAATGGCTAACTTAGCAAGATAATTTTCTGGTCTTAGAGTTGACTTTTTTGCAAGGGTTTTGAAATTTTTTGTAAACTGTCAGATTCTCAGATCTATGGAAAAATACGGGTTTTTGTAAAAACTCAGCGAACTAAAGATCTCTAACTAGCCTAGATCTATGGATCTCTGAAGAAAATTTTCAGTTTGGAGCACTTTTGCAAAAAAATGGATTTTAAGCAAAAACTTATGATTTGTAACCAAAGTGGTTTCTACAGTTTTATTGATTTTCTAACATACTACAACCATAGATCCATTTGTTCCCTAGTAGAGTTGCCAAAAACTGTTGGTTTAAAAATATGTCATGAGAGTAGATCTATGGATAGATGAGCCAATAGTGTGCAGGGCATAGCCCCTCTTTGAGACAACAAAGTGAAACTGGTTTATTGCTATTCCACCAGCAAGAACCTATGCAAGTCTCACAATATTCTACCTTCGGGGGTTTGGGATCTCATCCCAGTAGAGGTGTTTCCAACTATGGAAAGAAAGGAACGGAGGGAAAGACGAAGAAAGGATGGGTCCAAAGGGAGAAAAGAAATGAATTCCAAAGCAGAAAGGTCAGAGGGTTTATGTTTTGGGATTGGTAATAAATGGAGCCAAACCTACTTACATAAACGAACAAAGCAATACTGATGGACAAATGACAAAAAAAAGTAGAGATAGGTCCAATAGAATAAATGCACAGATCTGACATAAGAAAGATCAAATGCCTATAACACACATATTCAACACAAAGTCTTAATATTTGTATTAATGTTTCCTCCTGTTACAAAAAGTACAAAGCCTTTTCTTCTCACTTCTATTTTTCATCTAAAAAGTGTCCACCCTTGAATACAAAAAATATTCAAGTATTTATAGAAGGAGAAGGAGAGAGAAGGCAAAAAGAAACCAATAACTAATTACAAAATATCTAAAAGTCAATTGTTGACTTTGGGCAACTTGATGGATAACAACATCCCATGGTGCAACATGGATGATGTCATCATTTGTGCCAACATACTTTTAAATATTACAAAAAGGAAGCCAAGAAGAGGAAGGATATTCGTCGTCATCTCGTGGCTAGAAAGGAGTACCTCGCTTACGATCAAGAGAGGCAATATGGAATTGGGCCCAGTACTCCATGAATTTGTTGATCATCGACTGGAGTTGATCTTGGGCAGGACCCTTGGTGTGATCACCAATGACTTCACAAGTCTCTTGTTCATCTCTGAGTTTTTTGGGAGTTTGAAGTACTCATTACCTGCCTCCATTAGGTATCCCACAAAGTCATGATAGGCCAAAAGGTTGTTGATGGATTCAGCGTCAAAAGTGGCTTCTGGCTCTAACCCTTGCGAGATGATCTCTTTGAAGATCCGAATAGTTTCATCTACCTTCCTCAAGGTGAATGACAGAGTGAGCAAGCCTAGAGACATCCTTAGGAAAATTTGCTCCATTTGATGCATTACATCCAGGGCTTCCTCCTTGACCTTATCTATCTTCTCCAGGACAAATTCCATCTGATCAACCCGATAGTCCAAAGCAGCAAGGACTTTGTTGGGTGCTCTAGGGTGATTGACGATGCCAAATTTAACTAAATCATCGACTGAGTAGTTGAGCATCTTCTGGAATGTCTCATGTTACAACCTAGCATGGTCCAACTCTTTAAAGATAGGTCCTGCAATTGCTTGGAGTTCCTTGTTTGCCCGACCAATGTTCTGATATAACTCGGTGAACTTGATGATTACTTCCTCACTATCATTGAGGATATGGTCTCTCCGGAGCTGATAATACCATGCCTTGTTCACCAATCTTTGTGTATTCATTTATCTTATCGACTAAGGGCCTAGGAGTCTCGGTGGCGGTTGTAGGAGGTGCACTTCCCATTTTCTGCAGGGCATGGAGAAGATGTTTATTCTACTCTTTTAGTATCCTCTTCTCTTCCTTTAATTCTTGAAGCTTCTTGCAAAGGGAATCCACTGTAGATAGGGCCTCCCCTTGTAGGCTCTCGGAGGATGTTCCCATTGTGACCTATGTCACTATATAATCTGTAGGAGACAGATCCTTTTTATCCTTTATGGGATTGGGATACACGATCTCCATTACTCTTTCACTTGAGGCGCTCTGAGAAAATTGGGTTATGGCTTCGCTTCTTAGCCCCTTTTGTTGGGATGACAGAGAAGTCCATAGGTGCAATGGGGACTTTCCTCTTATGTTGACTTAGGTCTTTGGGAGATCCATGCTAGGACTTAAGGGAGAAGAAGGAGCAACTACAGTGTACTCAGGGAAATGGGTTGAGATGCTTGGTGGTGGCATTGATAAAGAAGCCGAACCTCCAACGCTCATAGGGGTAGGAGTTACTATAGGAGAGGAAACTATGGGGGTGGAAGGGAGCTGAGAGATGAGGGAAGAAATACTAGGGACAACTCGCAGGGAAGAGAAGATGGAAGGAGAGGAAAGGGGAACAATAGAAGATGGGGAGAAGACACAACCAAAGGAATGGTTTCTTGAGAGACATGAGGAGGGGAAGGAGGAGTGGGAGAAGGGATGATGGGTACCTCGGTGGTTATAGCAGTGGAAACATCCTGAGTGGATGTGCCTGTTGGAACACTTTCTATCACTTCTTCCTCTTGAGATACCGAGGTTAGAACTGTTCCTCTGTGTGGCGAGAGGAGGGCTCCCAGGATCTTCTTCTTGAGTGATGCTTGATTCTCCCTCTTTGTCTTTTCCTTTTCCCTTTGGAAAGTGCTTCGGCCTGACAAGTGCATTTCCCAAAGGAGACATGGTGAAGTCTACCCCAAGGTAGATGAGCCCGTTAAACCTACACCAATGCTCTATGTGCTGCAATGTGCCCTTAACCCTCTACTCAATGGTATGAGGGCCCTTTTTCTATCTATCTCGGTGAATTTCCAGTTTTCCCTGTCTATGTCTAAATATACCTGATCAACTTCTTGATTAGTCATTTGGAAACCTTTCGAAACAATGACCATGCCATATTGAATAATTTTTTCCAGGGCTAGACGGGAGTGATCCTTCCTCCTGAGTTCGACCTCGTGATATAGGTCGATGTAAATGTCCTCGAATTATGGAATGTGGATCGGATTGATTTTTTCCTTTGGGAGGAAATTTTCGTGGATCGAAGGTTGGACTTGCCAGAAATTATGCTTTAGGTTGAGAAGCTCCACTTTGTGAACATTTCTCAGGCCTTAGTGTGAGAAGTGCAGGTGTACCTGCCCACTGTGAGGGGGAAAGGAGTTCCACCTTTCTTCCTTTTCAAGAACTTCTCGTGATATGTTATGAGCTGTCTGGATAGCTCTAACAAGATCAACTTAGGGCTTGTATACCTTGGTAACTTGGTGGGCTCCCCCAAGAAGTTGGTTGCTTTGAGATAGGTAAAAGTGGGGAATTATGTAAACAATGCCCCCACTTCTCTGTTGTAGTTACTATGCTCTTGGTTGTTTCGACCGTGAGTCATATTGGGCCTCAAAAGGTAGACGATGCCGTAGAAGAAGGCATCGTTGATCTTGGTGAACTATGGAATGTTGTTTTCTAGTCTTAATTCTGGATAATATTCAAATATTTTTACCTGGGGCCATACCCGCATCGGCTCAGAGCATTGGATAATCCCTCTTAGAGGTAGCATCGTAGACCACATAGGAGTTCATGTAGAACCTCCCGTTGTTGTGAGTTGTTGGAGCTTCTCGAGAGATGGTGCTTCTTGATGATTTTACCCACTCGAAACGCTGATCGAGGTCCATTTTTGTTCATTATTTCTAGGTATCTGAGCATCCATTTGTGGAAGTAGTGGGTGTCAGGAAGCCCAAAAATCCTACTCATGAAAGTGATGGTGTCGCTTGGTTCCTCCGAAAAGTCACTGCGGTGAATATTCTGTGGCCACCTAGTTATTACCTTCTTATTTTTTAAATACACCTTGTTCATTAACTGCATGCATTTGTCTTCATTTTCTTCCCATGCCTTAATGCATTATTCTTCCGACTTACGGCCACAAAATGTCGGTGGTGGGGGATACCCAGCATGATCTTGAAGTGCCAGGTAGTGAGGTTAATTATAACCTCGCCCTTCTCATTCTTGACACATCTTATGTCTTTGTTATAGCAGTGGGCCACCACCATCATGAACTCATTATTCACCACGCTAACGGAGATCCCTCTGCAAAGTGTAGACCACTGGCCACTAATTTGTCCATCCATGGACTGCCTGTGACCCTTCTAGTTCTAGCCCAAAAATATTCCATGTCTATATGGCCAAGCTCGGAATCTCTGATATCTAAGTCACATTCCGCATGGGATTCCGGCATCCTGACCCTTTGATACTTGTATTTCATTTCTTCCTCCATGAGTTTAGCCTTACCCTTTGACTTGGTTTGCCTTTTTCTTAATGTAGACATATGCGATTCTGAGTTTAGTTGCTGATCTGCAAGAAGAAAGAGTGAAGTCCAACGCAGAAGATCCATGTTAGATTTGTTAGATTATCCATCGAGGCTTTACATAATGAGGAGTTAGCAATGTATATGCTTCTAGGTGCAGGGCGTAGTTATACTGCAAGTTGCAGGTTGAATAATGTATGGCACACTGATACAAAGTGATGCAAAGAAGAAAATAGTGCCAAAGGGTGAAGGGCATAGGAAAATTACACATAACATTAGTGTTGTTATAGAAGGATTGGTGCCTACGCCATTGTGTAAGGTTTAAATTGGGCGCAAATAATTTTTGTGTTGCATGGAAGCACAATGCGCCAATGGCACAGACATGGAACGTGTTGCATAACATTTTGGTGCATCAGGGGTGCGGTTTTAAAGGATGCATCATTAAGTCAAGGCACGCTAAGGGCTTTTGGCATGGTGCAAACAGAGCTTGCAAGACATTCATTATTGATGTAGGTGGGACTGCGCTTGCGCCATGCATTAGGATTATAATATTCTCAAAGGGCGCAGGGAAAACGCATGCTGCAGTAGATATAGTGCACCCTAGGCACGATTGTGTTTTATGTAATAATGATGGTGTTTGCACCAAAGGAAAACTGCGGGCTTGGAAATATGACATCTTTACATTTTCTCTCTTCTTGGAGAGGGTTGTGGTTTTTAGGCCTCATCAACATGATTTTGACAAAGTGAAGGGGAATAGAGCAAAAAAGGCTTTTGGATCACCTTTTGTTCAAAGCCCTCCAAGTCAGCAGATCTAGGAGGAGGGTGAAATGGTTTGGGGAAGAGAGAAGCTTACAAAAAAAGTGGAGGGGTTTAGGTTCCCTTAGGTTCATTTATTATTTTTATAACAAGCACAACCACGAAAAATCAAACAAATATCACAAGGAAAGCAAGGACCACTTACCGGAGATATATAGACTGGAAGAAACGAAGTGGGGTCCATGAACATGACGTAAAGTGACACAAGGATGATGGAAGTGCTGATAGGTGCAGAGGAATAGAATTTTCATGTGTTTTTCAATCGTGAAAATGACAGGTCGGGTGCACCTATATATAGCAAAAGGCGTAATAAATGTGCCACCAACTTTTTTAAAGGGTGCACCAAAACACATGTCGACAGGAAAATATTTGCACCCTTTAGTTCGGTTATATCATCGCCACCAAGAAAATACCGTGCCCTTAAGACGAATTCATGACTATCAACACGATCTTTTTAGCGCCTTGGCGCACCGTTCAGGGGCGCAACATTTTTAGTGTCGACAGGTTGGCATGCATGCACCTTGGCGTAGGCAAGAAAGGAGCATCATGGGGAGGCACAACAATTATTTTGCTAACACTCCAAAGGGTGTACCAAAGGAAAATAATGGGGCATAAATTCATCTTGTGTTACATGAACAAAATCGCACCCGGTAAAAAAAAAGAGCCAAAATGACTAAGTTCGAAAAACCAGATTTTTGGAAAGGAACTTTATGCCATTCTAAACGCTGAGGGACCTCAAGAGGGAAACCAAAACAAAATTTTGGAAAGCTTACTGAAAAATTGCCCTTGTCAATTTTACAGGATAACATGTTTGTATCTCGATTTGATGGATACCTTGCAC
This sequence comes from Taxus wallichiana var. yunnanensis, assembly GCA_018340775.1. Classification (NCBI taxonomy): domain Eukaryota; kingdom Viridiplantae; phylum Streptophyta; class Pinopsida; order Cupressales; family Taxaceae; genus Taxus; species Taxus wallichiana. The sequence goes on from CM031235.1 coordinate 629,202,906, forward strand.
GGTTATTAAGTATGTGTAAATAGTAGTTTGGTTTTTGTTAAAAATATGTATATTTTGGCATGGAGTTCTCTCCTTATTATTATTGATTGGAGACTAACTTTACAAGAGTCTTCATCCCGGAAGTTTAGTATTTATGCCTTCATTTAAGGAGAATCTCTGTGTTCTTTGTGTTGGGTTGGTTTCTTGCTTAATAATAGTTGAAACTCAATAATTTTGGTTGATAAAATTCTTGTCTATACTTTACTTCCTTGAATATTTCTATTGTTACTATTTTGATCAGGAATATATGAATATTCAACTTGAACTAGAAACTGTATCATCTGTACTTCTTTTGTTGAACCTTGTCTGGGTGGAAGTATTTTTTGATGGAGGATGAACAAGAAGGTATACTTGTGTAATTTTTGGTACTCTATTCTTTATTGGCTGAATCATTTATTGTATACCCATCGTAGTCTTTCGGTTCCCTTAAATAGATCTTGTTGATCTATGGAAGGCATGAAAATAGTTTTGACTGTTGGTTAGCATTTTGTAGGAGGGAGGTTGTTCATATGCTCTCTCTGCCCTTCTTGTTTGGATGATTGTAATTTATTTTGGTGACTATTTTTGAACTGATACTGATATTATCCTCCTTTTTTATTGTTGAGTTTACTTAGAACACAAACCCTTTTTGGGTTACCCTGAAAAAAGAGAAAACATTTGGTTTGATTGTTCTAAGATTTATTTTAACTTTAAAGAGTTTAGTGTTGTTGTGGTCTAGGTAAACTATGTTTTCTTCCTGTGAGGGAAGTAATATTCCTCTAATGGATTCTCTCTTAAGGGTTAATTCCAATTTTTGATTTATGGTACTTGCAACTATGTGGGTGTATATTAGCATTCTTTTCTTGTTACAATTTATACTGTCTTGGAACCTTGTGTTATCATGGTGTGTTCTCGACCATGACTTTTTGGGTCTCTTGTAGACGTCCCTTTGGGATGGTTTGAGTCTTTAACTGTTATGAAATTATTTGTTTTGTTCATTTTTATGATCCTTTAATTAAGTTTAGTTCAACCTTTAAGATAATATTGGGCATGAAATACATTTTGGAATGATTTTAAACTTTTAGTTCTCATGTCCCTTTCCTTGAATTGGGATTGTTTGATTTGAAATGTGTGTTATTTAAGACAATAGCTCATTCTTCTTTGTGGTTTGTGAAAACAATAAACATACAGTTGTTGATGTCTGAGGATTGCATGGTGTTGCTTTATGACTTCTAATTTTGAGTTTGAATTTGGCATGAAAGTAGGTATTTGGGAACTTATACCGTGAGTTACTTGGTCTTTTTCTAATTGATTAAACCTTTCTTACCTTTAGTGTTGGGACTTATTCTTGATCAATATAATTCTTAGACTTTGTGTTGAGCCTGATATAGGTAATATTGTTTAATGGAATGTATTTATATTTTTATTGATCTTTCAGTTAATATTCAGGTTGTTAACTTTTGAATAAAAAAATAATATACTTATTACAGAAAGGTATTTGTTTATATCTTTGTACTTATTCTTGAAAAGACAAAATAGGTTGAGTTGAAGAACTTAAGTTGAAACTTGATGAGAAGATAAGATTAAGATTGGAAATATGAATTTCTTCCTTCTTTAATACTATTTTTTAGATGACTAGCAGGTTGCAATGAGTTCATATTGGTGTTTGAGATAGAATTAATTATGTTGATTTAATTAGTTCTTACTTAAATATTACTTCTTATTGATTTTATGATCTTTCTCTCTCATTCTTTATTTGTTATATTTTGGAAAGTATTTTTGTTAATCTTTATTTGTGATTTCAAAACTGTTTCATTAACAAGTAGGGTTCTTTTATGAAATAGTTAGATAAAAGAACAATGTTTTAAATGTTATAGCGCTTATCATGCTTAGTTCATATGAATTGACTCATGATAACAATTTTGTAGATGGATTTCATAAAAGATGAAAGGAGAAAGACATATAGAAAGTTACATCTATTTTACTAAAGAAATTGTCTCTTTATTATGATGATTATGTAGTGACATTACTTGAAATGTACTTTTGTCGGGAAAAAAGATGTAATAAAACTAGTTTTTATTATCATGAAATGACATTTTGTAATCCCTAAAATATTCCTAAGTTTAGTGAGTGGATCACTCCCTTTTTGATAAATGAATGGCTTGATGATTGTTGATTACTACTTTATTGTGATACTTTAATTGGCATAAATTGTGATATATTATTAAGTAATATCATTCATGAAGGGGGAAATTTAGGTATTTAAGTGATATGGGATTAAGAAACTTATTAGATCTTATAATATATCAGCTTCTTGGTTTAAGGACCTGCTCTAGTAGTTGATCTATTTTCCAGTGAAAGAGAACAACTAAGTTGATACTCTTGAGTGGATCCTTAAATAGTAAAAAGGGAATATGATTGAATTATATAAATGAGTATGAATTATTTGTAGTGTATTAACATATGTGATCTATTTTCATAATTAGGACATTAGTCCTTGTTAAAGGAAAAAGGATATTTTCCTTGTAATTAAACAAAGAGATTTATTTGAGATATTGTTAGGTGTTATGAATAAATTATGAGGATGGTTAGTTGTGTTTTCCTTAAGAATATTTCTATAATTGAAATAGGAATGCTTAAAAAGGATAATAAAAGGATTTAGACTTCAACATTATGAAGTCTAAAGTAAAAGTTTCAATAAGCTTGTTAGCTAAAACTAAAGTAAAAGATCTAATGATCACACTTTCATAACATTAAGTTCAATCATGATGACATATGAAATAAGATAGATAAGATTAAGATAAACATAAGCATGTATTCAGAATGGTTAGGAAAGAAATTTTATCTGCATACCTACCTCTCATGTAATTTACACCTTGTAACCTTTTTAGGTTAAATGATGCTTAGTTGAATCTTAAAGCGTTGTTATCATTAATCTTTAAGATAATGATTAATTGGGTTAATAAAATTATAATCTTAAGTATGTTAGTCCAGTTGAGGAAACTTAGTTGGATGTTGGAACATAGAAATGTGGCATAGTACCTTCATAATGACAGGGGTCATTATGAGGATACTATGATGCAACTTGTTATGCCTCAACACCCCACTTAGTTTGATTAACTCGATTGACATAAGTGGAAGACTAGATCATGGTCCCACCTAAACAGAGATAGAAACATGATCTAGTGTTGAGGTCAACTCATGTTGACTTAGGGTAACTAGACACACCCAATCGACATGTAATTTGATTGAGTATGTCTATGTATCCTTAGTCACCATGAGTAGTCTTCCACACTAGTGCATGTTTTTTGCCCTTGTCTAGTGTGAAACCTTGAATCAGATTGAATTGACAGAAGTCAAGAAAGACCATTCTAGATAATAGAAAAAGTGTGGTGAGGACATATTCCTTTGATGAGTATGTCATCTAGGAATGTAAACATGTTAAACATGTTTAAAAACTTTGCCAAAGTATTGCAAAATTTGTTGGTTGCATTTTCCTATGTCACCTAGTCTAAGATGTAGGATTTCAGATGAATATCGGTAATAGATATTTAGATAGGATTCTTAGACAGAACACTTGGGTACCCCTAAAAGGGTAAAGGAACCAAGTATACATAGTATACACATTATTAAGTTAACATGAGAGATCGATTTTAATATGAGTCATGGAATGAGAGATTGGTGTCTCACCGAGTCATTTACAAGCTGCATATGGTTTTTTTATGAGATGGATTGGAAATGGAATGTGTGTTCTAAATTATATTAATTTAGAATAGAGAACATTATGTAAGATAAAAAATTCCCTTATTTCTAAAGTCTTAAAATGAGGATGTTACATCTTGGTATTAGAGCTGAAGGTTGTAACTCTTGGACCTATTGAGTCCATATCTGATAAAAATTAATTTTCTTGTTAACAGAAAATGGTTAGAACAAGGGGAGGTACTAAAAATAACCCACCTCTAGGTGGAGAGGAAGCTACCACACAAAAACTTGATGAGATTCTTGTTTCCCTATTGGACACAAGAGATCATCTGTATACTTGAACAACAAGTTATGGGTAATGAGGAGGAAGAAGATGTTGGTAATAAAATCAAGCCACCTCTAGGGGACAATGCCAATGTTGGAAATTTGGGCATTGATAATAATAATAATAAGTAGATAACAATGTTGCAAATGTCAATAATAATGTTGTGAATGCAAATGCAAATGTACCCAATCAACCTGAAAATAAAAAGGCAAGATTAGTAGCTGAACTCACAAATGACATAAAGAGGATAAGTCCACAAATTTCAATGGACACTACATTGGGGGATGGAGCTGAGAACTAGCTCAGTGAAATGGAGAAGTACTTTGCAATAAGGAACTTCTCAGAGGAAACAAAAAAAGTAGTATGGGAGCTTATCATCTTTCCCATGAGGCATCCTCCTGGTGGGACAACCGTAAAGATGAATTGAACATTGATGAATCAAGCATCACTTGGGATCAGTTTAAGAGCTACTTTAGGAAATGTTGGCTGCCACAACTCTATTATGATCAAAAGATGACTAAATTTCAGAATTTAATTCAGGGAAAATTAACTATAATAGAGTACTGGGAGAGGTTTACTAAACTTCTTAAGTACGTGCCTCAATATCAAATTGATGAGAAGTTCAGGATACGTAAGTTTATTATGGGATTGAACCCTATCATAGGGGTGAAGTAGATGTTCACATCCCAACCACCATGGAAGGGGTTGTAGAAAAATCCATTAGTAGGAACAAAAATTAAAAGTAATTTCTTCCCATAAGGAAGAGAATCGTAAGAAAATTCCTAATTCTTCTTCATCTCTTGCACCCAAAAAGGGGGCATGGAAAAATTTTGGTGCTAAAAATAAGTTTGTAACTGATAATAATAAGAAAAAAAAGCAAATAAACCTACTAAAATGTTTGAAACAACTTTGTGAAGAACAATAACAATGGACATAAGTCCTATGGAGGACAAAACAATAATTTTAGGGCTGGAAATAAATTTGAACCAAAAAGAGGACTGTAGGGGTTGTTTCAACTGTGGTAAGGATCACTATGCAAATCAGTTCCCTCTAAAGAAAGATGACAACAATCAACAACATAAGATACATGTTACAAAGTAGTTGATAAACAAGTTGAAAAGCAAGTTACGCCCATAGAAGTGCAGGTAAATTATTTGGTATGCTGTTACTATATTTTTGATACTAGAGCTATTGAATGCTTTATTTCTAGTAAATTTATACAAAACTAAAAAAAAAAATCTGGAATAATGGAAAAATCTTGGACTGTACATTATGGAAATAATGTTGTCCATATTGTTAGTAAATGTATTTTTTGGAGCAGTCCTAGAATTACCTAGTTTTTCCACTAAAGTAGATCTTTATGTTGCTCCTTTGGGGTCATATGATGTCATAATAGGTGTTAATAGCTTTATTGTAAATGTCATAAAAAAAAAAAGTTGATTTTTTTGAAAAAACATTACATTAGTTTGTTGATGATAATCTACTTTGTTGATCAAAAAAAAAAACATCTTGATGAAGGGGTAAAATGAGAAATTTTAGTTAGAAAATTATCAGCTATGCAACTTAAAAAGGCCAAAAATAAAGGTTGCACTTTGTATGTAGTAAAAATTAAAACAACTAAAGGGGATAGTGATTTCTTGGAAAAATTTTCCGTTGTTAAGAGATTTCAATGATGTGTTTTCGAAGAAGAACTACCAGTCTTCCACCCAAATGAGAGTTTGACTTCACGATTGAAATCAAACTGGGAATTGAGCCTATTTCTAAGGCACCTTATCAAATGAATACCATTGAACTGGTAGAGCTTAAGGCACAATTACAAGAATTTTTTTCTAAGGGTTTGATAAGATTGAGTGTCTCACCTTGGGGAGCACCGGTAATTTTTGTGAAAAAGAAAGATGGAACACTTAGACTTTGTATTGATTATAGGATGTTAAACAAAGAAACAATCAAAAATAGATATCCACTTCCTAGAATTGATGATTTGTTTGATCAAATGCATGTGGTGCATCAAGTATATTCTAAGATATATCTTCATTTTGGGTATCACCAATTAAGAATCAAAGATGAAGATATTCATAAAACAACCTTTAGAACAAGGTATGGACATTATGAATTCATAGTTTTACCTTTGGTTTGACAAATGCACCTACAAATTTTATGAATTTAATGAATAATATCTTTCAAGAGTACCTAGAAAGTTTGTACTTGTATTCTTGGATGATATTCTTATCTATTCTAAAATCATTGATGAGCATCATGAGCATTTGAAAATAGTACTTGAAATCTTAAGAAAGAGAAGATTGTATGGTAAGTTGTCCAAATGTTCTTTTTATGAAACAAAAGTGCACTATTTAGGACATGTCATAAGTAAGGATGGAATATCAAGTTGATCCATCAAATATTGTTTCCATAACTGAGTGGCCTACACCTAAAAATGTACATGAAGTTAGAAGCTTCATGGGGCTTGTTGGTTACTATAGAAAATTTGTTAAGGACTTTTCAAAATTCATTGCCCCGATAACTTCATTACAAAAGAAAGACAAGAAGTTTGTGTGGAGTGATAAATGTGAATCAACATTTAAAACTCTTAAGGATCAGTTAACATCTACACCTATTTTGGTTATACAGATCCAAATGGAAACTTTACAGTAGTTACAGATGCTTTGGTGAAGGACTTGGAGGTATTTTATTACAAAATGATCATGTTATAGCATATGAGAGTAGAAAAATCAAGTTACATGAGTTGAATTATGCTCCCCATGACCTAGAGCTTGTTGCCATAGTTCATGCACTTCAAGTATGGAGACATTATCTTTTAGGAAGACCTTTTGAATTAAAGATTGATCATCTTGGGCTGAAGTATATTTTCACTCAGCCAAATCTGAATGCAAGACAATGAAGATGGTTAGATTTTTTGTCACAATATGATTTTGACATAAGTTACATTAAAGGAAAAGAAAACAGAGTGGCAGATGCACTAAGTCATAGGAAACATATTTATGCACTTATAACTTTGAGAACTCAAGTTTAAGGATGAGGTAAAAAGTATCATGGAATCTGATTTTTACTTTCAAAGCAGTAAAAACAACACTTGTTGCAGATCCAAATGATGTAAGATATAAAGGTTTTAACTTTGATAATGAAGGAATTTTGAGATATGAAAAAGGGTGTATGTACCTTTGGGAAATGAGTTAAGGAAAAATTTAATGATGGAATTTCATAATTCACCTTACTCAGACATCCTTGGTATTACAAAAATGCTTGCTGATGTAAAACAACAATATTTTTGGAAAGGGATGAAGAAAGACATAACTGATTTTGTTTCACACTGCTTGGAATGTCAAGCATGTTAAGGTTGAGCATATGCACCCAACTGGTTTATTATATCCTCATAGCATACCGCAATATAAGTGGCAAGTAATTAGCATGGATTTTTTTCAGGGGCTGCCTATGTCAAGAAATAAACATGATGTTATTTTAGTTGTTGTTGATAAACTGACAAAAGTAGCACATTTTATTGTTGGTAATCTTAAGGATGATTCACTTGTATTAGAAAATATTTGTGCATGAAATTTTTAGATTACATGGAGTACCTGAATTGATTATATCTGATAGGACCCTAGAATGACATCTCATTTTTGGAAAAATGCTAAATGCAGCCTTAGGAACAAAACTAAATTTTAGTTCCGCATACCATCCGAAAACAGATGGTCAAACTGAGAGAGTTAATCAAGTTTTGGAAGATATGTTATGAATGTACTGCATGGATCAACAAGTAAAATGGGAAGAATACCTTCCTTTAGTTGAATTTTCTTACAATAATACATATCATGCCTCTTTGAAAATGGCACCTTTCAAAGCATTGTATGGAAGGAAATGTAGAACTCTAGTTAGTTGGGATAGCATTGAAGATAGAGAGGTAATTGGACCTGAAATCCTTACTAAAATGGAACAACAAGTTAAAATGATTCATGAATGATTAAAAGAAGTTATAGATAGGTAAAAAGTTATGTAGATCTGAAAAGGATCGATAAGAAATTTGAACTTGGTGAAAAGGTATTTTTTTACGTGTTAAGCCTAAAAAGAGCTCTATAACCTTTGGCAAGGAAGCAAACTATCACCTCATTTTGTGGGACCTTTTGAGATTGTTGAAGTGATAAATCCCTATAGCTTATCATTTAGCATTACCTCCCACTTTGTCATGAATGCATGATGTTTTCCATATTTCTTTTCTTAAGAAATATGTTTCAGATTTATCACATGTGTTAAATTGGGATTCCTTACAGGTCTAAGACCCAGGAATAATCATGGTTGAACCCATAAGAGTGTCTGGAAACTCACCAAGTTGCACTTGTGAAATCATGAAATTAGTCAATGCAAGGTTTAGTGGGACCAGTTTAATGAAGAAAGTGCAACATGGGAAAACCTTGAGGACATGAAAACTTTTTTCCTCATTTATTTGAACAAAATTAGTTCTGATGATTGGAAACAATTAAAGACTTTTTTTAAGCTATCTTTAATTCTACCAGTTTTGGGAAGGTACTATATTTTATTAGTATTTGGAACAACTATTTTAATGTTGTAATAAATTATGAAAACTTGAATTTCTCAAATCTGGTTTTTGTTTGAGAACTTTGAGGATAAAAGAACTATAATTATGATTATTTTTCTTGTTTAAAATATGGACTAAGTTAATCATCGGGATGATGATGATTTTTAGGAGGGAGGTATGTAATGCCTCTAACATGGTTGATATCTATGATGACTTTTGTACTCAAAGTTGTAAAATGTTGATATGTGATTCTTGTTTGAAGATGGTGTACTCTTGTGAACTAAGTAATCATGTTTTTTGTAGATAATATGTTATCTTCTAGAAATAGATACAATTTTCCATGTCTATTCTAAATTTAAAATGAAGTATTTCATTCCTTCTTATGTTGAATGTTCACATGTGGATAGAAGAAATTGATTCATCTTAAACTCATTCATAGTCTTTATTGCACTTGAACTTGTGCTTTCAGTATTCATGATCTCTGATGTAGGATAGCTATACCTTGGATCAATTTTAGTGATCCAAGGCATGCTTTCAATTTCATGATGTTGAGGTCATCTTGACCGAGTTGGGAAGAATGTTAGATTTTTGAAACGCAAGATTGCCATGGGATCTCGGGTGACTTTTTCTTCTCGCACCCTTCGCAAGTGATCCAATAATGTCATATTGGTTCTCCATTTGGTAATGTTGAAGTGATAATTTTAACAATTATTAAGGGAACCTAATTAAATCTAAGTTCCTAAGTTGTAAGCTTATCCTAAGTTACTAGGTTCTTTTATTAATGAGGATTGTTTATTAGAGGAAGGGGATCCTAAGACATGTAACTAGGATAACCTAAGACTAAACTAATAAATTTAACCTAAGGACCTAAGTTGGTTTCTAATCTAATGTTATGAACCTAACCTAAGACTTGGACTAACCTAAAGGGATGGCATGGATGACATACAATGGGATGTCAGTGGCACCAATCTCTAAGTATTTAAGAGGATTAAATGGGCTTTAAACTCTTTTTGTTGCCAATTTTGGTGAGTGCATGAAAGGTTAGTGGAGGATGAGTTGGACACCTCTACTAAAGTATTAGTTGCATGGGATTTTAAACTTGGTAATAGCAAAACATGAGTTGGTGAGGTGGGAGATAAGGAAGGACTTTTCAGTCTTGTTTGCATTAATTGATCTTGGAAATTGTGAAAAAACTACCTAGGAAGTAGGGGAAGTTGGAAGAAAAGATGGTTTTCAGTTTTTCATTGTTCATTTGGTTTTTGTGAGATTTGTAGCTCTGCATGTGGTTTTCATTTTCAAACCTCTAGTTTGAATTTGTGCATGCTTATTTTCCTTACATGGTGGTGATGGTAATGAAAATAAGGCTAGGAAGTTATAAGAAGAAGGAAAAGAAATTTTTAGAGTTGGTTGTTGGCATTTTCATGGAAAAATTTCTATCGAGGGCTCTTGCTTGAAGATTTACAACAAGGAATAGAAGACAAGAGCTCTATCAGGCATGATAGGCCCTATCTCTTTAAGTCTTCTACTTTTATTTAAATGTCTTCATTAAAAGAACTCTTCTCTTTTTGGAAACTCTTTGGTTCTAGTTTTTTGTTTCTTCTCCTTGCTTCAATAATGGTTTTGACTTGGTTCTTTTGGATGCAATATGATTTTTGTGTTTGTTGTGTGGAATATGAATATTGGGTTGTATTGATTTATTTACTATTGTGTTAACTTATTTGCATATGAACCTTCTTTGGCATTGAAATGAATCTTGTGTTTGTTTCTCTATTGAATGGATACCTTGACTGGGTATTGTGTATGCATTAATAGTAGCTTGTTTTTGTTGAAATATGTAGATTTTGGCTTGAGTGATCTCATTATTATTATTGATTGAGACTAACTTTATAGGAGACTTTCATGGTAGTTTAAGATTTACACTTGTTTTAAGAAAATCTTTGTGTTCTTCATTTTGGTTTGTTTTCTTGTTGATGGTAGTGGGGACCAACTATTTTTTTGTAAATTATTTTATATTTATATTTACTTACTTGATGGAATATCAAATTTTTTTATTATTCGGGTTTATTTGGGAATCTCTCCCTTGAAATGGGAACTATATAAAATCTTTTTTTTTTTTGTAGAACCTTTTTGGGGGGAAGTATTTTTGATGGAGAATGAATAGGAAGGTATACTTGTGGAATGTTTTGGTTTTTTTTTTTTTGATTTGAATCATTTTTTAAACCCATTTTGGGCTTGTGGTTCCTTATTATATAGATCTTTTTGATCTTGGAAGGAATCAATGAATTTTATTGATCCTTGAAGATGAGCATTTTTTGGATGGAGATTGTTCTTACTTATCTCTCTCTACCCTTCTTTTTGGATGATTGTAACCTTTTTTGGTGACCAATATATTTTAAGAACCTATATTTTCTCCTTTTTTTTTTTTTGAGTTACTTGGAACTCAAAACCTTTTTGGGGTTGGCAAAAAGGAGGAAAATGTTAAGGTTTGATTTTTTAAGTTTTATTAAAACTTTAAAGGTTTAGTGTTTTTGTGGTCTTGAATAAACTATTTTTTCTTCTAGGAGGGAAGTAAATAATTATTCATTCTAATGGATTCTCTCTTTTAAGAGTTGTTTCCAATTTTGAGTTTGTGGAACTTGGATTATGTGGGTGTATATTGACATTCATTTTTTTTTTTTTCAACTTATACTATCTTGGAACTTTGTGTTATCATGTTTCTTCATGACCATGATCTTGTTGGTCTCTTTTGTATGACATTCCTTTTTGGATGGTTGGAGATTTGTTTTCTGAAATTTTTGTTTCATTCATTATTATGATCCTTTCATTAAGATGAGTTCAACCTTTAAGATAAGACTGGGAATGATATAGGTTTGGAATTGGTTCTGAACTTTTAGTTTCCTATTCCCTTTCTTGAATTGGGAATAATGATTGATTTGTTGTGTGTTATTTAAGATGATAGCATTATCTATCTTCTTTTGTGGTTTGTGAAAACAATGAAATACAATTTTTGATGTATGAGGATGTATGGTGTTTTTATGAATGCTTTATTTTGAGTTTGAATTTGGATATGAATGCAGGACTTTGAGAACTTGAATGAGTGAGTTATGAGTCTTGTTTTAATTTAATTGATTAAACCTTTTTCACCTTTATGTTGGGACTTATTCTTGATCAATATAATTTTTAGACTTTGTGTTGAGCCTAGAGATAGTTAAGATTGTTTGATGGAATGTATTTAGATTTTTGGTTGATCTTTTCATATTATTTGTTAAGTTTTTTTTTGAATAAAAAAAAATATATACTTATTATAAAAAGGTAGTTTTTATATCTTTGTACTTCTTCTTGAAAAGAAAAAATAGGTTGAGTTGAGGAACTTAAGTTGAAACTTGACTTGAGAAGATAAGATTAGGATTGGAAATATGAATTTTCTTCTTTTTAAATATTGTTTTAGATGACTAACAGGTTGTAATGAGTTCATATTGGTGTTTGAGATAGAATTAATTATGTTGATTTAATTAGTTCTTACTTAAATATTACTTCTTTATTGATTCTATGATCTTTCTCTCTCCTTCTTGATTTGTTATATTTTGGAAAGTATTTATGTTAATTTTATTTGTGATTTTGGAACTGTTTCATTAAAATAGGTTCCTTTTATGAAACAGTTAGATAAAAGCACAATGTTTTAATGTTATAGCACTTATCATGCTCAGTTCATATGAACTGACTCATGCTAACAATTTTGTAGATGGATTTTGTAAAAGATGAAAGGAGAAAGACATATAGAAAGTTACATCTATTTTACTAAAGAAATTGTCTCTTTATTATGATGATTATGTAGTGACATTACTTGAAATGTACTTTTTTGGGAAAAGAAGATGTAATAAAACTAGTTTTATATTGATGCAATGACATTTTGTAATCCTGAAATATTCCTAAGTTTCAATGAGTGGATCACTCCCTTTTTGATAAATGAATGGCTTGATGATTGTTGATTATTACTTTATTGTGATACCTTAATTGGCATAAATTGTGATATATTATTAAGTAATATCATTCATGAAGGGGGTAATTTAGGTATTTAAGTGATATGGGATTAAAAAACTTATTAGATCTTATAATATATCAGCTTCTTGGTTTAAGGACCTACTCTAGTAGTTGATCTATTTTCAAGTAAAAGAGCACAACTAAGTTGATACTCTTGAGTGGATCCTTAAATAGTAAAAAAAAGGGAATATGATTGAATTATATAAATGAGTATGAATTATTTGTTGTGTTTAAGTATATGTGATCTATTTTCATAATTAGGACATTAGTCCTTGTTAAAGGAAAAAGGATATTTTCCTTGTAATTTAACAAAGAGATTTATTTGAGATATTGTTAGTGTTATGATTAAATTATGAGGATGGTTGGTTGTGTTTTCCTTAGAAGATTTTTGTAATTGAAATAGGAATGCTTAAAAAGGATAATAAAAGGATTTAGACTTCAACATTATGAAGTCTAAAGTAAAAGTTTCAATAAGCTTGTTATAAGCTAAAACTGAAGTAAAAGATCTATTGATCACACTTTCATAACATTAAGTTCAATCATATCGACATATGAAATAAACAGATAAGATTAAGATAAACATAAGCATGTATTTGGAATGGTTAGGAAAGAATATTTTATCTGCATACCTACCTCTTGTGTAATTTACACCTTGTAACCTTTTTAGGTTAAATGATGCTTAGTTGACTCTTAAAGCATTGTTATCATTAATCTTTAAGATAATGATTAATTGGGTTAATAAAATTATAATCTTAAGTATGTTAGTCTAGTTGAGGAAACTCAGTTGGATGTTGGAACATAAAAACTATGGCATAGTACCTTCATAATGATAGGGGTCATTACGAGGATACTATGATGCATCCTGTTATGCCTCAACACCCCACTTAGTTTGATTAACTCGATTGACATAAGTGGAAGACTGGATCATGGTCCCACCCTAAACAGAGATAGAAACATGATCTAGTGTTGAGGTCAACTCATGTTGACTTAGGGTAACTAGACACACCCAATCGACGTAAGTCGATTGAGTATGTCTATGTATCCTTAGTCACCATGAGTAGTCTTCCACACTAGTGCATGTTTGCCCTTGTCTAGTGTGAAACCTTGAATTAGATTGAATTGATAGAAGTCAAGAAAGACCATTCTAGATAACAAAACAAGTGTGGTGAGGGACATATTCCTTTGATGACGAGTATGTCATCTAGGAATGTAAACATGTAAACATGTTTAAAAACTTTGGCCAAAGTATCACAAAATTGTTGGTTGTTGTCCTATGTCACCTAGTCTAAGATGCAGGATTTCAGATGAATATCGATAACAGATATTCAGATAGGCTTCTTAGACATAACACTTGGGTACCCTAAAAGGGTAAAGGAACCAAGTATACATAGTATACACATTATTAATTTAACATGAGATCGGTTTAATACTGAGTCATGGAATGAGAGATCGGTGTCTCTGAGTCATTTACTTGCATATGGTTTTTGTTATGAGATGGATTGGAAATGGAATGTGTGTTCTAAATTATATTAATTTAGAATAGAGAACATTATGTAAGATAAAAATTTTTCCCTTGTTTTATTAATCAAAGGAAAAACCCTTACCTACAATCAACCTACCCTCATTTTCATCACTTACCCATTTATCAAACCACTCACCGACTCCATTTAGCACCTCATCAGTTCCTTATTTGAGGGGGATCACCTGCACCCACACTTGGGGCAACCTAACCCTCACTCATACCTAGAGCATAGAATTATTGTTTTAGTCAACGTCACTTATCAATACAAGATACACGACAAAATGTGGAAAATGTAGACAAAATTTTTAGGTCACACTCCCCTTGGTCCCCTTCAATTAAATAACATAACACGTTTAACTAATTGTGACCCCTTCATCCCATATTAATATTCATCCTCACATTATTAATTAAAGTAATTATTTTATTAAGTTAATTTCATCCTCACACCACCACCTCATCATGACACCTCATCTTTGACCCATTCCAGGAAAATTTAACTCATAGTGACTAATTCATTACTCTTAGACTGAGTCACTACTTGACCTAACTAACCGAGAATTATTCCTAAACCTAATTGGACTTCTTCTAATATCTTCATGCCTTCTCTCACGAGAAATATACTTCTCTAAGTAGACCTAATAAGGGAAACACACCAAATCTAGGAAGATTTTCCTATTTTTGGTAAATAAGACTATTTCACCCTAACAAATGCCAGTTTATTCTTGGTCGATGTCGATCACCTAAACCGTCATTAGTTCCTTTATATAGAATTTTACAACCCTTTTCCCAGGTTATTCATTCAATTATTAGATCCTTATTATATTGAAGCTTGAATATTCAAGCTCTCCTACATCCAGATGATGAACACACACAACCACAATGCAAGACAACCAATTGGTTCTCCTTCCAGAGTGTTACAATAATCACAAGAGCACATAGGTCATCTATGCTGGAGCAATAGACTCAAACACCTCTTCTCTAATCAACCATCAACCACCCCAACTCATAGGATCTACAAAATACCAAGTAAGTATTGTGATTTTAATCATTCATGTTTATCCCATTGTAGATCTCTTACTTCTTTCAGTATTTTATTTCTTCTATTACCCATACATCATCTTCTTCCCACCAACCCACTATTCAACCACCCCAAGTCTTTTCACCATTATAAATACCCTTCTTAGTGTTCTTGAGTCCTCTCAGACATATTACAACCCAAACCACACTACCCTCACTCTTTGTGAAATCACAAAGAGCCTAAAAACCCATTTTTAATAGTTCATTACCTATTTCCCCTACTACGCGTTGGTTCCTTGACCGCCGTTTGTTTAGTCCCCATGCGGCATCGGTCACTAGACCGATATCGGTCTTTGTGTCATTTTATATTCTCAAACCAAAAGCTTCCCACTCACCCAAAACCAACCTAGACCTCAACCAATCAACCCTAGACCCTTACTAGAGCTTTGACATACATGTCTAACCAAAATAAACCCTAGTTCTAATCAGATTTAGTTTTATTTTCATATCTAACATAAAATATAGTGTATTATATTATATGTATGATAAACCTAAATAATTACATTACAATAGGACTTATAAATTTTAGTTGTCTATTCACATTGAATTGTTATTAAACAATGGTGATAGACTCTCTAGGAAGCAACATGCTTCCTGGATCTAGCATATGCTAAGTAGTCCACTATCATATGCTATTTAATAATATTTTTGGTCTTGATTTTCATCTATAGGTAGTCCTTCCTAGATAAAAATGAGTTCTCCACAATCAGATTTTATAAAATCAACAACGCGCATTCTACCTTCCACCTTCACTTCACAGGTATTCCTCCTTAACCATTTACCTATTATCGATTTCCTCGTAGAAAGTGTAAAACTTATTGGTTAAATAAATTACATGATAGTTGTTAATTATTTGTTACGGGAAGTCTATCATCATTTAATCCCCCTCTTTTACAAATCAAACCTATTATATTAATTCTCACACCATCATAATGTTATCCAAATATCCATTTACTACTTTGTTTCTTTATCTTTAAGAATCACTGAAGATACCTCTTCTAGCCTATTTTCCAATGAAAATGTGATGCAAGGACAACTAAAATTGTGTCTATAGTAGTATGTGTATTAAGTATCAAACATATATGACATTCTTGTGACAACTCTTGCGAGTGAGTGTTATATTCATGGCCATGCTTATCTTAGATTGATCCAACATTTGACAAATAAAGAGGAATAAAGAGATGATTAACCCCTCAACATTCAGTTACAGAACATGTTCTCTCACCCTAGTGTAAGGAAGGATCGAGAGTAGCAAGAAAAGGCCATCCCACTTACACATGCCTCCCAATCATCCTAAGATATTTGTCCTAAATAGGGTGATAGACATCTCCATGGCTATAAACGACATGTACCACATAGTATATCATTCCCAAAGCATTCTCATTCTCTAAAAATGCTACTAAGCCTCAAGGGGGTGTAGAATTGGGAACCAACATGCTTCTAACACCATTTATGGGGACTCTTTACTCCAAGAAAGGTTAGGAATATGTACCTTTATAGAGATGTGCTAAGATTTTGCATATATATACCAGTATTCTAGTGTTATCCATAATGTTCCAATTATAAGTAGAATTTGCATAAAGATTGTACTTATGTGAGTGTACTAGAGGTTGGATATCAAGACTATTGTGAAAACCATAAATATCTGCAAAGTATTTTGCCTACCAGTTGTGATGCAAGTTTTTCTGAATATTTTGAGTTAATTTATAAATATAGGGTGCAAGGCCCTAGTGGTGGCTCCACATTTCAAAGAAAATATGGGTTAAAATAGTGAAATTTTTTCATCATAAACACCTTGATAATTAACCCTCCCCTTGCAAAGATGGAAGGACAAAAATCCTTTTGAGATCGATCCTACTAGAAAATTACTCCCATAATTAGAAAGTGCACATTTGAGAAGGAAACAAATTTGGAAACCTGTGAGTGGTCAAAGTTTAGGAGAAAAGCACATTCAAACTTCTAAATTTGATCCACCTTTGGTAAAATAATAATTTATTACATCGATAGTTATGATTGGTAGTCCTCAAACATATTTACATTCCTTATTTCAAGAAGGTTCAACATCTACAAATAATAAAGGTATTCCTCAATGCCTCCCATATTTATTGACTCGTGAGAACATAGTGTTTTATGAGACTGAGTCCCCAAAGGGTTTTATTGTGTGGATCATACCCTCTACCCCCGATACCTCCGGTTCCTCACTGCTTTAACCCTCCATTTGATAATCCATCACCAAACAATTTGGAACAACCTCAACCAAGGGCTCCTTTTGTAGTCACTATGTATAGGCCAACAAATTCCCATGGAATGGAAGGTATCCTAATGAAATTACAAATGAGATTAGAAGTAAGCTCACTTGGTTTCAAGGGAATAATGTTATGAGTGGGGATCAACATCTTAAATTATTCCAAAATGTCATGGATGATTATGAAGTTGAATTTGAGGATGTTTATGTTAAATTGTTTATACATACATTAGAGGAAGATGTTAGGGAATGGTATAATTTTATGGTTGTAAATTCAATTGATTATTGGGATGAAATGAAGAATGATTTTAGATTACAATATGGTGATAAGAATGACCACAGGTTTCTTCTATCAGAGTTTGAAAACATTAAAAAGAATCCTAATGAATGTGTACATGATTTTAACACCAAGTTCACTAATACCTTGACTATATTACCAAATAACATAATTTTGGTGATGAGTCTTGCTTGATTAAATACTCGATGAATTTTCTAAGAAAACAACTTATTATTTGAGACACAAAACTCCTATAACTCTAAGGAAATATTTCTTTACGATCATCCAAATTATAAAAATATTAAAGCGAGTTGGGAAACCTCCAAAGATGGAAGGTTTTAAGATAATTAACCTAGAAAAGCATTAAGCAAGAAAGGATGTAGACTTTTAAAAAGTGGTTAAAGTTTTTGCTAGAGTGGTCAAAGAGATTTCAAATAATCTTACTAGAGCATAGAAGGGATTAACTTAAAATCCTCAAATTAAACATTAGGCCCCGGGCATAATATATTTAGGAATCATCCTAAAGGAGATCAGCGAGCTACGGATAGAGGAAAAGGGCCTCTAGGTTTAGGAAATAAGTAGCAAGCCTTACGAGATAACAAGGCAATCCCAAATCCATTGATAACAAGAGTACCAATGGTGGATGAGGAGCACATTATTTATTGGTGTGATAAATTTATGTTTCCTCACCCTCCATGTGAGAATCATGTTGAAGATGATGATGAAAATGATGAATATAATTTTTGTTATATATGCATGATGGAATGTCCAAAATATTCAATGCAAGGAGCCACTTCCACTAATATCCTATGTGCCAAAAATGTAAAAGAATTATGACATGAGACCAATAAGTTATTTATTTTCCTCCTGTAGTTACCGATGATGTTGATTTGGTTCAATCATTTGAGCTCCCAAATCTTGACTTTGAGTAAATAAGGGAATTGATGATCAAAAAATATGATGGTGGAATTACCTCAAAAGAGGATAAGAAATTATTGATGAATGATGTTATTGCCCAATAAAAGTAATATAACCTTTACAATATACAAGTTAAAGGACCCACCCCTACTCCCAAGACAAATATGCCTTTCTTAACTAATATCCATAAATATGTTCCCAAAAAAATCATGCCAGATAAAGGCCATATTATTTCCTCAAAAACAAGAACTTATGCCTCTACCCAAATAATAAGTGATAGTATCCCATCGGAAACAACAATCACCCTTTCCCCTAATATAGATTTATCCAAGTATGGCATGTGACATGGACCAAATCACAAGTCGGATAAAAATCAATTTCCCTAATGTGGAATTACTTAAAATTCTTAAACATAGAAAAAGGGCATTTGAATATTTGGGGTTGAAGAAGGACATAGATTTCAAAGAAAGAACTCCAAGTAATGTGGCGATTCCTTCCACTATAGCTGAAGTTGAAATAATGGAAGACCAAGTGGATACAGAAGAACCCCTGGAAGTATATTTGGGTACTTCCTTGGTAGAATCACAACTAGATGTGGATCCTTTCTTTACCACTCTAATTTTCAATGAAAAAATTCTCCATAATTTCATGTTTAGTTCATGGACCTCATGTGACATCATATCTTTGGAGTTCATGAATAAATTAGTCATCAAGATAAAAACATATTTTTGGAAATGTTTGGCCATGGATTCAAGAGAATTATTAGTTGTTGGATATGTCAAAGGTTTGGTAGTATAACTTTCTCCTTATCCTAAAAAATATTTAACTATGAATTTGGTTATAGTTGATTGTCCTACTAAATGGGGCATGATGTTATCAAGAAAATGGGATGTCGGTGTTCAAATAGAAATGCATTTTGCTTTTATATCATTGTAAGGAAAGCTAGTCAAGCTACATAGAGAGGATAAAATGTTACACCTTATTGAAGACCCTCTGAATGCTTCTTATGAAGTATTATTTGTTGATATAGACTTGGGTAAATTTATAGGTTGTGCTAATTTTGAAGATCAATGTATGGATATAAATGCACACCTTGAATATTTTAGTGTCCATGGACTATGAATTTTTATGGAGCATGTTCTAATATTGGAAATGGAGCTAGAGTGGTTTTGAATTCTCCAAACCATGGTTATTTTAATTTATCTTTCAAATTGAAGTTTGAGTGTACCAAAAATGTAGCTAAATATGAAGAATTGCTCCTTATTTTAAGAGTTTCATTACGGAATGGGATTAAATATATCATTGTCAAAGGATATTTTGAATTATTTGTAAAGAAAGTTAGAAAAATATATGCAACTAAAAACTAGAGGTTGAAACAATATAAGCATGCAGTTTGGGATCTCATAGAATTATTTGATTCTTTTAATATCCTTTACCATGAGAGAAATCAAAATGCAATAGTCAATAAGTTTGATGTATTAACCTCTCAGTATGATAATGAAATAATGTCTCCATATTGTAATTATGAATTATAAATTTTGGTTATACCCTAGTCCCGATAACATTCACCATCGAAGGTATTTTAAGAGGATGCTTAGATCCAAAGGTTTTTAAATTGCAGAGGTGAGTTCACCAATCAACTCATTGATCTTGAACCTATGGTGGTACTATGTGAAGGAAAGGAAAATATCTTTGGGAAGGATGTAATTCAATTGAAAACAAATACTATCCCTAGAGGATTGGTTAGGATTGAATTAAAGTTTGATAGAATTGATAAAGTTATAAAAAAACTATCCTATAAATATGAAAACCAATATTAGTTGATGAATATAAGTATTGAATCAGGGATGTTAAGGAATATAAGTTAGGAACCTCTCGATTCCAAAAAGGTCTCGTCGGGAGGTAACATGAATAAATATGAAAACCAATATTATAATAAGCTATTGAGGAAGTATAAGGATTGTCTTGCATGATCTTATTCTGAGTTGAAGGATTATAAGGAATATTTTTTTAATATGAGATACCATTAGAGCCTCATACTAAACCCTTTAGGAAAAATAAAATTCCTATCAACCCCATCCTTGTAACTAAGATGCAATAGGATTTGAAAAAGTTAAAATATGGTGGGATAATCCAACCCACTAGGTACTCCTCATGGGTGGAAAATTGGTACCAGTTAGAAAAAAGAATGGGGATATTAGGCTTTGTGTGGATTTTAGAAATTTAAACAAAGCATCACTCAAAGATAATTACCCATTTCCCAACATGGATAATATGCTACAAAAGGTAACAAGATCTGAGTTACTATCTACATTGGATGGATTCTTAGGATATAACCAGGACTAGTGAAACAATCAAAATAGTTCAAAATTATTTTCACTAACCTCTTGGGAACATATGTCTATGTTAGGATCCATTTTTATTAATGAATGCTAGAGAAAATTATCAAAGAGCCATAGATGTGGCCTTCTCTAATTTTACTAATGATTTTATCATAGTATATAAAGATGATATAACTGTCATTTCTTTAGAAAAAGGGGTTGATAAAACACATGAAGAACATGTTCCATTTGGATAAGGAATATACCTTGCGATAGGAAGATCTAAAAAGCTAATCATGACATGGAGAGGCATGCGCCTAGGGTGACCCACACCTTGACACTTGGGGCCAGATCTGAGGTTGCAAAGGAGTTTGTTAGAGCTCAGATGCCTATTTATACATGCGCCCTTGGCAAAGAAAGAGACACAAGTGAGGTAGCGGAGCTCTGCCAAATTACTATGAGAACTATGGGATAAAATGGGTAAATGATTCTAGGAAGGATGTAATGGGAAATGGGAATGCAAATTTTGTTTTGTGAGCATACATGTATGGATCCAGATATGGTGCATGATTGTGGTCTACCACTCTGTGATGTTTTGGAGTAATACTATGAATGAATGTGATAAGGTTACCACTATGTTTATATTAAGATCTCTTTCTGTATTATCTGCATGTTTCCACTATGCTTTTGATCTTGTATAATCATGAACCTTACTTGAATGTTAAGTCTTATTGTGGATTTATAACTTCCTAGTTCTATTAATTTTGTTGTGTGCTTTGTTTCTATTATGACTGAAGGGGTGTAGAAGCCATCTGAGCTCTATAGCTTCTTCATGTCTATTAAATCACTAAGTTAGAATCATGAATTATGCCTTCCACTAAACTCACATAAAAGAGAGACTCGGCTCCCTCTCACGTGCCTCGGGTGAGTGCCAGTGCCTGCCATTGGGTGATAGGTCGGTGCGCATGAGGTTCCCTTGTTCTTGGTGGGGTGAAAAAATGACTACATCTTGGTTCCATTTCTGGGACCTCTTTTTGAAGTTGTAGTGGAACATGGCATACATCATGATTTGTGCAAAAAAGTGATGGTGGAGCACTTAACACTTGAAGGTGTTGAAGATTGGTTTAAAAGCATGGAGGATGAATTCACTCAGAGATTCAATACTGGACCTAGGTTTAACACGAAGATGGGTGGAGGACACTCTTTATCATGAGTTGTATGAAACCTTCTTCTATTGTTTCCCAGTAGAGTTATTTGAATGGCTCTCGGCTTATACATCTAGATCGGGGTGGTATTATAAGTCACACCCTTGGACCCAAGAAACATATCAGAACTTGCAAGATGTTGATCTAACATGGACCCGTGCTATAGATCATTGGTGGAAGGGAGTATTGACTAGCTACACTCTAGAATACGCCATTTCCACATATTCCTATCTAGAAGTTGTTGAGTTTGAGTTTTTGTGGGAGCCCAGAGGATCATTTCTGCATGTTATCCCCCTTGTGATCAAAATCTTGATGGTAACCATGGGTTTAGAGGCATTTCCTATGGCCGGCTAAACCACTCTGAGTGCTTGGTGAGGAAGCCAGGTTGGGGAAGAGATGGCTGATATAACAACTAAAAAGGAAAGGGAGGAGAGATGGCTCAAGTATAATGAAGTGCGTGAAAGGGAGATCGATAGACAACATGGGATTACAAGTGGGTTATGGAGCCAGACATGGTGGAAAGGAGTTGAGGTTCACATGGAGGATGTGGAACCGAACATTTTGTGATACCCCATCTTGGTAAGCATGGGAGAGAAAACCTTGCGGCTTCTGATGAGAGTCCATCGCGTAGAGAAAGAAGAGTTGTTGGCACACATCTGACCCCACCTAGTGACCAAACCTTGGCACTTGGTTTGTTTGAATGAGGGAAAAGTATAGTTGATCCATTTGATATCGGTAAAGCAACCGATCAACACCCAAAAGATACAACTTCTCATTTGGGACTTCTATGGCTTCACACACTATTCCAGTATTTGGTGGAATGTTTGGACAAGGCACATATCCAGCTGGTTTTGGAAGTGCGTTAGGAAGTGGTGGAGGAAATAATATGGGAGTGGCACTAGTTCACAAACTATCGAGTGCGTAATTTAGTGGAATGAAGGAGCATTGGCACAACAAACACGGGCCGTGTACTTAACACAGGAGGATCTGGAGGTGGAAGTGGTGGAGCTGGTGGCTCTAGGATCTAGTGGATCCGATGGAGGAGGAAACATTGGAGGAAACCAAGGGACTGGATCGGGAGGACAAGGACCTCAGCCACCTCCTCAAGTCTTTTTGAGATGTCTCTACACTTACAAAATTATAGTGGGATAGAAGATGCCACAAGAGCATGTGCATAAGTGTGAGCTCTATGGCGTGCAAAGGGGATCACGACCCGAGGATGAAAGGCTAGTCAATTTGTGATGACCTTGTAAGGACACATGCATAGTTGGTATAGAAAGTATGACCCTCATCAGACTATTGTGGATTATACCATCGTTGAGAAATGCATTCTTGGTGGAATTCCACATACCTGAGTTTGAACAAAAGAGCATCAGCTCTCTCAAAGAAATCCAGTAGGGAATGGCAGAGAGCGTGTGGGAATATGATGCACTTTAAAACTCTATTGTCTAAACTATCTTATGATATCCACCCTTCACAACATGCTTAGTGGTTTTTGGAGGGTTGATCACACCCTTTAGGAGGGCTTTGTCTCATAAAACATTCACGGACCGCGTGAAGCATTGGAAGCTACTTTACATGTTGAGGTAGTTGGTAGTGTTGACACTAGTGTTAGCCCATTTTTAGAGGCTCAGATCACTGCCATGGCTAAGAAATTGGAGAAATTATCTGCCAACATAGTTCTAGAGACTCGCGGTGGGATGTGGTGCATGGATTGTAATGTAGAAGGGCACACAAAGGATAATGGTGGGATATGTACTCGGAAGGTGGTACATGCCATGTAGTAGTAAACTGTGAAATATGTCATGGGGACCATGATGCAAGTAGGTGCCCCCTGTTGTAGCGTGCGATCCACAAAAATGTGTCTTGTTATTACAAGATATGTACCTCAACCACACATGACACCAAGGATTGTAGATTGATTGACCAGATTCATGAGGCAATTGATCTTGGTGCAAATGGCATTGCCAGTAGTTCCAAAGGAGATGAACATTGGTATGAAGAGCGCGGAGATGGAGTGCGCGTGGAAGAGGGTTTGTGGAGGATTTCATGGTCGTGGTAACCGTGGGGAAGAAGTGAGTTCCCATGTGGAACATGCTTTAATTGTGGAGCCACAGACCATTATAAGCGTGAATGTCTAGATCTTCTACAATGCTCTGGTGTGGAAAAAAACATAAGTATGAAGAGTGCCAGAGTTATATGAACATATGAGTAGCGAGTACCGGAAGGATAAGGGTGCTGCCATGGTGAGTATTAAGAAGGATGACGTGCAATGGCTCCCGTGAGTAATACGTGAATCAGAACTAGAGCTTATTATGGTAACAACAAGGGTGGAGTCCACACGTGCAAGGAAGTGCCTAGGTAGAGACCTCTGGTTTTGAGGGAAGAAGTAGTACATGGGAAGTATCCAAATCCGGCTCACCAGAAAGAAGTCTACCAAGAAACCATGGACGTAATTTGAAGCTTACAAGGGGAGATCCAATGCTTAAAAGAGAAAACTAGAAAAGATGAGAAAAGAAGACTAGTAGAAGCACCAAAGGATGACTTGGATGAGGTTAAGGAGGTGTGTAAACTGCTGAGGTAGGAGAATATTATTCCCTTGTTAGGGGCATGGTTGAGAGAAAAGGTCCGCATCTTGGGAAGAACACGAAAGGTAGATCCTGCATGCAAACCTCCCACCTCACAGCCTTGATTATGATAAAGAAGATCACCTTGAACGTAGTAGTGGATGGATGGTTGCTTAGCAACATCCTCATTGACATAGGTGTGGAGGTTAATGTTCTCACTCTAGATGCCTGAGCATCAAATGGGAAGACCTACATTACAGCCATCTTCAAATGTGTTGTATATGGAAAATAAGACAAAGGCAATGCCCATAGGTGTCTTGAAGGATGTGACCATTACCATTTAGGGGACTAGGTTCACTTGGGGATTTTGAAGTCTTGGTTTTGCCAAGGTAGATAATTTCCTAGCTTTACTTGGGTGCCCGTGGTGTTATAAGAATAATGTAGATCTCTGGTTTAACAAGGGGTACATAAGCTTTGAAAACAAGGAAGAGAGGGTGATTATACCTGCTTGTTGATGGAAATTCACACCCTATACTGAACCCCTTGGAGAGGAGGTCCTTGAAGAAATATATGTGTGCTCCATAAGAGATCTAGAGACCATCCACCCTACAGAAGGAGTCATCCAGTTTGATGATGCTCAATCTATCAGTGATACTACCAGTATAGCATGTGATAATTGGGTGCATGGGACTTATGAATTGATTGGGTGACATCTGAAAGGATCGGTGACCAAGGTAACCATGGTGCGTATAGTTTGGTGCCTAGGAGGAAAGGAAATAACCAAGTATTCTAGGGATGCATACCCTGAGGTCTTTTTGAGAGAAATGGAAGCTCTTTGGAGGAGGATGAGTGATGAGGTATCTTTGAGTTATGTTTTGATAAAGGAAAAGTGCGAGGTGGTGGGCCATGCATAGTGAAAACTTGTTGGAGTGGCGTGAAGTTAGAATTGTGCTCACTGTTTGATTCTCGAAGAGCAACATACCCACCACTATCAAGGATTACAATGGCAATGGACCCACCTCTTCCCACATCCAGGCATGTGAGAGGGTCTAGGGAGAAGGCACGGAAGCATTACCACCCTCCCTTTGGGTGCACAAGCTGTATTCGACACTACAAGGTTTGTGCGTGCGCTTGGTACATCCATTCTAAAACTCACGCCAAATGGGAAATTGGTAGGAATTAGCGGCTGACTTGGTTCACACATTTGAGTACCGAAGTACCATGCAACCGGTTGATGAGGCATTACAGACTATCAAATGCCTCACTCTAGGGGATTGTGCCATGGTGGAAGATAGGTTAGTAAACTTACTTGGTGGACCTAGCTTGGAAGCATGGTTTGAAGAGGAGGAACCAGAAGACATATAATTTGAGTGCGTGTGTTTGAAAAGGAGAAAGGAAAGATGGTATACGTTATTGATGGAGAGGAGATGGAGAGCTGAATGTCGACCATTCGGTTGGGATGCGTGAAGTAGTTGATAGTGTGGATGCATGTGCACGTGTGTATCATGAACCACTCAAAACCAAGAAAGTTAACATCGGCTCGGAGAAGGAGCCCAAGGAAGCTATCATTGGGGACTACTGGTCAGACAAGGAAGTATCAAAGATCATCGATCTCTTGCGTGAATTTGAGGATTTATTCCCATGTGGATACCATGAGTTGAAAGGCATCCACCATTCATTGGGGGAAATGAGGATAAAGTTGAAAGATGGTGTGCACCGGTCAGGAAGAGGCCTTACAGGATGAATCCCAACATGCGCGTAAGGGTTAAAGAAGAGCTAGACAAAATGATAGCATCGGTATCATTGAGGTTATGGAGGAATCAGAATGGATAAGTCCAATGGTGATCAACATAAAGAAGGATGGGTGGATTAGGATATGTGTGGATTATAGGGAATTGAATGTTGTTTGTATCATAGATCCTTTTCCCACCCCCTTCATTGAAGAGATTTTGGAAGGAGTTCTTTGGGCGAGGTCTATTCCTTTATGGATGGATTCTGGGATATCACCAAGTAAGGATTGCCAAGGAAGACCAAGAAAGACAACTTTTTCACCTTTGAGTGGGAAGCTTTGCATACATGGTCATGCCCTTTGGATTGAGAATGCGCCGTTGTATTTTTCACGCATAGTGGTACAAGCATTTAGGACTTCATCCACAAGTTCCTTCAAGTATATTTGGATGATTGGATAGTGTATGGATTGGTAAGGGACCATTGTGATAACTTGAGATTGATGTTTGAAAGATGTCGCGTAGTTGAGGATTTCCCTCAACATCAAGAAATGTATCTTTGCAACCCCTTTTGGAACGTTGTTGGGGCATATCATATGCAAAGAGGGCTTACTGGTGGATCCCCATGAAATTTGTAGTTATTGTGGGGTTAGGGGAGCCCACCAGCCAAAGCGTCATGCGTGGATTTCTTGGACACACTGGGTACTACAGAAAGTTCATTAAGGGATATGCCAAGATCCGTGCCTTTGGAAATATTGCTCAGACATAAGAGTGCCTTTCGGTGGGGAGAGAGGTGCATAGAGGGCATTTGACACTCTAAAAGAAAGGCTTATCACCGCACCTATTCTACGATTCCCATCATGGGATAAACCTTTCCATGTCCACGTGGATGCCTCTGGTACAACAATGGGAGCCATTCTTGCTCAACCAGGAGAGGGGATTGTTGATCATCCCTTGTGTTTTGCAAGTAGAAAGTTGACACCAATAGAACAAAATTATACAATGACCAGAGTGAGGCATTGTCAATGATCTACGTGCTCCACAAATTTAGACAATATCTGCTGGTGACTCCCTTCATATTCTACACTGACCATATGGCCTTGAAGTATCTAGTAAACAAAGTAAGTGTTGCAAGGGCGCATATGCCGTTGGGTACTTTTATTTCAGGAATTTGAATTCAAAGTGGTGGTAAAACTGGGAAAGAACAATTGTGGGCTGGATCATTTATCAAGGATTGATTCGGGAGAGGATGCATGCAAAGTATCGAGGAAACCATGCCGGATGCACAACTATTCAGGTTTGTGTGCGTGCCCTCGGAGTTAGAAGACATTGTTATTTTTCTCAAGGAAGGTGTGGTGCCCGAAGGGATGAATGCACTTGGAAAGAAAAAGGTTAGCCATATGCACCACACCCTTCATGTTGATCAATGGGGATTTGTATAAAATGGGCATGATGAGGTTTTTGCGGTGTGTATTAGAACATGAATGCATGGCCATAATAGAAGAAGCCCATGGTGGGATTTTTGGAGGACACTATGTGGGGAATGCAACCACGTGTGAAGATCCTAGTCGTCGGACTATGGTGGGAGATGATTCACCAGGATTGCATTGAGTTTTGCAAGGCTGTGACCACTTCCAGTGCCTTGGAAAACTTGGAAGAAGGGATGAGATGCCCTTGTGCCCCATCACCAGCGTGGAACCTTTTGAAAAATGGGAAATAGATTTTTCAGACCAATCTCACCAGCTATGTGAAGGACTAACTCGTGGTATATCATTACCTATACTGATTATCTGACAAGGTGGGTAGAGGCCGCACCCACTAAGGATTACACCGTAGCCACGACTACTAGATTTTTGTGGGAAAACATTATAAGTAGGTATGGGTGCCCATTAAGTTTAACAAGTGATAGGGGCACTCACTTCTTAAATGAAACCATCAGGATTCTATTGGTAGAATTCATGGTAGCCCATCATAAGACTACCCCTTATCACCCTCAGGAAAATGGGACTAGAGGCATTAACAAAATCCTTAGTCACACATTGACTAAGATATGTGATGTGGGTAGGAAGGATTGGGATGACAAGGTGTCAGCAGTTCTTTGGGCATATAGAACAATGTATAAAAGATTGAACAAGGCCACACCATTTCAATTGGTGTTTGGCATGGAAGTTTTTCTAGTGGAATTCATGTTACCATCATCTCATGTATAGCGTGCATGTAGGAGGTTGGATGATGAGCAAGCATTGGAAGAAAGAATGATGAATTGATAAAGTTGGATGAAAGGCACTCACTAGCAAGATGGAGCCAAACAACTGAGAAGGAAAAGAAAAAGGCATGGCATGACCACCATATTAAGAACAAATAGTTTGAGGTTGGCCAGATGGTATTACTATATGATTCTAAATTTCTACGCCATCTGGAAAGTTGAAGGTGCATTGGTTGGGTCCTTATGTAATTTCATACATCCTTGATTTGGGTGCGTGCCAGTTACAAGTGTTGGATGGAACAAAATTACCTGGACACTTCAATGGGAGTAGGTTGAAGCCCTACTATAAATAATGCTTCTTGGTGTTTGTAAATAAGGTAGTTTTTCAGTTAGCTTAGAATTTCCTTTTATGCTTTTCCTTTCTTGTATTTCCCTTTCGCGTTGTTGTTTGTTTTGTGCCTTGGGCACCGGTAACCTTATTACTTTTAAACTTATGAATGCGCAGAGGACCGTGCATCGATTTAGTGTGGGGTGAGGTGATAAAGGAAGCATGGAGTTATTTTTGTAGGAGGATTGGGTTGGTAGACCATTTGAATTGGCCCTATTGAAAAGATGCATTAGGAGAAAAGAAGGCTAGATGGGTGGAAAAATAAGGTTACATTGGAAATCCACGTAAAGGAGAAAAAGTGCAAAAACATGAGGTAGGTGAAAGCAAGAATCATGAGGATGGAAGAGGTGCCTTTGGTGCTGGTAACATGTGCATGCAAGAGTCTTCTGTCAAGATGGATTGTTTTACATGCCAGAAGGTTGGAAAAGTTTTTTCATGTAAGGATTGGGCGCGGGTGGAAAAGTTTTCATGCAAGGATTGGCGTGGGTGAAAAAAATTTTTTGCAAGGATTGGGCACGTGAGGAGAAGCGTTGAAGTCGGGTTTTGTTTGAAAATGCCACATTAAACATGGTCATACGGTGGTAGGTAGCCTAGCCTTAAATGCGTAAAAGTGGAAAAACCTATAAATACAAGAATGGGCATTTCATTATTTTCACTTTGAAAACAAGAAGAGTGATTTTCTTTTCAAGAGCTAGGGTTTCGAGAACTGACTCGTGTGAAGGAAAATCCCAAAAACTTAAGTGCAATCGGTCCATTAGATCTACAAACTAGAGTAGAAGTGATTCACGGGTGTGAGGAACATTGTGAAGAAGCACCGTGATCGAAGGGAAAATAGAGATTAGGGTTTGTGTTTTAGGGCACGGGGCATGTGAAGAAAACTTTCAAACAAACTCACAAGTTAACCTGGAATGAAAGCAAGGGGTACAATGATGGCCACAAAACTAGTAGGTAAACCATAGAACAATCCAAGAAGGGAAAGGGTAAAGGAAAAGGGAAGAAGAAACAAGAGGAAATACCCTTGGATATGAATGAAGAATGGTATTCAGAAATGCAATACCCGGATGGGGTTTTTCTAGGGCAAGAGTGGGAGTCCCACATAAGACAGATGACCATGATCGACTATAATCACTGGTCAAGCATAATTGTGAAGGAAATGGCACTGGAGCTGGTGCACCCCACAAATAAATGAACACCTGATGGGTTGCCAATCTCTATGCGTGGTCAAGGTGAAAATGGAGAAGGCAGGGCTTCTCAACTTTACTGAGTTGCCATATTTTGGGAAGCCCGAGCACTTGTACCAATGGTTGATGACGTGCGTACATGAAGACTTCTTTTGCTTCATAGGGCACAAAATGTGCATAACTCCCCAGTTAATTTCACACTTCACAGGCCTAAACTATGTAGGGGATGCTCATAGATGACCTCTAGGATGAGGAGGCAATCAGGGAAACCATAGCATCCCAGGAATTGAAGAAGGGATCAAGATACTATGACATCTCGGATATCAGTGATCCGGTGATGAAGATGGCCGCGCACCTTGTCTCCAAGCTGAATGGACAAGAGAGGTGGACCCAGGTGAGAAAGCCCTGGTTGAATGTCTATAGGAAGGTCGCGGAGGGCACCGTATACAACATCTCCCAGTACATAGTAGATGAAATCATAAGCAAGCATGAGAGAATGGAGGAAAAATCCTTTTGGAAACATTCTGTTAACAATTGTGTTCTCAGAAATCGGGGTGCTGGATGCATCGAAAATTCATGTGGGAGTACCCTGCTGAAGACCCTTCACCCATGGATAGATTCTAGAAATACACATGTGAATCAATGACAGGGGTACACAAGGTGCACTTAGAAAAATGGTATAAGCACCTTAGGAATGCATTTGGGGCTGAATGGTGGATCCTGAACAACTCCCATGTGGCAACCGAAGGAGAAGCAGAGTTTGCGGTCTACCAACACTTCTACATTGGAAGGTTCATCTTGGTGGATGGTAGTTGGAGTCCATGGTGCAAACTCCCATTCTCATTTACTACCCAATTTTTCCAAGCAGGGGTAAATAGATATAAGGAATCAAAGAAATTAAATCTGGAGTTGTCCACCCTTGACAGAGAGCATAGGGAGATGAGAAAGAAGTTGGTCTACCAGAGAAGTGCACGTACGTTGAAAGGTACATGTCACAGGATGTGCACATTGTAAGGCCATTGACCTTACCTATTGTTGGGAGCAATGCCGTGAGGATCTACCTACGCATAAGGCCAAAATTTGAAAAGGGTGCATACGTGGAGAATGAGATATCCATCCCGGATGACCCCATGGGAAGAAAGAAGAAGCCCACATGCCAAAGTGTAAGGAGAGGGAAGAGGAAGAAGAAAAAGGGTGGTGGAGAAGTAGAATGTAGATACCATGGGGCCAGTACCTACATCTAGAAGAAGAGGAGAATGGTGGTCAGGGAGAAGACCCCGGAGCCTGTGAAGCCACCATCCCCTGAAGAACCCTCAGATGAAGAGAGGACAACATCCCGACTCTGGAGTTTTCTGCAAAGGAAGAAGAACAAGGGATGGAGGAACAAGAGTCTGAAGATACAGATGACCGAACACCTATATAGGTGAAAAGGATGATGATGAAGGGGAAGAGTTGGAGGTGAATCAGGAACCTATTGATGTCCATGATTCGGAGGGAGAGAGGAGTAGAGGATACAAATGATGCTTTCATCTTTGTAAGGAGGAAGGGCACCCAAGGGGAGGAAGGGTGCATGGAAGAAAGGAGTGAAGGGGCAAGTACTAAGGGGCTAGATATGCCCAAGCTCACTCAGGAGGAAGTAGATGAGAAAGTGACAAGGGAGGAGAGAAGATAATTAATACCTTGGTCGAAGAGGAGTTGGAGTAGCAGCGGAGCTCGTACTCGGTGAGTTCAAAGAAGAGCAGAGGGAGAAGAGTGTGGGTAGCACAAAAGGCCCAACTCTTTCAGTAACTATTCCCAAGGG
Organism: Taxus wallichiana var. yunnanensis; assembly: GCA_018340775.1. Classification (NCBI taxonomy): domain Eukaryota; kingdom Viridiplantae; phylum Streptophyta; class Pinopsida; order Cupressales; family Taxaceae; genus Taxus; species Taxus wallichiana. Next base: position 629,234,979 of record CM031235.1, read on the forward strand.
CATGTGCATGGGAAGTAAACATGCGGAAGGGGGAAGAACAATGATGGGATACATTGATGACCCCAACAAAGTTTTTGCACGTGCATTTCAGTACATGCCCACCAAGGAGCTCACCACCATGGAATCCTTTGACCCTGAGGGTGGGTACCCATACATGAGGAAGATGTTATCATGGGCATTCGACTCCCACCTTGATGAGCCTGAGTTCAAAGTTAACCAAGGAGTGGTATTAGTGCTGCTTCGAAGGAAAGGGGGAAAACCCCATTGTAAACATGCAACAACTATCGGATGAGCAAGTGTGTAATGTGCTCAACAAAGTCTCCGTAGAAATTGAGGCTAGGCTCTTCTACAGGAATGACAGGGTTAAAGTCTTGGAGGACCTATTGGAAAAGAGGAAGGAAGAAGTAGTCAAGCTAATGAAGGACCTCAGCCTTGAGAAATTAATCAACGCTCAACTACGAGAGGAGCTTTAGGAGGAAAAGGCTAGGGTACGTGAAGTTTCCAAGAAGGTGGAGCTCATCTCCCAAGCTATTATCATGAAGCACCCGGACCTTAACCCTCACGCAAAAGTATGGATCCTCCCTGGAATGCCTAGAGGACTTGACTCGGATCCTCACCATGGAAAGGTAGCCTTTGGCCTTGGAGTCGATAGAGGAGGTAGTTGTGCTTGGAGAAGGAGGACAAGCTAAAGGTCATTGTGCTCATGGCTGAATACAACAAGGTGCTCACTGACATGTAAAAATAGTTACACAAACCATGGGGGTCACCTATGACCATTGTGCGGATCAAGACAAGGTGACAAGCATGCTGCTTGCTAGCAATGATGAGGCTGAGCTGAAGGACTTCAGGGAAAAGAATAAGGGCAATAGATTTGAGTGAGAAAATATCCTAGCGAAGTGGAAAGAAGTCTGAAGCTATTGAGAACCGGTGAGTCTCAATCAAAACCCGGCTAAAAGAGCTCTATAAGGTCATCACGAGGAAGATGGATGCCCTGGAGGATCATGCCAAGGAGCTGGAGACTATGGTGGAGACCATTAACATGAAGGGGGAAGGGTTAACCTTTGATGAGGTGAGCACCTTGGTTGGTGATATCTACACTAGAGCGTAGGATGAAGTCAGTGCTTGGAGTACACTGGAGGCTGACCTGCGGCAAAAATTTTCCCTTCTTCTTCTTTAGGAAAAATTTTCCCTCTATTCTTTCTCTCCCCCATTCTTTATTCTTTCCCTCCATTCTTTTCAAGGCAAGGCCTTGCATTTTTGTACTGCATTCTTTGAAAAGGTTCCCGAGGGTGGAGAATAGGTGAAGTGTGGGGTAATGTTGGGCCCCTAATATAGCTTCCAAATCTTAAAGGTGTGTAGGTGCACATGGCTGAAGAGAAGGAGAGTGTGTGAAGTGAAGCGCTGCAAGGAAGAATTCAAAAAGGGTTCTTGGAGAACCAAGGACATGTGCACACACGTGAAGAACAATTTAGGACTTAGCCATTTTGGCCTTTTGGATAGAACACATGAAGAACGTGTTCCATTTGGATAAGGTTCCAGCTGGTGACAGGGTGTCTGGAAGGAATATACCTTGCGATAGGAAGATCCAAAAATCTAATCATGACATGGAGAGGCATGTGCACAGGGTGACCCACACCTTGACACTTGGGGCCAGATCTGAGGTTGTAGAGGAGTTTGTTAGAGCTCAGATGCCTATTTATACGTGTGCCCTTGGCAAAGAAAAGAGACACAAGTGAGGTAGCGGAGCTCTGCAAAATTATTGCGAGAACTATGGGATAAAATGGGTAGATGATTCTAGGAAGGATGTAATGGGGAAATGGGAATGCAAATTTTGTTTTGTGAGCATACATGTATGGATCCAGATATGGTGCATGACTGTGGTCTGCCTCTCTGTGATGTTTTGGAGTAATACTATGAATGAATGTGATAAGGTTACCACTATGTTTATGTTAAGATCTCCTTCTGTATTATCTGCATGTTTCCACTATGCTTTTGATCTTGTATAATCATGAACCTTACTAAATTGAGCTCTATAGCTTCTTCATGTCTTAAATCACTCAGAACATGAATTGTGCCTTCCACTAAACTCACATAAAAGAGAGACTTGGCTCCCTCTCACACGCCTCGGGTGAGAACCCAAGACTACCTGCCACCGGGGTGATAGGCAGTGCGCATGAGGTTCCCTTGTTCTTGGTGGGGTGCAAAAATGACTATAGATGTACAAAAGGAATTTTTTGCGGCATGTAGGAGTTATGATAGACCCTGAAAGGGTGGAAGAAATTGATAAAGTCCCCATCCCCATGTCTAAGAAAGGCATCCAATCCTTCTTTGGAAAAATAAATTTTGTAAGAAGGTTTATCTCTAACTTTTCGAGATCACTCTCCCATCACAAACATGTTAAAAAGGATCAAGTCATCAAGTGGGGAGAAGGGTCTCCAATAATTTGAAGGAATAAAGGAGGCACTCAAAACTACCCCCATATTAACCAACCCTAATTATAAGAAGGATTTTTAGATGTTTTCTTTTTCTTCAGAAAATAAAATTTCTTCTATGTTATTATAGAAGGATGAAGAGGGGCATGAGAAACCCATTTTCTTTTTCAGCAAGGCCTTACAGGGATATGAGTTGAAATAATCCATTATAGAGAAAAAATATTTTTCCTTGATAAAATCTATTAAAATTTTCTAACCCTATATTATGAGTTCCAAAATCATAGCCTATGTGCCTCATATAATGGTGAAGGACATCTTATCACAAATGGAGATGTAAAACAAGAGATGTAGGTGGGTGAACAAGCTTCATAATTATGATATGGATATTTAGACCACAAAGTTAGTTAGAGGTTTGGGCTTAGTAAGGATGATGATAGAAAACAACCTATAGGTAGTTGAGATACACAATTTTGAAGAGGATGAGTTACACCCTCATGAAAAGTTTCGAGTACATCACTTGGTATAAAGACATATTATATTACTTGAGAAACATGAATTGTATTACACACCTAGACAAGAATAAAATGAGGAGAATCAATATGGTTTCCCATAAATATATCTTAACTGATCATGGAATGAATTGGAAAAGCCTGGAAAGAATGTTTTTGAGATGTATTACAAAGGATGAGGCCCCTAAAATAATTTTTGAGTTTCATGGAGGGTTGTGTGGTGGTAATTTTGCTGGGAAAGTTACTGCCCACAAAATATTAAGGGAAGGTTATTGGTGGCCTTCACTTTTCAAATATGTAACCTGTTGGTACAAAAATGTGAGAGTTGCCAACATTTCTTAGGAAGGATGAAATCTTCTGGAGCCCTTCCCCTACAACCCGTATATGTGGAGGATCCATTCAAATAGTGGGGATTATATTTTATAGGTAAAATATCAAATTATTCAAGTGTTGGCCATAAATGGATATTTTTAGCCACTGATTATTTTACCACATGGGTTGAGGTTATCCTTACCAAGAAGGAAACTCTTCAAGTAGTCATGGATTTCATCCTCTATCACAAAATGTGGAGGTTTGGGGTCCCCACCAATTTAGTTACTGATAATTCCATGAGTTTTAGGGTAAATCCATTAGAAAAAATGGGCCATGAATATTGCATAACCTTAGATTATGCTTCAAATTACAAACCCCAAGGAAATGACCAAGTACAATCAAACAATAAGAACAAGTTCAAAATTTTCAGAAGAACATTAGAAGTAAATAAAAGGAAGTGGGGTGATAATCTCAAGTTTACATTATGGGTAGATAGAGTTACCAAAAAGAGAGATACTAGTAAGATCCATTATGAATTGGTTTGTGGGGTTCAATCTCTTTTTACCCTTCACTTGCAAACCGTCTTTTTATAAATTCATTTAATAGTTATAAGATGGGGAAAGTGTTAGTCCTTATGAAGCCATAATCAACTAGATTATGGAATTGGATGAAGAAAGAAGAGAATATCATCAAAGACATGTCAAGTTAAAGGAGAATCTCAATAAAATATTTGACAAATATGTTACTCCAAGAAATTTCAATGTGAGAGACCTAGTTTTATTATGGGACAAAGAGGCATGAAGACAAGGGAAAACATGGAAAATTTGATGCCTTGTAGATATGGCCTTATTATATTGACATAAGGATTAGAGTGCACACTTTCTTCCCTGAAAGTATTTGAGGGATTTGCTAGAGTTTCTTTTCAATGGCGTACACCTCAAGAAATTCGGGATTGAGATAGATAGTCAAGTATGTTCTTTGTAAATTATATAATTTTATTGTCTTGTTTTTTCATTATTTCCTTTTTGTGTTTTGGTCTATAGTGACCAAGTTTTATGAGATAAAAATATACCCATGACTTATTATTTATTTGTTTAAGAGGCCATGTGTGTTTATTCTCATGAATCCTTACCCAATGGATTAGGCACCTAGTCTATTTGATGTGATGTTTTGTGTTCTTGTGGCACCCAAGGGGGTGCACATCCCCAAGATGGAGCCAATGTTGGTGTTAATTTTGAGATTACACCTTAGAATAAATTGACTCCTCCTAAATTTTGCTCATGCTCATAAAACTCCACCTTCCATAAGTTCATTATCCTAGTAGATTCTCCTTCAAACTAGTTTCTCCAAATATAAATGATCCCGTGTTAAGTAAAATTAGAAATATTATTTTTACATTAACTATTGTGTGAATTTTGCATGATCGCAAGACAATAATGATCAAAATGGTTTGAAATAGATCAACCTATGAATCAATTATGGATGCATATACACTTAAATAAAATTTATTTCCCTTACAAACTCTACATTTTTGTTTGTCTCTGCAAAATTTTATTTCGTTCTGTCACCTAACAATTTGACACTCTCTAGAGACTTAACATTGGTGGAACCTTTGAGTATACTTGAAATTTTGTATGAGAATGAAAAAATGTAAACATATCCCTGGTCCTTGACACAGGAATAACCATGTAATATTATAAATAAGGATTGAGGCGTCTTTACAAATTTGTAATTTTACAATGTGTGTGTCATATGCAAAAATGTAAACTGCACTCAAAGCCCCATGCCAAAAAAGGGACTCTTATCATCATGATGACATAAGGCAGTATCAAAAATTCCATGAGTATTAACACTTGCAGTTTTACACTTCATGTAAGAATGCAAACTACTTTTAGACCCCTAGGGATCGACAAAGGACATGTGTCATATTATTAAAGTATCTTGGTATCGGGAACATTGGTCAACTTTTTAATTTTGTATTTTTTCAGTTAAATACATGAATGTAACATACGCCGCAAGTTCGATCCCCACTAAAACAGAAACATGGATGGTTCTCATTCAAATAAGAAAAAGTGAAGATCTAATGAATGTGGTTGAATATAAATCATCTATGGATTCCACCCTTAATGTTGATTGTATGAAGGGATTAAAGATTTAAATTTTACTAATTATTTCAGATTCTTACTTTCATGTGATGAACTCAGTATTCTAGATCCCTAAAAATATGAATCGGATTGCAGGATTTAGGGATTTGATTGTAAAGAATGATTTTTAAGAAAATTTAAGTAGTTAGGATGCATGCGACTAGTATTTCGAAGAGATGCACAAATACAGGTAAGTTCCCCTGGAAACTAGAAAATTACTTGAGTTTTCATTTGCATAAAAGGGTTTTTAAGAAGCTCCCATAAATTTTTTTTTCTCCTACACTTGGTTATTCGCATGATCCCCATATTACTTTAATAAGAAACTACAAATATTTTACTAAGAAAAATTAAGATAAAGGTAGTTGTAACCCCTATTACTTCGCATATCACAAGTAATTTGGATGAGGTGCTAGATACTAACCTAGTTAAAACAAAACAAATGAATTTTTATAAGATTGTATGCCAAGGATATAAGTGATGACATGAAAACAATCGATGTTAGTGGTATTGATTTAGCTGTCATTTTTCCACCCTCTATACATTTCCCATAATTAGTGTGTGATTGTGTTGAAAACTACAACCTAGAAGTCATGGAGGTATTAGATGGAAGTAGTAGTAGGATCCTCTCTTTGACACCGAGGAATTTCCAATAATATTGGGATTGTCCTAGGTTTAGAAGCTGATAAAAATTGACATACATAAAGCATAAGGCCAATGGGATGCCAAACATGTTGAATATGCAACAAACCTCAACACTCAATAGTTGATAAATAATAAAGGTTCTTCTTCTAGGGTACCTAAGAAGTTAACCGAGATCACACTTAATGGAAGAATTTGAGGACATCATTACCCTACTAAGTAGGATTACAGGTTTGAAATCAGTTTATGATTTATAGGAATTGATGTCTAGTTACATTTAAATCATCTTGAATAACACCGAGAATGTTTTTTGGGCCACATTCATAACTACATCCATCTATGATAAACTCATTGAGATTTTGTATGAATCGAGAGAGAGAAATACAATTAGGTGTGAGTTTATATGATGCCATACCTTATTTACAACATTGCATGTACAAAACAAATCTCTCTAATATCCTAAGATAAAATTATTTCACCACCCATAGGGTATATGATGTATATGCTTGGCTAATTATGGAAAATTGGAAGGAAATTTCATAAAGATAAATGATGCTTTATTTACACAATTATATGCCCCTTCAGCCAAATTTTGAGTAATATAACATATTTGCAGCTTCTAAAAGGTAATAAATGAGTATGGATACTACTTATCCAATTTATATTCTTTGCATACATAAAGGTAAGTGATTTTGAGGGATACCATTTCATGTTTCCCAAATACCTAGATGACAAGTGGGAACTCTTAGAACTCTCAAGGTAACTAGCATAAGTGCATAATTTTATAGTAGGAAATCAAAAGACCAACATAAAGTTCCCCATATTAATAGGGAGATACACCTTCTCAACTATCATAAAATATAGGATTTTGTAAGAGGAGATGGACATATTAAAGTTGGAAAAGTTTCAACCCATGATAAAATATGATATTAGATGGGTGGTTTTCTTGGTCCTATAGAGATCATATGAACATGAATCCCATTATGAAGATTATTGGATGAATTGTAGAGATGAGGAAGATGTCAAATTAAGAGATTTTTCCATAATGAACTTACAATAAGTTATTGATTAAAATATTGTAGTTGTGCCCCGTGTCCTTGTTGATGAAAAACAAATAATGAGACCATACTATGATGACAATAATTTGGCATCACAAATAATTACACCACTTGATTAGAATTAGAATGAGATAGAAAGGTTGGATACTAGAACATCAAATATGAGGATAAGGACATTATCATGGTTATTAGTAAAAGGTTTGGATTTATCATTGCAAAACACTCAAAGTCTTTGTAAGAATATAGGTCCATAGGAATTATATAGAAGATATTCCTCCTTTAAAGGAGGAAGTAGAAAAAAATCCACTGGAAGGAAAAACACTTCAGATCCCTTCCAAAAATATAACTAATGGGATAATAGAGGAATGAAATCCAACTAAATGCAATTATTTAAGCATTTGAGTGAAGAAAAATAACTTGATTGAAAATTGCTTTGAGATGAGCTACATTATTGGGATGGAATCCTTCTTAAAATTGAAGAAATAGTTCACCTAAATGATTAATTAGTGGAATAAGAAGGTATTTTTATCACCGAGGAAAAATTAGCACAACATATTTACGAGGGATCCATCAAGTTAAGAATGAAGGCCCTGAATTAGAGTATCAAAGAAATCACTCTAGGGGGATATAAAATAGTAAAATGCATCAATGACCTTGAAAATAGACTTGGAAAAATAATATCTATCCGATGGATTGACATATGGAGATTTGATTTCAGATGACATAATGCAATATTTTCATTAACAAATAAATAGATGATCAAAGGCTACTACTTCAAGTTTTAATTATGACACCATTCATAATTTTTTCACTTGGAGGGAAAGATAGCTAAATTAGACAAGAAAGTAAAGAAAAACAATAGTGCAAAGTAAATTTGAAAAAAATAAGAGAAAAAGGACTTGTATTTGTGTTTCATGTTGGACCAGATGAGGAGTTCCTCATTCAAATTTTCAAAATATTTGATGCATACAAGGATAAAATGAGTGAATCAACTAAAGATGTAGCAATTGAGGTAGAATATGCATAAAATCATTTTTACATAAAACTTGTAAAATATGTGTATATTAAGTACAAAAATGGGGATTCTAAAGGGGCCCATTCCCTTGGAATTTATATTAGTAATTTTGTATACATATTTTAAAAGTTTTTTATTAAGCATATGGTCAAGTAATTACTACACATTCATCCCTATAAGTAGGAACAAAAGTTAACAATTTATTTTTTCCAAATTTGAGTTCCTTATAGTCTTATGCTCTAAATACATACTATATATCTCTTTCAAGATTATGAGAAATTACCTTATCTATGATCTCTTGGATTCCTATCCTTGGGCCTTCTAAAATATCAACTAATTCTAATTTCTTATGGCAAGACAAAGCCCATTCAAGAATGTAGAGCCCTCCTTTCAAATATGTCTTTGTGTCTCAACGAACACTAGTTTTCAGAGATGAATATGGATTAGAAACATTAGTTAGTTCTATAGGAATAGGATTTTGTGCACTAACATAAGCTACTAGGGTCTTCTTACATCTCTTTAGTGGAGATAAAGGCACATCAGGGCTCATTGAATATAAAGGTGTTGTAGGATTCATTTGAGGAGAGGGCATGATAGAATATTTTCCATAGGCCTTTTCTAGGACAATTAGCCTTTTTAAAATTCAACTAATTTTTGAGAAAGATATGACATATCCTCTCGAAGGTTCTAAATAAGGAATTGTCGTAGCATCAACTGGGATTTTTTTCTTCCATTTCCTTAATAAAGAACAAAAGGAAGAATATGATATTGATCATAGTGATAATTGGCCTATAAAAGTCTCATAACTTCCTTAATTGCTTGGGAAATATATGATATTATAGATGGAATAAATAGTGGAACAAGACTTGAAACATTGAAAAGAAGGGCATTAGTCTAGAAATATTTCTCATCAAAGCTAGATGAACTAAACAAGGAGTCAATGGCCCTATAGGTTTCGTTTGATCTTCAACTGAAAATAAATCTTGATAGAAGATTCATTTGGATCTAAAAGAATAAACATTGAACACAAAGTCTATGAAGATAAATATTTCAGTTCTCCCCCATTTCTATGTCCACCATTTTTTTCAAAAAGAATAATGATACCACTAATATCACGAGAAAAATCGCTTGCAATATCACAAAGAGCTCACAAGTTCATAAGGAGTAAGTGTCAATTTATAGGAAAATAAATACCATGGAGGTATGTGCAAAACATCATAAAAAAATTGAATGCAATATTTACTTAAAATCTCAACATGAGTTGCGAGAAAGAAAGAGTAAAAGATATTAGGCTAAAAGATGTTCCATTGGTTTGATTTGAAGTATTACATGAAGACTATATTATATTTAGATGATTACTTGTAATCATTCCACTTTCAAAAGTATACTTTGCAAAAAGGTAGAAATAAAATAAAATAAAGAAATGATGTCAAGAGGAAAATACTTGAGAAAATAAACATGAGTAATTGTGAAAAGGAAAATACAAACTAACTAATATTCGCATGCAATATAAAAGTAAAAACCAACTCCAAAATTAACAATTGAAAATAAAATCTTTGTATTTAGACAAAGTTATTTCCCAAATCGATTAAAGATCAAGCTCCTCTTGCTATGAAGAAAATAATATTATCTTGTTAGTTGGGGGAAATTTGAATTGAAAAATACATGAAGTTTTGTATAAATATGAGGGTCATTCCTCATATCAAAGGGGGTCATTTTTTCTATTCGAGAAATTGAAATAAAATAAAGTAATTTTTCATGTTTCCATTTTCTCTATATGGAATACATATAAAATCCAATTTTTAATCTTTTGTGTCAAGGTGGTTGCATTGTACAACCATTGAAAAAAATTGAGGGCATATAACTTATGTCCCCTATCAAGAGATTGAAATTTTAAATGACATATGTCTTCTTCTAATTCCATTTTTTTATTTTGGGTCTTATATGTTTGAATTTGATTAATTAGTTATAATTTCTGCTACAATTTTGTGTTTATTTATTTTATGTGTAATACAATGGGTCGGTCCTTGATAGTTGAATTTTGGTTATTAAGTTTATATTGTGTTCGATAACTTTACAATATTTGATATAATTCTAAAATCCTTATTGCAACTATCTTGTTGAGTGATTTTTATCCTTTGAGTGTATCTTTGGCATACATGAGAATAGAAGCAACAAATACTTCATTAGAACAATTGTACGATAATTTATGTTTGGTGTTTTAGAGATTGTGCTGAATAATTATATATGTTGATCATTAATTAACGCAAATACTTTTTTGGAGAAACTTTCACTACTTAATCATATGTTCTTTACTTTCCATAATAACATGTTGTCATGATAGTTGTTGATGTTTTGTTATAATAAGTCTATCATCATCTAATTCCCCTCTTTACAATTCAAAACTACTATAATGATTCCCACACCATCATACTACTATCCAAATATCCATTTACTAATATTTTCTCTATCTTTAGAATCTTTGAAGATACCTATTCTAGCCTATTTTCCCATTAAAAGGTGATGTAAGAACAACTGAATTTTTTTGTCTATAGTAAAATATATTTGAAGTATTAAGCATATATGATATTATTATGACAAATATTGTGAGTGAGTTTTTATGCATGGCCATTATTATCTCATATTGATCCACCATTTAACAAATAAAGAGGAACAAAAATATTATTACCCCCTCTCCATTCAGGTTACCTAACGGGTTCTCTCACCTTGGTGCAATCCATGGCCAAAAGTAGCAAGAAAATTCCATCCCCTTTGTACTGGCTCCTAATCATCCCAAGAGTTTTGTCCCAAATAGGGTGTTAGACATCTCCCTGAGATATAAATGACATGTACCACATAGTCTATCACTCTCCAAACATTCCCATTCTTTGAAAATTCTTCCAAGCCCCTAGGGGGTGTAGGATTGGGAATCAACACAACCAAGAAGGAAATTTTTGTCTTTAAATAATGAATCTATACAAATTTTTGTCTCCAATTGTTATTCTTACTATTGATTTCATGGTTGAATTCTTGTAATTGAATGTAAACCAAATCAGTTACTATTGGTGAGAATCTACTAGTTCATACTCATGAAATTAACCCTCTCTCCCTATTTCACCTATTCATATTTATCTCTCACAAAGAAAATTAATCCCTTATACATTATATAAGAAATTTTTGACATGTTTAGTGGATTATACCTGTGTGATCCTTGGCCCAACATCCACCCCAAAAATTTAGTTAGTTTACATTCAATAATGGGAGCCTCCTCATACCCAAGAAGGAGGGGATTATCCCTATGACTATTAGTAAAAACCACTAATCTTCACTAAAACAAATTCTTTCACCAATAAGGTGATAGCCATGATCGAAAAAAATAAGATCTGAAAAAGGGCGTGTAAGGAATGAGTACTCAAAATAATTTTAAGAAATATAGACCTTTATTAGAGGAATGAGATCAAATAGATATGGTAGTAACAAGAAAGATCTAACATGCAAATAATAATGACTTAGCTTGTATCAAAATATAATCACTTATTCTAGGATGGAAAATAAGTTAAGAAGTTTGGATATGGGATGTGTAGGATTTGTTTGAAAAATTGGGATATGGGATCTCTTTGGATAAGACTTCCTAACAGGAGGAGAGGATCACCTCGAGCAATAGTGTCCTTGTAAATACCATGCTTCTGGTATTTTTATGGTTTGAACTTGGTTTCTTCCTTTCACTATTTTTCATGTTAGATCTATTGTAGGGTTCCTTTGTCACACATTAACCTATAAAACCAACCCTAGCTACATGTAATTAATATTAAAAAAACATTAGATGAATAAAGAATGCATATTCTTAAGTTAGAATGATCTTTATGGTCATCTCAATGTGATTCTCACCAAGTGCTACACTACATTTTAGACTCTATGCAGTTATAGTGGGTGTGTGATTGAATTTATGTCCCTTGAAGCTAGGTTTCCCTTATGCCAATCACACCAAGATAATAGGATAAAAATGCATTTTCCCAAGATGAATGTGTGAGATGGAATTTATAAATATCTCTTCCTATAAAATGAACAATGCAAGTCAAATTCAATCCTTGAATGTTTCTCTTTTCCCAAGTATTAGATTGTAAGAATTGGATCCAATTGCCCAAACCCTAATAATAGTGTGTAATTCATGTATATATGATTCCATTGTTTGAATTTCATCATTAAAAAACAAAAATGATGATTGAAAGTGATAAAAGAGACTTTAAAAAGATACCAAATGATATGGCAATTAAAAAATCAAGAAAAGGAGGGTAAGGGAAAGAATCACCCAAATGGGACAATAGCACCTGGGGCATTCCTTTCCCTAATAGGAGGTAGTACCCAAGATGCTCAGAAGATATAATGGTCAATACAAATATATTTCACATGTCACTTAGTTTCTTTAAGTACAATGATCATTATAGAAAAGAAAATATTAAGAGTGTGGGACGAATAAAAAAAATGAAAGAGTAAATAAGTTTTGTTAATGTATAGTCTTCTTGCTTAGGAATCATGCATATAAAAACATAGTTAGAGGAATTAATGTAAGTTTAAAGTGTTTGATTTTCTGACTACACCTAGAAATAGTCCTATCAAATATGAAAACCATGAATAATACCCAAAATTCATCATCCCTCACCTCATACTTTGGAATATCAAGGAAAGGGAAACACTACCACCTACATCCAAAATCCAACAATAGCATAGGTCCAACCAACCCCATCCAAGTTTCAAAGTGAAGGTCTTCTAAAGAATAGCCATCATTGTAATCTGATATGGAAGCATCCACCACACAAGAATCAACTATGGTATCGAGTTGAACCATATGATATTGTAAGGGCCATTATGTATGTGAAATACTATTATAATCGAAGGCCCTTCTTGTGAGGTCATAAGGAAGGAGGAAGGATGAGATATGAAAAGTTTAGGAAGATCCAAAGTATTGATTCTAAGTGTGATTTATTCGATCTTGTCATCATCTAATTCCAAGAGATTGGGGGAATGCACCGACCAAATTAGGATGACTAACATTGTCAATAAGGGTATCTATAGGGTAGTATACACAAATCAAGAGCTCATTTGGAAATGGGATAGGTGATAGCTCATCAAGTGTGGGGATCTTGAATGTCTCCTTTTCTTAAATCATATCGTAATTAAAAGGATTATTGTTCTCTTGAATCTTATAAATATCACTTGGTGATTAGAATTCACATTAACACACGAGAGGAAGTAATGACATGCATACTTTGAGTCTAAGGCCACCCTAGGATAATATTATAAGATAGGGGAAATTAAAAACCATGAATTCAATGTGGAAATTTTTAGGTAGAATCATCATGGGTAACTAAATACACCCAATGTGAGGTATCTTTTGGTGATCATATCCTTAATAAGTGGTTTGTGTGGATTTTAGGTTATCGATGGAATAACTAAGGGCCTTGATGAATTCTAATGATGCCAAACATGTTCTTGATCCCCGATCAATGAGAGAAAACTTCACCAAAGCGTGAGTGATTTAAACTGAAATGAAAAGTGGTGGATAATCTACATGAAGAAAGAGCTCATCTGGAATCATAAAATCGATAGGAAATGAATACATGAATGGGCATATGTAGTGATATTTGTATGAATAGAGAGATCCTCACATTTCTAGCGGACACTTTCTTCCGATCCATGTAATTTAGGACTCTACCCCAAAAATGAGAAAAAGGGATGTTCATGTCAAATAGCACAATCATGAGACACTCATGATGGTGGGGTAACGTACGCATGAGTTATATGAATGGAACTAGAACAAGAATTTGGTAAAGTTCTTTGAGAGGATCCCAATCATCATGAATAGAATGTATAGTAGGCTGAGGGTGATGGGGTTTCTCATAAATTGATCCAAAAGGAGAAGGGGTGATTAAGGAGACTTCTAAAACTAATTTTTCTCATTTCATATAGCTTCATCCTTGTAAGTTTGATTTATATACAGGATTATGATGTCTCGTAGATAGAGATACATATTCATACAAAATCTTCCATATAGGATAATATCCCCAGGAGTTGATGGAATTTGGAGGAGGTAGATTCTTACTTCGAGGAGCTCTATTATGAGGTATAGAAGGATATATGACCCTATAAGTCTGAGGTTGGAATTTTATATGATATTATAGTTCTACATAAGATATGACATGTTTTACATCATTAATTACAACTATATTTTCAGGAGGTTAATCCATGTCAACCACATTGGTTGTAGTATTATCTTGCTTCTTACAAATTTTAGTGACATCATGATTAGGCATAAGATTAGATAAAATATTAGGTTTCTCATTATCCTAGTTGATGGATTCATGATGATACTTATTTTGATCCACGTCACAAGATTTGAATACTTCAGCCAAATGATCATGAGTGATGGCGTCATAGTCAAAGTTGGGTCCTAAGAAGAAGATTATGGCATCCATTAATAGTGCATGGAAAATCTCATGTGAGTGACTGAATTAGTGTTCACCAACAAAACTTGATCTCATCATGCTAATAAAGAACAAGTCAATAAGGATTTAGGATCGTGATAAATGGATTAGGAATTGATTCTTCTAGTATTCCTTAATTATTGGTTGATGATAGTTAGATTGGCCTTTTTTGTGTTAACTTGTTGATAAATATTGAAAAAATTTCTATTTGAATAAGTGACAAGAGGAAGAGTATTTGAGACTCTATCATCCATCACATTCTTATTTTTAGAGCATTATAAGAATTGGACTTATATGTTAGTTTGTGTCTTAGAAGGACCATTCACAAATAACCTCATGAGGTAGTCTTGTCTTTTGTCTTGTTCAAATGCCTCTTCCATGAAAGAAGGAGAAAATAACCTCATATTTTACTCAAGGAAAGGCTCAAAGGTTCATAAGAAAAGTTGAAAAAGGCTATCATTGGGAATTTTATGTTCTGCCCATGTGGATAGGGTCTTCCAACATTTCATAAAGGCTTGTGCTGATTTTTGTCATATTTCTGACAATTGATAAAAAGAATTTATGTTGTTTTAAGGTAAATCACGATATAGGAACTCTTTACTAGGGCATGTCACTAAGGACTCTAGCTCAACTATAGAATTAGGAGGTAAAGTATGGTGCGATCTATAACATCTTATGTAAGTGTCTTTGATAAGATTTTGGTGGCATTATATTAATTGGTCCTAATCTATTATTTGTAAATATTTTCAAATCCCTTGATATGAAGTGTGGGATTAGTGGACCCATCGTAAGAGATGGAACAATGCCATCAACATCCATACTAGAAATATAAGGTGTTAAAGAATCTTATGGAATTATCGCAAGAATTTATTTTAAAGGGGGTTGAGTGAAAGGCATGCCATTAGGACCATTTGGTAAAGGAGGTGGCATGGTACCCCAAGAGACCCTTCTATGGTGGTTGATTAACTGAGCCATGCTAGCTTGCATTTGTAGAAATTAAGCCGTCATAACGGATTTTTGTTGGCTCATTTTCTCAATGAGTTGAAGAATGAGGTTTGTAGAGTTAGAATTAGAGGAATTTTCATATGAAACTATTTTATTGGATGTCCACTTTTCTTCCCTATGGTCAAGTTGTTCAGAGATAAATTTTAGAATGTGTTTTCCAATATTTTCTTCTAATTCTCCTTTATATTGAGGAAACTGACATAGAAATTTATGAATCTCAATAGGATGGTCAAAAGTATCATCATTTTAGTTTTATTCTTCCTTGTCCTAAGGTAGGCCATTGTGGAAGGTAAAAGGATTATTTATTGGTGATCCTATGATGTAAATTTCCATATAAAAGGGGAACTTAGCTTCAAGATGGTATATCTTAGGAAAAAAGCGCAAAGCAAAGTCAAATAACCCCAAGCCCAAATACTTCATGGTGAAGTGATAATATGGCTAATAAAAGGGCCAAAAATTAAGGCTACAATGTTCCATATAAAAATGCACATATGATTTGAATGAATTTAGAAACATATCGAAGAAGATAGAAAACATCAACCATGCAAATAGTTCAAAGACATGCGTGCCAAGGTGTCTAGAAGTAAATGTGATAAAGACAGAAAAGATCACTCCTAGGAGATGGTATCTATAAAAATAGGTTTTTAGGATTTTTAGATGCTTGCATGAATTAAAAATTGAATATGGATTCTTTTGATGAGTTTTTCTCTATCAAAAGGTCTATAATATTCATGTCATTTCACCATAGAATGTATGTAGTTAAAAGACGTGTCTCAATATCTTGCACTCCTAATTCATATTTTCTATAAGGGTATTGATGTAACAAGTGGGAAACAAACATGTATAAAAATAAAAGGAGATAAACTTAAAAGATATAAAGTTAGCACTAAGTTCACATATCTATAGAGTAGTAATCCCTACACTAAGTCAACTTAGGATTTCCAAGGCCCGTGGTAAAGACAAAGGAAGAAACCCTATTGAGATATCGTTAGTTGGGTATGGAGAAATATAGATTAATAATAAACATGCATGATAAGAATAAAATGAATATGGAAATAGCTAAGGAGCTGAAAATCGATAAGAGTACTATGTTAACTAGCATCCAAACATGTATAATACTAAGCTAACATAACACAATGAAGATGGAGACAAACATATCCATAAAAAAATGACAAGAAATGATTAAAGCACTCACCTTGTACCTGTAGGGTGGTAACTAGTGCAGCTATCCATCCAGAGAAACATCATATTGAGAGAGACAATATTAGGTGGAGAAGGGGAACATCATACTTGTTCTAGACTCACTATAGGTGACCTAATAGTGCAAGAAACCATCCAATATGAAGAGTATCTAATCCAATACAAAAAATATGCAAGATGAACATAGAGATAGGAAATTAAATGTGAAGATGACACAAAGAAGAGGAGATAATGGAAGTTCAAATGGTCTGAACTTCCCTTTTCTTATGAGTGTTAAATGAGGTGAGGGTATATATAGGACATCATCACCCACAGTGCAATGACATCAGCTATAGGTGATATAAATAGGTAATGTGTCGTGAAAAGTAAAAATAATGTGTCATAAATCATGGATGTGGATAAATAAGGTGCAAAGTGGTGGAATTCAAGCAATAATTTGTGAATGTGATGTGCATGAGACCTAGGAAGATAAGGATAACTAGTGCAAGGAAAACTAAGGCCAAGACTAAATAATGACACTCTCTTTGTGTATTGTCTCTAACCCATAATGGTTACATGAATAACCATTCCCTATTCTTAGTAGACCCCTTAAGGCACCCACTCTATAAATAGATGCATTAGTGACCCTTATCTGCACAAAGGAAATTATTAGTAACATATATGAAATATGAAAGGTGAAAAATTAGGTGTATACATATATTATTAAAAGTAAATGTGTGAGTAATGAGGAATTAAAGGGGTGTTACATTCCATATCTTAATGAGTATTCACGAGGATAATTTTGAATTCCATAAGGGTACCATGGATAATTTATGAAAGATATATGATAATATGATTACTATGTTATAATTTGGAAATGTAGTCCTAAAAGAATGACAAAACTACATGAGAATCTCAAGCACAAAATGAGATCTATTGAAGCAATAACGCATATAATTATGGATGTAGATGAAAAGAATGCTATAATGAGAATCAATCTCATTTCCAAGGATGTAGGACACATACGAAATATGAAATATTAGACTAGATTGATGGATCAAGTAAATGAGAGCAACTTTGAACCTGAAATACAAGAGATAATGGTGGAAGATAAGGTTTAGAATACTTATTTATCTTCCATTGAGGAAGAGTTGTCGATGGCAAAGAAAACATGGAACCAGATTTCTTCACGGAGGAAAATATTTCTATGTCAGAGAATCTCTCACCCATAGGTGATCAAATTCAATTCACAAAAAAACAAAAATTTCACAGTCAAAAAGGATCAGAACAAAGTGAAAAGGAGGAGGGTGAATTTACACCATACTCAGAAAAGATACTTTCTGATTGTGATAAGGAATTGAACAATGGGTTTATAGAGGTCAAATAAAAAAAAAGAATGAAAGGATTTGAGGAGATCTCAGGATGCTCTTTATAATGATAAAAAAATAAAATAGGAAACTAGGGAGCCTAACCTCTCAGAATAACTAGATCATCTACTAGAAGGATAGAAATATTTTGGAAGCAGCTCAAAAAAAGGTAGACCTTCAAGGAAGGAACTCAGAAAGAAGGAAACGGAAAAAAGATATTGTAGATGGAACTCAAATTCAATTGATCCATCCGGAAAATGCCTCCCCATCCTATTTAGATGAAGATAATCTCTTGGAATATTAGAGGGTTGAATGGAAGCTCTAAGAAAAGAATACTCAAAGAATTAAGAATTTCAAGTAGACCTCATATTTGATACATAGAAACTAAAATGAAAAAAGTAACCTTGAGAATTGCAAAAATATTTTTTGGGATAATTGGAATTTGTTGTTGTGGATTCTCAGGAGCTTTAGGTGGTTTGGCTATTTTATGGGATAAAAACTTCTTACTGGTATGGTGATCTTTGACACTAATACCCATCTTGTTGTTAAGTTTCATGTTATTGATAATAATTTTTCATGGATCCTCTCAAATATTTATGCTCCTAATACTGTAAATGGAAGAAGGAAGCTTTGGGAAGATTTAAATATTTTTAGGAATCAATATAAAAATGATAATTGGCTTGTTATGGGAGATTTTAACTCCCCTCTCAATCCTGGAGAAAAGCAAGGTGGAAATTCTGAATACTCCAATGGCATGGATGAATTTGTTGACTTTGTCTCTGATTCTAATCTCATGGATGTGGAACTTCATGGTAATCAATTCACCTAGAAAAAAGAAGAGTTGGAAGTGACATGATCCAGGTTAGATTAGATAGAGCACTTATTTCAGCCAATTGGATCCTACATCAAGGATTTTCATTTGTCCTCTTTACCCAGAATTGGCTCTGATCATAATCCGATAGTGTTGAATCTTTTCAACTGGGTCAAACATGCATAGCTCTTTAAATTTGAAAATATGTGGATGGATCATGAAGACATTTCAGATCGGATTAAAGAATGGTGGAAATGGGATGGAGGAGGAACTTACTCAATACAGATTAATGCAGAAATTAAAAATGTTAAAAAGTAGGTGAGAACTTGGAATAAAGAAGTTTTTGGAAATATTTTTGAAAGGAAGAAGGAATTAAAGAAAAAAATTTAGGAGCTTGAATCTCAAATATCTACAAATGGCATGACTTTGGAGAATCAATTCTCAGAAAAGAAACTTTTATCTGAGTTACATACGGTTTGTAGTAGTAGGGAAAATTTTTTTTGGAGGCTCAAATCTAGGGCCATTTGGCTGAAAGAGGGAGATAGAAACACAATTTTTTTCATATGACCACTATGAAACATATAAGCAGTAATAGGATAACAGAAGTTTCAAAAGGAAATGGTATTGTTATCAAAGACCTAAGGAAATAAAGGTTGAAGCTCTTAGATTCTATGAAAATTTTCTCAAAGAGAATAGTGTGGATAATGAAGAAGCTACCTCTTTTATTTTAGAGGCCATTCTAGAAAGTAGTATAGCTGAACAAAGATTCAAAAATCTCACAAAATCAGTTACTTTGGAGGAGCTTCAAAAAATGTTTTTCTCTTGAAGGAGATAAGGCACCAGGTCTGATGGATTTTCTACTAATTTCTTTCAAAAAAATTTGGGAAATATGTTCAGAAGATCTACTCAAGGTAGTGAATGAGTTTTATAGAACATGAGACCTTCTTAAGGAACTGAATAACACTCACATTGTGCTTGCTCCAAAAAAAATGGATGCTAAAGACTTTAAGGACTTCCATCCTATTAGTCTGGTAAATGTAATTTATAGAATCTTTACTAAGATTATTGCTACAAGAATCTAGTCTATTCTTGATAATATAATCTCAAAGCAAGCAAAGTGGCTTTATAAAAGGGAGGATAATTCAAGATGGGGTGATCATGGTGCATGAAATTATACATTCAATGGATAAAAATAAAAAAGTTGGTATGGTAATGAAACTTGATATGAATAAGGATTTTGATAGAGTTTCTTGGCACTTTCTTGATAAGGTTCTAGCTAAATTTGGTTTTCAAAATAAATTCAGAAGGATTATTAAGGCTTGTATTTCTACTGACTAGATTCTCAAGTAGTGGTCAATGGGAGCCGGTGGGATTCTTTTGCCAACAGTAGGGGATTAAGATAGGGAGATCCTATATCCCCTCTCCTTTTCATTCTAATGGTTGATAGCCTTAGTAGATCCATTACCAAAGTGGTCAATGATGGATTTTAAAAGGAATCAGACCTACTTCTACAAATCAAACAACTTCACATCAGCAATTTGTTGATGATACAATTTTACTTTTGATGGCCTCCATCCTTGAAGCTAAGGCTATTAAGTCTATTCTGAAATTCTATGAGGTTTCCTCAGGACAAGAGGTCAATTTTGATAAGAGTTCCATATTATTTTTTAATACTCCACTGGAAAGGAAAAAAAGAATCACCCATATTTTGGGTTGTAAAATTAGTTCTCTGCCCACAACATATCTGGGTCTTCCTCTTGGAACTAATAAAATTTCCACAACAGTATGGAATGGTTTACTTGGTAGGTTTTAGAAGAAAATGGTTGGATGGAAAGGGGCCATTCTATCTAGTGCTAGAAAATGTCTCCTAATTAAAAGCACATTGCAAAACTTACCTATTTACATTATGTCTCTTTACAACATTCTTGTTTTTTAGGGACAAAATTGAAAGGATTCAGAAAAAAAAAAATTTTGTGGTAAACAGCACGGAAGAAAGATTTAGGTATCACTTGGTGGCATGGGATCAAGTATGTACACCTAAGAGAATAGGTGGGCTAGGCATTAAGGATATCAGAAAAATGAACATGGCTTTAATTGCAAAAATGGGATGGAGAATGTTAACAGAGGAGAAACCTTGGATTGAATTAATTAAAGAAAAATACCTAGCCCAACAAAAAAGTGAATTATTTCCTTTATGATGATCAACTACCTCAAGGTTCTATTTTCTAGAATAATTTGATTCAAACAAGGAATTTTATCAAACAAGGATGTAAATGGAAAATGGGAAATGACAGTGATATTCAGTTTTGGAGTGATAACTAGACTAGTTTCATTTTAAATGATAAATTTGGCTCTATCAAAGATATTTTAGTTCAAAAGTATGGAACTAAAGTCAAAGACTACATTGAAATGGAGGGAAATAGAAAAAATGGAAGCAACTTAAGGTGGAAATGAATGAGCCAAATTCCATAATTTCCTCACTCCAAGAGTAGCTAGATAACATCCCACTGAATCAAATTAATGTCAAGGATGAGCTTGTTTGGAATAACTCATTTGATGGAGAATACACTGTCAAATCAGGATACAATTCCTTTTTTGAAAATATTCATTGTGATTTTAAATGGAGTAGAATTTGGTTGCCTAAACTTACTCCCAAAGTCAATTTCTTCTTTTGGCTTGTTCTCAGAGGAAGAATTCTCATGAATGATAACTTAATCAAAAGAGGTTTTATCATGCCAAACATGTGTTGCATATGTAAAAAGGAGGTTGAGGACATCAAACACCTTTTGTTACATTGTGAGTTTGCTTCAAAAATATGGAGTTATGCTTTTTCAAAGTTCAATATTTGTTGGACATTACCTAAGGAATTTTCTCAAACTTGGATACAATGGGACCCCCATACAATCATTGCATAGTTAGGAGATTATGGAAACTGAATTTTCCTCATATAATATGGAGAATTTGGAAAGTAAGGAATGATATAATATTCAGAAACAACAAGAAGATCTATAAAACAAGCTTCAATAAGATTGGTAATGTAGTTAAAGAAAATATTGAAAGATTTAAACCTCCTAAGAACAAGAAATATCCTAAAGATGAAGAGGTTATTCTTTCAAATTGGAAGATTGATATTGAAATGTTTAGAAACAAAGAACTCCAACCATTGACAGGTCTTCAATACATTGGATCCCCCTCCTAATTCTTGGTATAAACTCAATTTTGATGGAGCCTCTAAGGGAAACCCAAGTGCAACTACTGGTGGAGGAATTATACGGGATCACAAAGGTTGTTTAATTTCTGCTTATGTTGGCAGAATGGGGCATCAGACCAATCACTATGTTGAAGCTTTATCAACTTTATGGGGTCTAAGACTTGCTAAAGATTGCAACATTTAGAACATTATTGTTGAAGGTGATTCCTTGAATGTAATAAATCATCTAAATCAGATACATCCTCCAAGTTGGACAATTAAGGATTTCATCCAGGAGTCTATTAATATTTTTCATACCTTCAATAACCTTCAAATTGGTCACACCTACAGAGAGGGAATAGGGTAGTGGACACTCTAGCTAATTATGGTATTAGTAATAACTTCATCACTTGGAATTATGAGAAAAATACCCCTATTGAAGTACATAACTCTATTACCAAAGATAAATATGATAGATTACATCCCATGAAGAATCACTAATGGGACTTTATGTGCTTTATGGGAAATGAAAGTTAGCACATGTGAGAGGAGTACATGTATTTATAATCATCAAATTCACATGCTCGAAGGATATGCAGATGGATGGTTAAAAAGTGGTTTAGGAAAGACACAAACAATTTATTCATGGGTTTCAAGTAGGTTACATGTAGAGGTAGGAAAATGGGGGGAGCTCCATGTCAAACAAAACCCAACTGTGATCCCGCATGGAAAGAAAATGTTGAGATGTGGAACTATCTATAGTTTGGGGGGTCACTAATTTTATTGAGAGAATCCAAGGCCATGATTAGAACATCTCTATGCATTTTTTGCATACTGGAAAGAGTGGAAGGTAACTTATGGTGGGAAAAAAGTGTTGATAATAGAGGAGCTTATTGTAGAGGTAATGGGCCTCACTTTGGATGGAATCAAATTTTCATAAAAGGGTGGATAAAAATGTAGAAACCAAAAATTTTGTGGAAATAGGGGAGGAGCTCCTCTTTGTAATGATGGGTATAAAGGTTAGTTCCATCCTAGAACCCTTTGATGAAATAGCTAAAATGATGGTTCATTTTATCTCTCTTGAAGGTAGGTACATCACTATCCCCATAAAACACCTGATTTTTCTTAACCACTTTAGGAGAAATCTCTTTGTTTTTTTCCCACACTATCTTCTTAATTCAATGGAGCACTCCATTCTTGATTTCCAAAACCACACCTAGGCCATTCCCCTCCATCAGGGTCTTATCTTTCTCCTTCACAAACATTATGTCTCACCCATTACCCTGCCATACTGTTACCCCTGTCACCCCACCCATTCCCATTAAACCTATCCCTACTATCACCCCGATCACCATTTCTAGTCAAAGGAAATTCAAGACAAAAACCCTTCCTTCTCCAAATTGAACCCCTCTACCTCCGGAAGAGTCCTTAGGAGTAGAAAGGATATTGAAATTTCCCATAATTTGTTGCATATCAAGCACTTGCAGGCAAGACACTCAAGCACGAGAAGGAGAATCTTCTTCACATAATGGAAATTTTGGAAAAAGAGGTGGAAAACCTCAAAAAATAAATGTATCAGCTAACAAAGAAAAAGGGTAAAAGGAAATTAAATGAGGATATTGATATTGGGGTAGATCAGATAAATGAAATTTACAAGAAATTGAATTCCCTGGACAATAGACTTGGGAAATCTAAGGATCGACATGACCACAACATTGCAATTTTCAAGGCTATATGTGATTTTCTTGAACAACATGTTAGAAGCATCACTATGCTCAAGTGGAATCTCAGCTGACATTTGGGGCACTGGAGATGAAAGGAAGTAGATCATCTCAGTTGGATGTAAATGACCCCACACATATCACCACTCTAGCGTTATTTACCTCACTTTAGACTATTCAATCAAGAATAGACAGGGCTTGAAGAAATAACTTCTTGATGTAGTTTTCTATGTCATGATGTTGTTTTGAGCTACTAGGATGTTGTTTCTTTTAGTTTTATTCCTATTTTTCTACTTCTTAGTAGTTAGTTTGTTGTTTAATTCTTTCTCATGTATATTTGTTTTGAGCCTTTTTGTATAGGTATGGTCCCTTTATTTCCTATATATATTATATATATATATATATATTATAAGATATTATAATATGTTGTATTAAGATAATCTTCTTAGTAGTTCCTCATATAAACTATAATAGCTTGAATATTCCTTCACTAAAACAATGAGTGTTGTAAAATGCACAAGTATGTTGAATTAGGATCAAACCACATGTAGTTCAAAATCCTATAGTGGAGATTACGTTAGAAAAGTGAAAAAATAGATACATAATTCGAATCTCAACACTTAGTAATGATACTTGACTTAAATTTCACTACATAATTTTACCTAGTGGAACAAAGGATGAGTGTATTCATATTTTCATACTTTTTTAATGTTCTCCAAGGGAGATATGTTTCAATTTTTAGCTCCACTACCTTCTTAGAGTGCACTTAGATATAGGATCCCTCAATGCCCCTAATAGATTAGGGTATGCATGTTTATATAGATGAATTATGTATATTACTTTCCATTCAACCGAACCTAAATTAGATAAGGTAAATTATACATTGTAAAATATATTCATTTCAAGTGCAACAAACATGTTCATCATCCTTCATAAAAATTTGTAAGAGAAACCTATCATGGGTTGATGAACTTTTCTATGATTGATATTGAATATGATGTGAGAGATGAGTTGGATTACTAAGATTATGCATATATGTTCTATATAAGATGCATTGATTCCTGAGATGATAATATGAAGAAAAATTTATGAATTAGTGGAATCATATTGTAAAATCAAGGATGATGCATTTAATTTTTATTCAATAAATGAGTAAATGACATAATGTTAGCATAAATGTCAAATGACTATTTGTATGTTCCATAGAATAAAATTTCTGGAATTGCACTAAGTTCCTATGCACCTTTGTGTGCTAAAAGATATTATTAATTTGACCCCAAAAATACCTCTTGAATATTCCTCTTTATCTGATAGATTATTTGTGTAGAATGAATAGATCAAGTGGAAAATACATGAACTCAAGGATAAATGAAACAATATGCCCAACTCATCCCCTTGTGCAACATGAATTTTTATTTCACTAAATAATGATGGAACATGAGGGTTATGCATTGATTAAAGAGATCTCAACAAGATAACTATGAATAATTGACATCTAATTCCAATAATCAAGGATATATTATACCAACTCGACAGTTCTAAACTCTAGAAGATTATGTTTTAGCCCATATACATCTAAAATAAAATCTTTAAAGGTAAGAACTATTTTTGAGCTGGTTATTCCTTTTAGTATGAATCATGCACCTATTAAATAAATGTGTACATTTAGAGATTCATTTTTTATATACAAATGTAAAGACATCCTAATCTTTAAAAAAACATGGGATGAACACTTATGTTATATTCAATAAGTTCTCCACATGTCTTGAAAACATAACATTTATGATAGAATGGATAAATATTTATTTTCCATGTAATAGATACAATATTAGGGACTCATAGTAGATACATAATAATTTAAAATAAACTTGTAAAATATTTATGTAATATGGGAAAGGCCTATACTAAATAATATCACATAGATTCATAATTTTTGGGGCTAGTAAGTTTTAATTAAGGTTTTAACTTGGTTTTTATAACATAAATTGGCCATTATATTAGGTTTTTTCCATAGGTGGTGTTAAAGAAACATTTATCATGTCAGCTACCCAACATAAAGAATTCAAAACTTTTATATGCATAATATTTTCTTATCAATACTCATGTTACTTGATCTTCGTTAAAAATACATCTAATAATCCACTTTGAGTAGTCATAACTCAACATGGTCAACTAATTTATTACCAAAATAGAACCTTATTTTCACCATTAAGGAACTACCCAACATACAATGACGATCTTTATGTTATTTCTTGTGCATATTAGTAGTGAAAGCATTATTTATTTGGAAAGTAGAATATGTCCTACATATATCACAATAAAATGAAGTTTTTGTAGACTCAAAATAAGTTGTAGAAATAGTGATATCATAAATGGTCTTCTTATCTTAAACATTTCCATATCAACATAAATCATATGAAGAGAATTACCATTTTAATCACTAGTGAGTCAAATTTTGGTTACATCTCTCCTCACCGGTCATGACTTGTGTGGACACTAATTAAACACTTGGTGAGTATTTTAACCATATAATTTATAATTCAAAGACATAAATAAAAAATTTCTCATTAGTAAATCAAGTCTAAATTTATACTAATGGGATGGACTCGTATATCATTATTTTCACACACACAAGGAAGAGAGACATAAAATAATATGTGAAACCCACTTTAACAAGTTTTCATGATACTTGACATGAAAATTCCCTTGCGATGTTACGAAACTATTTATTTTTCACACATTTTAGGTTAGATGTTTCCAAATTCATCAAGTCTTATACCACTTATATAGTTAAAATGGTTAGAAAAATTAAGGTATGTGTACACCTCTTTTTGTTTCAATGAGACTATATGAATATATTTCCAAATGATATCTCTAAAGATACAATTTATAAATCATGGAATGATTTTTTTACGTAGTAGTAGATAGATTCTCAAAGATGAAAATATTCCCACCTTTTAAATAAGGTATTTCATCTCTAGAAATATCCTATTTGTAATATTTTACATCGACATCTATAATTATTATAACCACATAAACTATTATCTCTGGTAGTGATATAAGGTTTTTGGTTAATTTTAAAAACCACTTTAGTCTTTGATGGACAAAAATATAAACAAGTCTAATGCATTTTATCCATAGGTGGATGCATAGATTGAAGTGGTAAATATGAATATATTTCATCTTATTAAATTGCATAAAAATAATAAGAAACAAATATGTGATGAGAATTGTATTTTCATTTAATATGGATATTCAAATCTCTTCGTTGCTATATTAGACACATTAACCTTGTTAGGTTTTTAGTTTCCAACCTTTGTCCCATATTCATGTATGTGATCCTACATTTTCATTCATAATAGAAACTCCATAACCTCATAAGGAATTTGAAAAATTTGTAAGTTCATTCAATATAACATTTATTATAAAATCCAAACCATTATACGAGTAAGAAACTCTAAGTACAAGAAACACTCGAAACACACTACACACCTTCAACTTAGTAATTATTTATGGCTTCACTTGTAGAAGGATATATGACAATAACTTCTTATAAATTTCATCCACTTCAATATAGGCATGTAGAAACTAAAATAAATAAATTTTCATGTTTCAATTCAAAGTTTGACTATACTCCATTGCTAAGACAAATGCTCACATTTAGAATCTAGTCTGTTTATCTCTCCATCCCTTTTGTAAATTACTTATATATAAACTCTTCTATGTCATTGAATTTAGGAATATTATAAAAATCAAGGTAGTAAATAATATCTTTACTTCATACCACAACTTTCTACTTATCTTTACATCTTTCTTGTCTAGGACCATATAAAGGGTCATGATGTGAGATATGGTTTTGGATGACATTTATACTCCTAACCCTTTGCATTCTTAATTTTTTTATGTGAATATCTTTATTATTTAGTAAACTCTTCCTAAGGCTATCCATATTATAATATTTCACTTATGGAAGGATATATATGTAACTAAATTTCACTTTATAACTCACCTAACACTCTTTCAATATCCTATTACAAATATCTTTCCAAAATAACTCAAGGGTTTCTTAAACATTTCCCAAATAAGATACACATAAATTAGAGAATTCCTAGAACATGTATAAATAACTCAAATAGGTAAAAGATTCTAAATTAATCCATTTCTAAACTTGCAAAGGTCACAAATTTATGTATTAGTAAGAGAAATATCACTCCATGCATTATTCAATGGTTTTAAAAAACAAAGTGTTAGGTCACATAGCTTAGGAACACCACATCACAAGTATTACGATGTTGGGTACATTATATACTATATAGTTATCCCACTATCTTGGTATCTAAATACAAGAGGGAATCCTAAGGGGTTGGATAATTTACATTGACACTTAAACAAGTAGCTAGCAGAACTACATGAAAATTGAACATGAAATGGGGGTACGTAGTACAAAACATAGATAGGTTCAATAGATAGGGTTGAAAACCAAGGGTAGTCTAATATCATCAAATAAATAGTTTTTCTCCTTTTGGTTTTATAATTGTGTAATGAATGATTCCATAGGTTTTTAGGGTTCCCACTTTCTTGTAAGTGAATATAGGTCATCCCAAAGTTGTGTGAGAAATAGTGAAATAAAGTGAAGGTGATTTCCAAAAATTAAGGCGCACAAAAATATTCAAACCAATATTACCGAAAGGACCAAGACCATTTAGATTTAGGTCAAGACCGTATAATTCCATTCTAGGGCTTATAGTAGTTTTATGACCCTACTACTTGATGCATGAGCATCATTGAAAAGATACAAAAAGTGCAATTTCTTGTGTTATGAGATCAAGGTGGATGAGTTAGAGAGTTTAGGTTGAGTTTCGAAGTTTGAAATTTCAAATCAATGTATTTCACTCCATTTTTGTGTTCAAGTGTCTTAAGGGTGAAAATAAAGGGTTATAGTTTATCAAGGCATTTTAAGGGTGTTTCATAAGTTATAGGTATGTGAGTGGTGTCATAATATTTTTAGAATGGTAAAATAAATCTATCAAGAGTCATTAATGTGTATAAGTGTTGTCAAATAATGTAAAATGCCTCATTATACATGTATGGTCATATGAAAGGCTATGGTGAGTCACCATAGGATAGTTATGGTATCAAAAATTATGGAGAATGAGTTTAAAAGGCTAGAAAGAATCAATTAGAGGAATAATTCCTTGTGGAGAGGAACCGAGGAGATAAAGATAAAAGGATTTTGTATGTAAAAATATTTAAATTATGAATAAAATGTGTGTTCTTGTACTATATTTAGTGGATTTTTCTTTGCACCTGACTAAGATTTTATTGTTAAAATTATGTAAGGGACATCTCTTTGAATCCCTATAGTAGGATTGATGTATATTTGTTTTGAAGTTTTGTCTTAATTATGTAATTGAGATAGTTGATTGTGCATGACACTGAAACACTATATTTTATAGTGACAGTGATATATTTATGACTCCAAATATCTAAGTGAAGTTCATTAAGAACAAAAACATTATTCATGAAGTTTAAATATCCTTCCACATGTGTTTTAAGATTGTTGGGAACTATTAAAGAAGAGTACATAGTTGATTCATGGTTAATTTGGTTCTTGTATGGAATAGAAGTATGAACACCGGTATGTTCAAAGATGTAATTCTCTTAGGTGTTTAATAGGAAGTTTTAATTAAGAAATGATTGCAAGTGTGAACATGAAACTAATAAGGAGTATTATTGCTAGGATTTAAGGATGAATCCCCTTATTTTGTAAATCCACATTAATGACCTATTATCCCTCTAACTACTTTCCAACTCCATTTATTGCCATTCCACACTTATGACCCAAAACCAAAATCAAGGTCATGTGAAATTTAATAAGGATCAGGATATTTTTAGCAACTATGACCTATCCTCCTTAACCGGTGTTGGTTATCCCTCGGTCGGTGCTGGTCACCTAACCACCATCAATTACCTTAAATAAGAGTTTCTAACTCTTTGTTTAGGTTCTCAATCTGGTTTTCTAGCTCTTGCGACCTTACATATTGACTCTCAAGATTTTGAGAGATATTACAACATACTAGATACCCTTACAATATTTAGACACCACACAATTCATCAAGAGATTTATCTAGATCTCCAATGCATGCATAGGAAGCACCGTGTCCTCCTACCACTATTGGATTAATTCGGGATCACATTCTCCTGCAACCATCACCACCACCTACTTTCTACCTACATTCCACAAGTAAGTATTATTTCTTCTTTGTCATTGGTTTCAGTAGATTAGTTATTTATTAGTTATCTATTTCATTTATCACCTCTCATACTCGGATCTCTCCTACAACACCTCCATCTGACCATTTTCCCACAAAACCTCCATATCTTGCCCAAATACCATTTTTATGATCTCTGAGTCTTTCTAGTAATCCCACAACCTCACCCAAACCTTCCCAACTCTCTATGCAATCATAGAGAGCTCCCAAAACCTTATTTTTAATATTCTTACCAAATTTCCCCTACCGACACGGTCACCCAACCGACGTTGGTTCATTACTAGTACCAACATCGGTTGCCTAACCGATATCGGTCTCTATGACTGGTAAAATACCCAAAACCAACAAGCTCATAACTTCTCCCAAACAACCTAGAACCTTACCAAACTTGACCCAGACCTCAACTAAAACCCGTGTCGGACATTTGTAAACACATAACAACTAACCACCCCTCTGGATTTAATCGTAAATTTTTCTATTAGATTAAATTTACTTATTGTATTAGCACAAGACACCTAAATCATACCATTACAATAGGATTTCCTTATTTCATGTTATTTGTTGCATTAAATTGTATTTAAAAGTGGATTTACATCCTTCTAGGAAGAAACTCAATTCCCAAATATAGCTCTCACTATATGGTCATCCAACCTATATTGTTAATGTTATTTTGTGGTCTTGTTGTGTTTCTTATAGGTCATTCCTCCTAGCCAAAGGGAATATCTCTACAATCATCTTGGTCAACATTATATGTGTGCACACCATCTTCGACTATCATAGGTATTCCTCCTAACCGCTACATATTATCTATTTTATCACTACTTTGTGATGAAACACGTGCATAAAACCCTTAAGAGTATGAGAGGGTTAGCATTTGAGGATGATTGTGTAAAAATTTTAAGGAAAGTGTTGATGTTATTAATAAATAATTTGTAGGGTGTGAACATAAATCTCTTAATTATTTCAAGCCTTATTTGCTTTAAGGGTGTGTTGTCTTCACTTAATGTTAATATTCTTGGTGATGTGATTTGTGTGTTGATCTAGTAAGCATTCTCATAAAAGTGGAATTATCAAATGTCTTATCCTTACTATTGAATTATGGGGATATAGGGGTTCATTATAAACCTAAATTTAAAATTAGGAGTTTGAAAACAACCCAGGAGGAAAAGATATACTAAAATTTGTGTCTCTTGGGATAACTTTGCCTTTAACCTAGGGTTTTGATCCTTAGAGCCTCATAACATTGAATTTTGGATTGAAATTGATAAGATAACATTGTGACAGGGTACATTTTAATATTTTGAAGGAATTTGGAGTTTCCACTGGTCAAATTAAGAGATTTATTTACCATTCCAAGACTAAGACAACCCATAGTCAGAGACCTAATTGATAGGATAAGATTCTTAAGGAAGTAGGAGATAGAGTTAGCATACAAACTTGAAAATTAACTCATAAAAATATGATGGAAATGACTGATCATAAATTATTTGTTTGATTTTGAAAACCTAGAAAGAGGAAGATGTGTTTGAGAGTTCATGGAGGAAGGGCTAATGGAGGTATGAGCAGTCAGGAAGTGAGTATGAGATAGTTGGAAGAAAATAAGGAGTCTAGTTATGAAAGCTAGGAGACTAATTGATAAGTGAACAAATTATTTTAGAGTACTTCCCTTTTGATTAGGATACTTTATATCTTATTTTAACCATGAAAGCTCAAAACCTTTTTCTTGAGAATCTCCTTAAGGAAAAGTGGGATCAAGATTAAGAGTAGTGTTAAATTACTTGATTATAATCCATATAATTAATGATATTATGTTGATATGAATATTTATGCAGGGTACATAGGTAAGAGATTATTTAGGAGGTAAGATCAATATTTAAGCGATGAAGAGCCTAAACCAAGGAAGCTAGTAAGGGTGTTTGGGAGTAAGTCGGAGGAGAACTATTTCTTCAGGGAATGAAGTTAGTGTACAAGGTAAATTGGTATGTAATAAAGGTAATTGAAGGATGGGACAATGTTAGATGATCATAACTTTACTTGAAATGTAAATATTTGCAATTTGATCTTAACTAGACCCTAGTTCAAGACCTCAAAACATAGTATTTGGTTAAATGACTGAAATAGATTTCTTACAAGTAGTGAATGAATGTATTAGATATATGGAGCACTACATCATGTGGTATAAGAGCTAGGATTTGTGTGTTGAATTTTTATTGTTTATTACTAATAATATATTGTGAATTTGTGTGATTGTGAAAGTGCAAGGTGAAGAGATAAGGGTAAGAATGAATAGAGAAGAACTAGTGGAAGCATTCGTTAAGTTGATAAACAAGAAGGAGAAATAAAGGAAAGAGATAAAAGTTTATAATAAGAGAGAAGAGACAAGAAGACAAGAAGAGTGGATGGAGAAAGAGATTAATTCATTAAGAGAGGATGTACAAAAGCTATAAGAGTTGATGATGATGAGATAAAATAGAGTAGTGCGATATATAATGAGAAAAAGGGTCAAATGGCCAATAGATCAGATTGCCAAAAGGAACTAGAGGATATAGTTGAAAGAAATCATCAAGGAAGAAGAGAAAAATTTAAATAAAATGAAGAAGCATGTAAACAATATGGAGAAAGAAGAAGTAAAAGAGGTGGGGTATGAGAGAATTTAGAGATTGGATGAAGATATAAAAGTGGAAGAAGAAATAAAGCAAGTTGTTCATGAGGTATGTAATTCATTTCAAACACAAAATGAAAGTTTCTTGTTTATGAATACTCAAAAGGATGAATAAAACAAATGTGATAGTCTTATGAATGATCAAAATTAGTATAGGGAGTATGATAATGATATTGGCTATTAAGAGATGCTTGTTGAAAGTTAGAAAAATAAGTACAAAGGTACAAGAGAGTGAAGCAAAGAAATGTGAGATGAAATCTCAGAGGCAAGGTACAAGTAAAGGAAGTGATGATAAGGTCTTAGATGAGACCTTGGACATGTTTTTTTCATATTGAAGACACTAAGAGAGGTATAGTGCAGGAGAAAGCACTTGAGAAAGAAGATAAAGAAAAAGAAAAGTAGAGAAAAGGGAGAAAGATAGTGAAGTAAGAGGAAATAAATATGAAAGAGAAAATGATGAAGCTCATGATGAAGAGCTTATGGACCTAGAAGAGGGTATCAAAGAAGAATATTCAATTGGTAAAGTGAATGAGAATGATGAAAGAGGAAAGTTGAAGTGCATGAGTAATATATAGTCCATTTAAGCAAAGAGGATGATGAAATCATGTTGAAAAAGGATATAGAGAGGGGAAAACATAAAGAATCATGAAATACAATAATTTTTTGTTTTTTTTGTGTTTTATTTTGTAGGTACAACTGGTGAAAGAATGAAAATGGAAGAGATGAAGAAGAAGCTCAAGATTAAAAAAATCCATTTAAAAGAAAATTCAAAGATAAAGACCCAAGTGTGGGATCTAGGTGGAAAAATAATGATCAAGGACAATGAGATAATAAAAAGAAAACTCCATCCATGCAAGGAAGATTAAGATAAGTTGATGCAAGTAAGTACATGGAAATATCTTTCTCCTCCTAGGGATTTTGTTATAGGAACATCACTAAAACACTATAAAAGTGTAATTTCTTGTGTTATGAGATCAAGGTGGATGAGTTAGAGGGTTTAGGTTGAGTTTCAAATTTTGAATTTTCAAATTAATTTATTTGCCTCCATATTTTTGTTCAAGTGTCTTAAGGATGAAAATAGATGGTTATGGTTTGTCATGTAATAGTAAGGCTCCTTCATAGGTTAGATGTGTGTGAGTTATGTCGGAGGAATTTTAGAATGGTAAAATAAATATATCAAGAGTCATTAATGTGTATAAGTGTTATCAAAAATTTAAAATTCCTCATTATACATGCATGGTCATATGAAAGGTTATGGTGAGTCACCATAAGACAATTAGGGTATCAACAAAACAGGAGAATGACTTAATTGAGATAGTTGATTGTACATGACATTAAAACATTGGATTTTACAATTACAATGACATATTTGTGACTCCAAATATCTGAGTGAATTTCATTGAGAACCAAAACATTATTCATGAAGTGGAAATCTCCTTACACATGTCTTGTAATATTGTTGGGAACTATTAAAGAAGAGTACCTAGTTGATTCGGGGTTATTTTGGTTCTTACATGGAATGACACATTTAAAATTAATTTAATTATACATAATTAATTAATTGTATAACTCACCTAGCCACGTCACTCAATTAACTCATCCACCTCATCTTTCCACCTCACCCTAGACCCATTCTAAACCTATTAATTACCCTTAGACCAAGTCCCCACTTATCCTAACCAACTAGACTCTTTCCAACCCTAACTATTCATGACCTATTAATCCTCTAACTAATTCCACACTCTAATTTATGCCATTCAACACTCCATACCTAGACTAAGCCAAAGACCATGCCAAATTTGGGAGAAAACCCTATTTTTGGAAAATTAGACCAATTCTCCTTAACCGACATTAGTTATCCCTTTCGGTTGGTGTTGGTTCCCTAACCACCATCAGTTACCCTTAAATAAGATTTTATAACTCTTTACATGGGTTCTCCAATTCATTCATTCACTCTTATTTGGCATTCTAACTCTCAAGCACTCAAATACTACCTAAAACTATAGATCCCATCAGGTCTTCACCAACATCCAGTCATCTCATCCACATACTTTGGATCATCACAACAAAGCACACAAGATCCATTTCCATGGAACTAGACACATTCCCATATCTCCCATGAATGCTCATCAATCATCAACCACCTTCAGATCTACATAGGTTACTAGATAAGTAATTCATTCTTATTTGTTAAGATTTTGTTTTGATCTTAAGTCTTTCATTTACGTCTTCCATCGATCCTTCTCATCCGAATACCACCTTTCACCTGTTTACCACCTATTCCATCAACCTAAACCATTTCACCCATCCTACACCTCTACCACCCTTGTTGAGCCTTAACAAAAATCATATCATCCTTCCCCAAACCCCCTCAACTCTCTGTGTAATCACAAAGAGACCCAAAACACCCATTTTTAATATTTCCACTATATTTCCCCTACTACACGACATTGGTCACCCAACCAACATCGGTCATTTTCCAATACCATGCATCGGTCACCTAACCGATACCGGTCTCTATGATTGGTAATATATTTTAAAACAATGAGCTCATAACTTTCACCAAACAACCTAGAATCACCCAAAACCTTCCCAGACCTTTCCTAACACCTCAGTGACCTTTCCCAACTAGAACACACCTTTGCCTAATACTAGATTAGTTTGTATTTTCAGTACTTTTCTTAATCTAGTGTATTGATAATGTTTTGAGACACCTAAATCAAAGTGTTAACAATAGGACCTTTACTTCTCACATTTATTTTCATTAATTTGATAAAATAGTGGATTGACAACCATCTAGGAAGTATCACACTTCCTGGAACTAGCATTTTCTAGGTAGTCCACTACCATATATTGTTTAACTCTCTCTTGTGGTCTTGTTGTGATTTTATAGGTAGTTCCTTCTAGCCAAAAGGAATCTCTCACATTCGGTTTGATCAAATTCAACAACACACGCAAACCTTCTCCAACTATTCACAGGTATTCCTCCTACGCCCATTACCCTTATCTATTTTATCACATTACTTTGAGGTGAAACATTTTGGCATGCCTAGTGGGACCCCTTCTTGTGGGTTCTTTGCATTTTCTTCATATAGGGAATTGTGTGTTCTTTTTTTTCTAAAAAGTTCACATTAAGTTTCTCTCTGGTCAATATTCTCTTCTTCTACTTTTCTAAAGGAAATTCATGATTTGGTGTTTAAAAATAATTCTTCTTACTTTCTTTTGCACCTACATTTAGTGAAAGATCATCCTCTTGACCTATTCTCTATTTGCTACATCCAATTTCACTTTCGATTTGGGATTAAAAATATTTGCATTTCATCCTTTGTATGTTGCATTAGATCACCTAAATTTATTTGCAATCTATATATTGGAGGTCATGACCAGTTGATGATTGGCGGGAATTAATCATAGTTCACACTTTTGCACACACACACCCCTATCCAAATCACTTGAACAATTTACTCACTTCTTAAACATCTTCCTTCCCAAAAATTTCCATCAACGATTAACAATTGGATTGGCGGTGGATCTAGCTAGTGTTCTATCAGTCATCATCAAGAGTTGGACCTCACATACTGTGAAGTATATATTGGGGAAACTTAGCCAAAATACACCTAAAACCAGCCATAGATTACTTATAGGGTACCCTCGTTGACCAAAAACTCTATTCTACTCATAGTTAGTTTTAAATGGCATAAGCCACATAACATTAAAATATGAAGCATAGGATTGATGTTTTGTTAGCTTTTGATTGTTAAAATTGTGTTTTGAGGAGTGAGGTCATTTATTCTTATTTTTCTTATCCTTCATGCCCCACCATCATAACTGGTGTATTCGGTTCATTCTAGGTGTGTTAGGACTCATCACTACCATACTCAGTTCTGGGTTGGTGTTTTCATTTGACTTAATCACCTAAAATTCAAATTTTCATCATCTTCTCATATTCCACAAGTAATCAACATTGGTCCAACAACCAACATCGGTTACCTCTTCACACCAACATTGGTTGACTGATCGACATTAGTTCCCTATTATTTTGGTTATTTCTCCCAAAATAGTATTCAATTCACATCCAGATATTTTTTGTGACCTGTTTATGTCATTTATCACATTTTGAGTCTTTGTTACCATCAAAGAGTTCAAGATCCACCCAATTTACATTCTTCATCTCCAAATTTATAAATCTCCATTTATTCACAATAACCACATCGGTCAAAATGCAACATTGGCATCAACCCCTTTTCTATCGACATCGGTTAGCCAATTGATGACATCGGTCTCTATGTTTTGATTTTTCTATCAAAACAATGACCAATTTTCATTTTCTATATTTCTTCTATCTTCTTTTCTTATGTTTTACACCATCTAGAGCTTAGACCACCTGTCCTACCACTATTCACATGGTTTTGACTCGTAGATAAGTCAACACCCTAGTATTTCATGCTATCCATCAACCACTACCTCCTAGTCCTTCACCACCTTCTATTTCTTCACCCATGGACCCCACTTCTTCTATCTCTATATTTAGGTGATGAGGAGTTCACAAAACTCCTTGATCACAATCTTGTAACCTTGTAGTATTATCTTTCTCATTCCTCCACCCATGACTCATCAGGACAACCCTTATATGGGATGCCTGTCTCCATTCCTCCTGCCCTTTCCCCCACTTCCGTATCGGCCACCACTAGTGTAGTGTTTCTGCTTCCACCTTACCACCTTGTCATTTCTTAGATCACCCCCACATCTTTGATATTTTCACACCTATGACATCTATCACACCTTTGATGTCCACCTCACCATCATCTATGAACTCTTAGTGTAGGGATTCCCACATCATCATTCATTATTACCTCACAACCTCTAGTTACATTGACCCCTTTTCAGAGTTTGGTCATGTCTATACCTACTACTCTACCACCTATCACTATGAGGGTCTCTACACAGGTCCCCCACCTATACCTTGTCTCAGCCACCACCTGTCACCTATGCTTCCCATTCAGGGTATATGCCATCATCATACCATTATACTTATATCCCCCTTCTCAGTTTTCTTACTCGACACCACCACATTGGCATAGGGGCCTTCATTCCATGCCTTATTCATCTTATTTACCTCCTTATACCAAGGGGTGCTCCTCAATCTAATCCAACAATGGATTTCATAAAAATGATGATGGATAAGATGTAAACCTAGAAGCAATCTTTTCTGGCTCCGTAAGGCTTTGAATTATGAAAAAATTTGTAATGAGCCTATTCATCCATCCATACCCATTCATTCTTATCCCCCACATTGGGAGATGCCAAAGTTTAACAGATTTAATAGCAAGGAGGATCCACAACAACATTTGTGATCTTTTAAACATGTATGTTATCTGATTTCCCATGATGATGCCTTGCTTCTTCAAACTTTCCCAATGTCCTTGATAGGACCTACCTTAGATTGGTATAGTGCTTTACCTAAGCACTCTATCTTTTCATTCAATCAATTAGCCTAGGCCTTTCTCGATCATTTCTCCATCAACATCACTAAGAAGGTCACCATGACTGATTTGTATTCGATGCGCCAATACGAAGAAGATGAATCTATCATAGATTTTTTCACATGTTGGTGGAGCCTTACCAATCATCTCACCTTTTCAACTTCCACAAACCAAACTAATAGATTTGTTCACTAGGCTTGTGCTAGACACATCTCTCCAACTCTCCAAGTTCAAACCTTTCAAACATTTGATGAGGCATTCACCATGGCTTGAAAGTTAGAAATCCATGCTATCGAAGAGAAGAAATTACAATTTGCACAACAAGAGCACTCCATTCAAATCAAATGACTTCTTCTTCTTCCAAACCACAAAACCAATCATTCAAAACCCAAAGGATCTACCAATGTGGTGGTCCTAAAATTGGTCCATCTCATCCATCAACCAACCAAAACCATCTTCTACTCTTTCTCTATTCAAAACTTTCAATACAAGGCATGAAAAATGATGATATACTCCCATAGGAGAACCTTACTCCTCGGTTTTGGAAAAGATTTCTAAAATGTAGAGCCATAACTCTTCCACCCATCAAACCACATACTAGTTTTGACCCTTCCCATCCTATGCTTGCATGGTATAAGGAGAATGATTACTACAATTATCACCATTGTGTCAGAGGTCATAGTGATGGTAATTGCAAAATGTTTAAAAATATCATCCAAGAAATGTTGGATAACAAAGATCTTGTCTTGGATAACCCCAATGCACCTGGCTAACCAAAACCTCCACATATTTAAGAATTTGTTTCCAAATCACACTCCATCATCCAACCAAGCCGGTGAAACCTCAACCAATGATACCAAATGTTCGAGAGGTGCATGCATTTTTGATACCATACCAGCCCCTTCTACTCAATTTCCTCCCATCCCATCAATTGAGGAAATCCTTGTGTGAGTTCTTCCACCCATGGAGGATTCCACCTCATCCTCTCCTCTACCCATGGAGGAGTTGACCTTATCTACCATTTCATCTACCGAGCAACCCACTTCATCTATCCCTTCATCTATGGAGGCATCTACCCCACTCATCTCTCTACCTATCAAGAAACCCACATCACTCACTCTTCTACCCATGGAGGATCCCAGCTTACCCTTTTCTTCACCAATCAAAGAGTCTACACCATCCACCTTTCCCCCTCCTCTTCCCATAGAAGATCCACTTTTAGCATCTCTTCCTATTGGTGACAACTCCCCAATGGATTTTAAAGACCTGTCGATTTTTATCATCTCTTCTACCCACAGAGTCTAAAGCCAACCATTTCCCTATCTCTCAAGATGTTATATTTATTTACAGGGATTACTACCAAATCATCATCATCCCCCTCCACTTCTATGCCATTCTCCCATTTTGGCTGATCACTTGGAGTATGTTGACTATTCCATGCTTTGGGGATGCCTTTGACTTCCCTTGTATCGACTCAAATGTAAATGTTTGTAGAAACTTCAATGATTTATCCTAAAGTGTTCAAAACAACTAAATCCATCACACTGAGTTGGTTATAGTAGCCTCTTCTACATCATCCTCACCTACACCCAAACCTTTACCATTACCCCAACAACCACCTACACCCAAACCTCTACCTACACCCATACCTTCACATGTGCCCAAACTTATCACTACATTGGGGGTTGTGTTGACACCGAGTCTAGTCCATCCTCCCATGAAGATCGATTTAGCCACCTCTTCCCAAACTATCACCAGGCCTATCCCCCACCTAAGAGGAAGACCCAACCTCTTAGGCCTGTACCCTAGTTTCTCCCACTTCTCCTCTTTCACCTTCACCACTTCCATCCATCTTAGGCCCCCATCCATCAACCTTGGTCAAGAACCTCCTACCCAAGGTAAAACTAAAATGAAGCAACCCACATCCTTATCACAACCTCCCATTCCACCCAATCCTTCTACATTACCTATGCCTACTCCACTACCCATGCCTTTACCTTCCCTTCAACCTACACTTTTATATTTCCTCTCCTACTACTATCTTCACACACCTCCACTCTCACCTTGGTTGACCCATCCACTTCCCTCTTTTGCATTCCCTTCTACTTCATGCACTACCCCAACACCTTTACCCAAGAAGGTGCAACCCAAGCCCAAAACCACACTACCTACCAAAAAGGTAGTTAAACCTACTCAACCTCCAACTCCACCTCTAGTAGCACCTCTTCCACAAAATCCACCCACACCTCCATCCAAACCAACTCCACCTCCAACAAACACCCCTTCCACAGAATTCACCCAAACCTCCATCCAAACCTACTCTCACTTCTCATTGTGATCCCTTGGTAGGGTCTTACACTAACATCCTCACTCGGCTATTAGAAACTTCCACCATTACATTGCCACCTCTCAGGCCTTATGACCCACTCAAACCTAAACTAGAAGGGTTTGATGATACCAATATTTACACCTATCATCATGTGCTAGGGCATGATGTTGAAAATTGTAAGGCCCTTAAAAATATTCTTCTTCAACTATGTTCTCTGAAGAGCTCTTTGATGAAGATGACCTTTTGGATGAAGATCCCATTCCACCTTCACCTATCACCACACAACCTCACCCCATATCTATTTAGTGGCCTTCACCTCCACCTCCACAACCCTCTTTTCCTCCTCGACCTTTGAGATCAATATGGTCTAGATTAGGAGCTAGCCCAACCCCTCTAAAATTTGCCAATGTGCCATACTCATTTCACAAGGCTCTTATCCACACTAGTTTTTTGTCCCTCTTTCATTATACCTTTCATGACACATCTCCCTCTTTTCCTCAGATCAATATGGTTTGAGTTTCCACTAGAGCACAAAAGAAAAAGGAAAAGAGAAGACAAGAAACCCATCCACTACACCTTTACCCAACATTCCATCTACACTACACCCAAAGGTAACCATCTGTGGGCTGGAATATCCCATTTTTGATGGAGTCACACATCATACCATGATCAAACAACTTCACCAATCCCCCTCAAAATGTCTTTTGTATGACCTCATCCAAACCTCTGAGTCTCATCATCAAGCCCTCATCGAGGTCCTATAATCTATTAAGGTTCCACCTAATGACCCCACACCCATTGTTGCCATCATTACCCCACATCATGTGGCTTCCCTCACTACTCCACCTCCATCTTCTCTCCATGTTACCTTTCATCAAGTCTTTGTTTTAGTTTCTCTGATGAAGAGATTGTCCCTCTCAATCAGATGATCTTGACCCCACCCTATTCATTTCCACCTACATTGATATACACATGTTTGATGTGTTATGATTGATGGAGGTGCTAATATCAACATCATTTCTTCCCATGCATATAAAAAAATGTGCATCCCTTCCAATTACATGCATAATAACCCAGTTATGTTGCATTCATTTAATGATGCCATGACTTCCACCCTCGACACCATCATTCTCCACATTCACGTGGGCCCCTATACCATTCCTAAATTATTCTATGTCTAGAGGGGAATTCTAATACAACATACTACTTGGTTGACCCTAGATTCATGCCATGGGTTGTGTACCTTCAACCTTACACCATTGTTTAAAATTTGAACATGAAGGGCACAACTACACCATTCAGCAGATCCTTCACCATTCAAAACCTATAATATGCTCTATCAACCTAATGATGTCCTTATACCAGTTAAGGCATCTATCACCACCACTACTTCTTCTTCTTTATCCACTATCCCATCTACCACCACTACCACTTCTTCTTTTCTTCAACCACTTACCTCATCCACCACTTTTTTCTTGCTACACCTTCCACAACCAACTCCTCTATTCCCACTACTACTTCCATAGCTTCCATAACTAGCCCATCAACCAACCCATCTACTTCACAAAAACACTTGACATGCTTCCCCTTCTCAGGATTCTGGTGATTCTTCCATTCCCACTAACCAAATACCAACTTCTGATCCTTTGGTAGGTGTTTTTCAATGCCTTACCTTAGGGGAGTATCACCTCTACAACATCAACACCTTCCTTACTCCTCAAGAGTATGGAAGCCTCCATCAACACCCACATTACAACCATCATGTAGGTGAGGTATTTCCATATGGTCCACCCCACCTTCACACTAACTTGACATATGGGGGACTTGACGCTTCTTCATATACTCTAAACCACCTACCCAAACCCATCCATTCTCATCTGATTTTCAATACCTCACCAATCGCCACTTCACTCACAATTTTCCTTCATCGATGTGCTTGGAAAGGCTTTGGCTTTGGTCTTTATGAATAAGGTCATCACACAGTCATACC
This sequence comes from Taxus wallichiana var. yunnanensis, assembly GCA_018340775.1. Classification (NCBI taxonomy): domain Eukaryota; kingdom Viridiplantae; phylum Streptophyta; class Pinopsida; order Cupressales; family Taxaceae; genus Taxus; species Taxus wallichiana. The sequence goes on from CM031235.1 coordinate 629,277,579, forward strand.
TTGCACCACTCAAAAACACAAAGACCATAGTGGTCTTGGATTTTCTGAGGAACCTTCTTCTAAGAAATCCTGTATTGACCTGTAGAGGAAAGTACACCTTCCCCACCTCACTCACCTACCACACCACCTTCCCCATGGAGTCCATGGATCCAGAATCCATCCCTCCTAACTTTTTTTTTTTGTAAACACCATTTCCTTGGGACCTTGACCTATCAACATGATGGTGAGGCTCCTTCTTCCCTTCCCTTCCTATATCCTGACATGATTGATGATGACACACCTTCTATAAACATTGTTCAATGTTAGGATGATGATTCTATTCTCACCTATCTAGGTGTGGAGGATTCTTACATTCATTGGTCATTACCTTCTAGAGACATAAACCATGTTGAATGAATCGACCATAGAGATCAACATTCACACTTAGGATGACCCTCAAATTCTAAAGATAGGCCAGTCTTTAGATCCCACTAAACAAGAAGCCTTCACCTCTTTCCTTTGAGATCATAACAATGATTTTTCTTGGTCTTATGCCGATATGCCCAGTATTGACCCAAATATCATGGTCCATAATATCATAACTATTCTGATGCTAAACCTATGAAATAAAAGCTGTGAAAAATGCATCCCCACATTTCCCTTCTTGTGAAATAAGAACTCCAATGCCTCCTTTATGTTTCTTTTATTCTACCCATTGACTATCCCCTAATGGATTTCTAACATCATTCTTGTCACCAAAGTGATAGGGGACTCACATCTACATGGATTTTGTAACCTTAACCTTGCTTTCCCCAAGGATGATTTTCCTCTACCTAGTATCGACCAACTTGTTGATCTTATAGCCAGCCATGAGATGTTATCACTCATGGATGGGTTTTTGGGTTATAATCAAATATTACTCACTCTAAAGATCAACACAAAACCACCTTCATCACCCCTTGGGGACTTTTATTATCATGTAATGCCCTTTGGCCTTAAAAATTTTGGTGCCACATATCAACGTGTTATGACCTATATCTTCCATGACATCATGCATCACATATTGGAAGATTATGTCGATGACCTTCTGCCAAGTCTAAAAGTCATGCCAAACACCTCCCAGTTCTCAAAATCATCTTTGACCATCTCATCAAATACTTGTATTTCACCTTCAACCAAAGAAATGTGTCTTTTTCATTCTCTCTAGAAAACTCCTTGGTTTCATCATCTCTTTGTGTGGTATCAAAGTTGATCCTACTAAAATCAAGGCTATTCTTGAGATGCCTCCACCTACTAACCTTTGAAAACTTCATAGTTTGCAAGGAAAGTTGCAATCTATTTGAATGTTTTATTTCCCAACTTTCGACCGATGTCACCCTTTTCATCATCTTCTTAAAAAGGATGTTTCCTTCAATTGGGATGATGAGTGCCACAAATATTTTGAAGCATTAAAGGAATACCTCTTCAACCACCTGTGCTCATCCCACCAAAGGATGAAAACCCTTTTACCTCTACATTTCTACCACTGATCATTCCTTGGGTGCCATGCTCACTCATCATGATGAGAAACATAGGGAGAAAGTGGTTTATTATATAAGTCATACTCTTTTAGACTATGAGACTAGATATACTCATGCCGAAAATTTTTTTCTTAGCCCTAGTCTTCATCACCACCAAACTTTGCCATTACCTACTCAACCAAAAATTTTGTCATCACCAACACTAACCCCTTGCATTACATGTATGCTAAACCTTACCAACACCAATGTGCACACATTGGCTCATGCTCCTTGTAGACCTAGACCTCAAATTCATCCATCAAAGATTTTGTTAAGGGACAAACCATTGCAGATCAGCTTGTAGATGCACCTCTTTCTGGAAATCAATCTTCTAACTTTGATTTTCCTGATGAATCCATTACTACCCTCTCTTGATGACACCATTTATCAGATGACCCTATTATTTTAATGGTTCTAAATGTCAACATGTGGGGGTGGTGTAGGGGTTATCCTCATTCCTCTTGATGGTGAGCCTATGCCTTTATCTTTCAAACTTGACTTTGATTGTACCAATAAATGTGGCTGAATATGAAGCACTCGTGTTAGGTCTCCAAACTACCATTTCCTAGATGTTAAGACCATTAATATATTTGGTGATTCTCAACTGGTCATCAACCAAGTCAATGGTTTATACCAAGTGTCATAATGAAATACTTCAAAATTATAAGCATCATGTCAACATGCTTTTGACTACCTTTGATAATTATGACATTCAAACTATTCCATGATCCACTAAAAATTTTGAGATACCATGGCTTTGCCTCGCCTCACAAATACCTACCTCACCTTTAGACTCTAAAATATTTTTCACAGTACAATGATTGTAATCACCTTCTTATCTCATGATGATGTAAATTTTGTAGGAAGAATTGAAACCAACCCACATGACATTTGGTATAAGAAGTACATTGATTACCTTTCCCAATCAATTCTACCTCTAGATCTCACTCGTAATGGTAAGTGATCCTTCCTCCAAAAGGTCTCTCATTATGTCATCATGGGGGTCTTCTTTACAAGTGTGGCTTTGATGGTATCCTCTTATGATGCCTCACTAGTTCTGAAATTTTGTACACCATTAAAGAAATCCATGATGGGATTTGTGGTGGACATTTCAGTGGTCACATTGTTTCCAAATGTATTCTTCACCTTGGCTATTATTGGCCAACCCTTAACCAAGATTGTTATGACTATGTCAAATGTTGTGTGAAGTCACACAACATGCTAACCTTCACCACACCCAAGTCACCTTACAAGTTGCTCAGGGAATTTTGGCCTTCTCTCAATGGGGTTTGGATCTCGTCGAGAGAGATTAACCCTCATTCTTCTCAATGTCATCAATGGATCATCACAATAACCAAATACTACACTAAATGGGTGGAATCCATCCCTCTCATTTCTACCAAAGCCAAGAAAATATGTGAATTCATCAATCATCACATCATTTTTTCATTTTGGTGTTCCTCATCACCTCATCACTGAAAATGGTAAACAATTAAAAAACAAGACCCTATGCAAAATCTGTGATAACTTTGGTATTCAACTCATTTTCTCTTCACCATATTATCCTCAAAAAATGGTCAAGCCAAATCAACTAACAAAACCCTCAAAAAATTCTCATGAAATTCATTGATGATATTGGTAAGGATTGGCATACACACATTCCTTTCACCTTATGGGCTTATCATGCAACATTCACACCTCAACCGCCACCACACCTTTCTCTTTGGTCTATGGTAAAATATAGAGGCCATCCTACCTCTCGAAGTCCAAATTCCATCTCTTTGTATCTCACTTAAAGATATGCTCAATGATGATGAATTTTTCCAAGACCATTTGGCACAACTTGAGTTATTAGATAAATGTTCGTTTAAATGCTCTCGACCACCTTCAAATCTACCAAAAACGTATCAAACATGCCTATGAAAAAATGTGTCATGAATAAACCTTCAAGGTCGGTGACCTTGTCTTAAAGTAAAATCAACATGTAACCAAAGCTGAGAAAAGTAAACAGGGCAATTTTTCTCCTAATTGGCTTGGACCTATATTGTCACTCATACCTATGGATCAGGTGCTTATCATTTATCTTCTCTTGAAGGTAAACCAAACTTGAGCCCCTTAATGCCTTGCATCTTGACCATTATATTATTGAATCAAGTACTACATCACCTTTTGTCTATTACACACTCATCCCTTGAGCAAACCTTCGCCTTCCATCTACCTCTTTTAAGGACCAATGACTAAACAAGAATGTGTGATTTTCCATCACCATTTAGCCTTATCTTTAATATGAGTACCATGAATCTACTCATGGCATGATTCTCATGGATAATTTTTTATCCTTTTTAGGATGGAATCCCATGGTCATTCATCACTTAAAAACTCTCTTTCATAGTTAACCTCTCTTGTGTTATGGTTTTTCCTTCATAAAAGAAGCCTATAATCCTTTATAGTCTTGTCCATGACCTAAAAGTCAAAAAAAAAAAAAAAAAAAATAATATATGGGATATTCAAATTCAACTCCTTGAGTCAAACTTTCTTGTAAATAGATGAATCCCTCAAAAGGACATCTATCTTTCTATCTTATTACTATAAATAGATTTCTCCCACAAAGGAAAACTATAAAAATTCTAGCCCTATTGTAAATAGTCTATCAAAAAAGAAGACTATTTCTATAAAAATAAAATAAAAATATTTTGAAGCTTCCGCATCAATCAACTTCATGAAGACCTCAAGGAGATATTATATTCATCCCACATAGACTTCCCACATGATTAGTCTATAAAATAAAAAAAAAAAAAAAAAAAAAATCAAGAAAAATAAAACTTTTTTGGTCATGGACTTGCCTATTCTGGTTTTGGGTATCTTGTAGAGGGGCATGTTGTCTCACAACAAGGTTATGCTAAAAAAACACCCCACCTTCACCTTCCTTTTTTTCTTCTTCTACCTACTCAAGGGACGATGGTGCACATGTGACACTTCGTGATCATGCAACTTCTTTCACCCCTAGAAATTTCAATCATGCAATACCTTTATGGTCTTAAGTTCATAAGCCTATCTATTTGGTATGCTCATTATGGTCTTGCCACTTATGGAGCATTTTCACCTCTTCTATCATTCACCCCTTTTCTTACTTATTGATTCTTCTACACAGGACAAGACCTTCGACACTTAGTTTTTGGGATTTCTTCTTTTTTCACCTACATTTACATTCATCATCTACTTCAATCAACTCATCTTACACATTCTATCTTACCTAAACAACCTAGACATAACCATGCCTAAACCTAGACATAACCATGCCTAATCAACCTAGACACAACCATGCCTAATTTACCTTGCCCATTTAACCATACATAAACTCACCAACCTACTCACCTACCTCATCTTATTCTTCCCTATCCTATGGGAGAACTACATCAAGCCTGAGGCCCCTTTCATAAGGGCTATGTAGGAACACTCTTAGGGCATGGGGCCCTTTGAGGTTAGCTCATGGCCATCTTTCACCCAATCTGTTAAACAAAACTTCTAGTTTAACATACAAAATAACCTTTGAAAGTTACCAAAACAAAACCTACATACATCATATACATTGTCATTTAGTTTCCATACTAGGAAACCATTTTTTTCCTATGACCTTACTTATCACCTAAAAACTTGAACATCACACATTTGACACTCAAATTTTCTTACTCACTATACCTTGCGATGATGACACTACTTGTTATTTTAGCCTACAAACTTGCCTTTCCTAATGCCGTGATGTTTATCTTGACCATAAAAACCTATTGGTGATTTATGGAACCCACCTAATTCCCATTCTTACACATAACCTAGTTGTTTTTCAAGACCATATCCTATACCTTGGATACCTGGATCACATCAACCTTGTTTGGATAAACTATCGACCTTTGATGATGTAGAGTTTGTGAGCTCTTCACCTAGTACCTTGTCACATTCTATATGTGTGTGTGCATTTTAATGCCCCACCTATTACCTGCACCCAAAATAACCCTTTCCTATACCCAAACCTTACCTTATTTTTCTTCTTCACCTACCATTTTATCAAACTCATCATCGATTCACCTCTTCCTTCATAGTATCTAAGTTTGAGGGGATCACATCTAACCCATACCTGAGAAACCACTCTTATTTTTTTCAGCATCTTTATCAATACAAGCTACATGACAAAAGGGGAAAATGTAGACACCCAAAATTAGGTCACAACCCTCTAAACCACCTTGATTAATTAATTTAATATTATTCCCCCACCATGCCCACTTACACACATTTTAATTAATTTAACTATCACAATTAAGTTAATTATCTAACTCACCTATCCACCTCACCCTTTCCACCTCACCCTAGACCCATTCTAAACCTATTAATTACCTAGACCAAGTCCCCACTTATCCTAACCAACTGGGACTCTTTCCAACCCTAACTATTCATGACCTATTAATCCTCTAACTAATTCCACACTCTAATTTATGCCATTCAACACTCCAAACCTGGACTAATCCAAAGACCATGCCAAATTTGGGAGAAAAACCCTATTTTGGCAAATTAGACCAATTCTCCTTAACTAATGCTAGTTATCCCTCATGGCTTTGGTCCTATCACCATCAATGTTGGTTACCCTTAAATAAGAGTTTCTAACTCTTTGCATGGGTTCTCTAATTCATTCATTCACTCAATCTTTGGCATTCTAACTCTTGAGCACTCAAGCTACCCAATGACAAACCAGAGCCCATCAAGTCTTCACCAACATCTAGTCATCTCATCCACAACTTCAGATCATCATAGTAGAGCACACATGAGCTCTGTTTCCGTAACACTAGACACATTCCCGTATCTCCCATGAACACTCATCAATCATCAACCACCTTTAGATCTACATGTTACCAGATAAGTAATTCATTCTTATTTGTTAATATTTCATTTTGATCTTAAGTCTTTCATTTACATCTTTCATCTGATCCTTCTCTATCCCGAATACCACCTTTCACCTATTTACCACCTATTCCATCAACCTGAACCATTTCACCCATCCTAGCACCTCTACCACCCTTTTTGAGCCTTAATAAAAATCATATCATCCTTCCTAAATCTCCTCAATTCTCTATGTAATCAGAGAGACCCAAAACACCCATTTTTAATATTTCCACCATATTTCCCCTACCAACATCGGTCACCCAACCGCGTTGGTCATTTTTAATACCAACATCGGTCACCTAACCAATACTGGTATTTGTGACTAGTAATTTTTTAGAAAAACAAGCTCATAAATTTCATCAAAAAACCTCTAATCATCCAAAACCTTTCCTCGACATTGCCTAATACCTCAGTGACCTTTTTGAACTAGAACATCACCTTGCCTAATACTCGATTAGTTTGTATTTTCAAAACTTTGCTTAATTTAGTGTATTGATAACGTTTTGAGACACCTAAATGAAGTGTTAACAATAGGAACTTTACTTCTCAAATTTATTTTCATTAATTTGATAAAACAACGGATTGAAACCATCTCGAAGTGTCATACTTCCCCTAAAAACTAGCAATTGTTAGGCGAGTCCATTGCCATATACTATTTAACATTGTCTTGTGGTCTTGCTTTATGATTTACAAGTTGTTCCTCCCAGCCACATGGAAGCTCTCACATTCGATCTGAAAAATTCAAAAATGTGCACAACCTTCTCTGGCTATTCAAAGGTATTCCTCCTATGCCCTTTACCCTTATCTATTTTAACACATTACTTTGAGGTACATCAAATTTTGGCTTGAAATTGATAAGATAACATTGTGTGGGGTAAATTTTAAGAATTTTATGGAATGTGGACTGTCCACTAGTCAAATTAAGATATTTATTTACCATTCTAGGATTGAGACAAAACCCATAGTCAAAGCCCTAATTGAGAGGATACACTTCTTAAAGGAAGAAGGAAATGTATTTACCATACAAATTTGAAACTTCACTCCTAGAAATATGATAGAAATGGGTGCTCATAAATTATTTTTTTAATTTTTGAAAACCTAGAAAAGAAAAAGATATGTTTGACAGTTCGGGAGACATGGCTAATGGAGGTATGAGCAGTCAGGAGGTGAGGCGAGTTAGGTGGAAGAAAATAAGGAGTCTAGTTTTTAAAGTTAGGAGACACATTAATAAGGGAAAATTTTATTTGAGAGTACTTCTCTTTTTTTTGGGGTATTTATAGCTTCTTTTAACTATGCAAGTTCAAAACCTTTGTTCTTGAGAAGCTCCTTGAGGAAATTTGGTAGCAAAATTGAGAGTAGTGTTAAATTACTTGATTCTAATCCATGTAATGAATGATATTATGTTGATATCAATATTGATTCAGGTTACATAGGTAAGAGAGTCTTCAGGATGAAGGATAAATATTTAACTAATGAAGAACCTAAACCAAAGAAGCTAGTAAGGGTGTGTGGGAGTAAGTCGAGGGAGAGAGATTTATTTCAAGGAATGAGGTTATTGTACAAGATCAATTGGTATCTCGATAAAGTTAATTGAAGTAGGGAAAATGTTAGAGGAGCATAATTTTACTTGAAATATCAATTCTTTAAATTTTACCTTAACTAGACCCTAGTTCAAGACCTCAAAACAAAGCATTTGGTTATATGATTGAAATATATTTCTTGCAAATAGTGAATTAATTTATTGGATAGATGGAGCACTACATCACTCCTTCTCGGTTTCAGTTCCATAATTTACACTAAAACACTATTAGTCCCTAATCTATCTTTCTACACACACAAATATTATATGTTATGACATGTACATCTAATTTTATTTCTCCTCTCATGTATTTGAAAAATTACTTATTATTGTATGAATCATTGCAAGTATTAATGTGTTATTTTAGTTTTGAATGGTTAATATTTTAATTTAATTAATCGTAATAATATCCTTTATAAACCCTTAAATCCTATTTATTTTGAAACACTTCCATAACATATATTTAATTAGGATGTATACATTTGGTGAACATAACTTTTGAGTAGAATATAATTCTCAAACACTAGTCATTCTAGGGTTTTTAATTCTAATCTTGGGATATTATGAGTTATCTTATTATGTGTCATTATTATTCTTCTTTCAATATTATATGATCTTATTTTCAAACCTAAAGTACCACTCCCTCATTCTTGTATGGGTTATTATCCCTCTCACTAGGTCCATGCCCATGTCCCTTCGGAGAAGAGTGGTCCTCTATGATGGTTCTACTTGCTTTATGGATGATGAGGCCCCTACATAATTTGATATACAAACTGAATATATTCTTCATATTCAACAACATATACCTCATTTTTCTTCTTCCTACATGGATACTAAAGTTAATGTTTTCACAATTCACCACTCTAAGCAAGCCATTGTGGAAACCCACCATTTTATCCACCCCTATAGCTCTTTCGATAAACTTATTGTTATGTCTAAATGGTTTAATATATTATAACAATTAAATAATACACACAATAATATCTATATTTTTAAATTATTTCAAAAGGAACCTATATACAAGGATATACTATGTGATACTTAATAATTTATTATATTATATTCCACTACATATTATGTCTCTTTTGCATCTATTATGGACACATTCAAAGTTATGGATAAGGCTATAAATTTTATTCGGATGTGTTGGTTGGATTTTTTGCCACTGAATATGCCCAATGGAAGTATGTGAAAATCAACAACAATTAGGGAAATTCACCTTTTGATAGGGTGGAATTTCCTCTGCTTTGTGAGAGGGGAAGTTCCCTCATATGATATTATTTTTGTATTTTTGGTGCTTTTAACTATAAAGAAAAAAAAGGGAGGCAAAATTGAGAAATAGAAAATATGAAGAGAAAGGAAGAATGAATGTGAAAGAAGAAGTGTAGATTGCAAGTAGAGAGTTGCACAAAAGGAGAACTTCCCTATCAGATAGAAAGGAATACAATGAGTGTGAAATATGAGAAGCACAAAGTCTTCATCTCCCTCAGGGTATGTTGATATGGCACAAAGTCCATGTACTTCGATGATCAACACAAAGTTTGATTCACCTAGGCATCATTCATACTATGAAGGATCAACAACATTAATAATTCAATCACAAGTAGTTTAACAAATTTTGTAATTGGAAATCATTAACACAGCCATATAGAAAGCATTGTATTGATTTGTGTACACAAAGTTACAACCACATATGTAGATAGAAAAGCCTCTCCAAGAACATGGAATGAAAGAGTGAGGGATGATAGCTTCTTAACCATTACAATGCAGCCTTATATAGGAATTCATCTCCTAGAAGTAGTTATGAAACTACTTTAATCTTAACCAAGCTCTAATCTATCTTAAACCTCAAGTTGACTCAACTTGGGTTATACATTACAATTTACATATATATAATATTTAATTAATTTGGTAAACAAATTAATTAAATACATTTCAATTTGGTGAACACTTGGATGAGGATTAAATTTTTGCTTCATGTCATCCCATCACCTGCGGTTGGAGAGAATGATGTCCATGCCTCTTAATTTCACTTTCAATTACCATTAAACTTGCCATTCTGAACCGAGTTTGTTTTCTATTAAATTATCTAGCAAATATATATCAATTCTTGATTTTCTTAGCTGTTGTGCATAGATATTGAAGCCATGGTTCCAAGGAGTATTTTTTGTGTGATTACGTTGATAATTTCCCAAGATACAACCATCGAGCATAGGTAGCTGTTTTGATATTGTTAAGGTTATGGGACCGTGAATTAATCCCGATTAGCTTAAATATCATTAAAATACTTTAATCCTTTTGTAATGTTTTCTCATCCTTTAAATATCTTGGAGGCATTTAAATCATGGTGAGCCCATTTTATATTACCATTTGCATTCGAAAAGGAGAGGGGAGCATGCTTTATGTTGAGCCTTTTAATAGCTAGCTTGGCCAGGTGGGCCGAGCTAGCCCTTTCCTTGTATTACGACTTACTTCTACCTAGTTTTCCTACTTGTAACTCCTCCCACATAGCCTTATTACTACTTCTTGGTAATATTCCACATTACACTTCTCTATTTCCATGCCAACTCAGCATTCACCATTGGCTCATTTCATATCACTACGAAAACATAGAAAACTGATCCCTTCATACTACTTGACCAACTTGATCAAGTTGGACTCCACCTCAACGATCGAGCTTCCACGTTGCTTTGTTTAATACAAAACATTATTTTTCCTCTTTATTCCACTACATTGGGGCTTTCACATTACTTTTGATGCTAACATATTAGGTTTAAATTAAAAACTTACCTATGGGCCCCTCGGGCTCTCAAACACGAATTCTCTACATTATGTTGAAATTCCCATGTCGGACCCACATCATTTCTTCGAACCTACTTTGACCCCACCATGGGTTGTTTATTTCTTTGACCCCCAATTTTGGTGAATTTGGGATTCAATGTTCTACAAGGCATGTGGGCCACTTAGGCCATTTCTTTCTGCATTGCCTATAACTCATTTCCTTTTGGTTATTTCGGATCTTTGATATACCAATGTTCCATGGGCTATTTGGGACATGATTTTCCATTTTTTCAAAATGATTTGGATGTGGAAAGTTTGGTTTTATTTGTCCCATGATGCACAACTCATTTTGGGCCACTTGGGCCATCTACATCCGACATACCCACAATGCAATCATGTATCAAATGATTTGGGTTACTCAGGATCCAACCTTCAGCTTTTTCGCAAGAATTGTGCCCAACTTAGACTTTTTTCTTGGCCAACCATTCTCTTTTGTTATGTTTTTTTAATAATTTCTTCAATTCAAGCGTAGCTCGGCCTGTATTTTTGATATTGGCTTTTACAAAACAATTATGGCATGCTTCATTTAAAGCACGATTTGGTATTCTCTTCCCAAAGCAAAAGTTCTTGCCAAGGATAGCTTAGCCTTCCATTTCCTATGCGATGGAAAGAATTTTCAAATGTGTCTACACCGTGAACATGTTACGGTGGTTCATATGTTTGATCAATGGCTTACCATTAGCTTTGTATCATGTATTCATTGCCAATTTTCCCCTCATTCGACCCTCAAGAGATGACTTGACTTGGCCACTCTTTGTGACAATGTATGACTTGTCATAGTTACACACAACTCATTGTTCAACCCCATGGCCCTCGACATAAAAATGTTGCTCTACATTACCTTAGAAAACTTGTTAGGGATGCCAACAACTTGGTGCTCCACATATAATTCTTTTCAAGGGTCCCTAATGGCTCGGTTATCCTACAACAACTTAATTTGTCTCCTAATAACTCGGCGATCCACATTTTAGCCATCTTAGTGCCTTGAGGATTGAATCCCACTTATTTTTAAGATATCTCATCTTATCATAGTGAAGCAACTCGAGATTTGACATATAGCTCACTTTTGAATAGTTCAACTTGCTCCATCATTACAATATAGGTTAGGAACTTGCCACTTCTCTTGGAAATAAATCGTTGAGTCATCCTCTAGAATTTGTATAAGTATTCATCCTTTGAAATATTACTCAAGCCAAAATTTCTCTATTCCCTCTATGTTCTAAATATTCTCGGCCCTCGAGATCAACTCTATCCTTCTACCGTGAGTTTTAAAGCTCAATTCTACTTACCATATTCTTGTGTGAGCTCGATCTTATTGCTCTTGATCCTACACCTCATTCTTGATACTTTCATGGCCTTTTGATGACACAAAATACTTGAATCCCTACAACCCTTGAAGCTTTCTTCATCACCTCGATTCCGAGGGTCCCGAATGCGATTTTACCATAGCATGAACTTGACGGATTTTGAAACCAGCTCATCCACTTGCACTGGCCCAACTTCCTTCAACATTGAAATGCCTACCTATACTTACCAAGCTTCAATAACCTTCTCTCCTTAATATTTTTTTCCTAGCTTGATTCTCATCTTAATAACTTGATGTGGCTCATTTTCATTACAATCATTCGATTATGTCCGGAGACCCCTTTGAATCATTTTTATATTGTGTGTTGATTTCCTTATCACTCTCTTAGTGGCCCTTGAAACTTTTGTAGTTCAATAATCCTAGTGCTTTATGGATTGGTGGAACTTGATGGATCTCAACCAACATTCAATGTTTAAGTAACTTGGTTTATCCAACTTTTTCTCTATCTTTATTTGGTCCGTCGGCTTCTTCTTTGAAATGTTCATCTAATAAAAACAAATCTCCATCTCCATCACACCATGGCCCATACTTGGATTAATATGCTTGGCCTCCCCTTTCCCGACTTGATTTCAACTCTTTCTTACCAATAACCAATTCGGTCTCCATAAATAGCTCACTAATTACAAAATGGGTTCAATCTATTTCTTTACAAAATAGCTTAGTAGACTATGTAAGATTTGAATATTTGTAGTTTCAGCTTGGTTTGAATGATCCCTCACAATGTTGGATAGGCTCGAGAGGCTTAATAAAACTTTCTTTCCCGACACAAAAGTACCGCCATTTGAGCTCAACACGACTAGTTTGCCAATGCAATTTATGAATTTGATGAGACTTACACAACTTGTTCATCACATGGAGTAACTCAATTCATGTGAGATATGTTCTCGTAATATGATTTGAGATCGGTTTACAACTAGATGAAATCTTCCTCGGTTTCTATTAAGAATGAGCTCGGTCTCCTTAATGTATAGCTCAATGTGTTACATTGGACATCATGAACTAGTAAATCGGTCTTCCACCATATGAGCTCGGTATGATGAATAAATCTTGAAGGTAGTTTGGTTTACTTCAATGTAGCTTAACCAGGGGCACAGAACACAAATTTTAACCCTTCTCACTCATGCCTCTATCCTATTACAACCAAAGTACTTGGATGTGTTTTGGAGCAATGTTCTTGATTTTTCCATTTTTCCTGAAGGTGGGCCTCCTAAAATATCTGCAACATAGGCATCTAACCCAAAAAATTTATATTTTTTGAAAATTTGTACCATTCTAGAATGGGTGACAACATGATGATATGCCAATACCACTTGATGATGACCCCTATGAATTTCTTATTATTACCAAACCAATTAAATATTTCCTCATTAAGCGTGTCTTGATCAAGAATGGATTTTTTCTCAATTCTAGTTATTTGGTTATAAATATGGGCATTTCTATGTACATAATTGATGATACTATAACTACCATAATGGGTTTTATAATATCATATGATCTAAATTATAAACCATTACTCTTGATCTCTTCATTAGCCCTAAGTTATTATCTACTATATTTCACATTATGTACATTTATTTACATTATAATTTTATTTTGGGTCATCATTCGATACATGTTATGCAAGTTGTCCCATCTACTATTCATAAATGTTTAAAGTTCATATATGATATATATAAGTATACTATGGTTTCTAATCTTGATCCCTTAAACCATTTTAAATTTGACACATATACTTCTCAAGTTCCCATTATTCATCTTTAGTAACCTATCCCTATGGATAAATTTCATACATATGTCATAGAGAATCTAAACATTACTTAAATATTACCACTTCTACACTGTCATTACTTATAGACCATATGGTTTTAGATCATACTACTCACTCTATTAATGATGCTCCATGTACTACTCCTAATTTATTGGATAATTAATTATTACATGACAATGTTAAATATCACCCCTTAGATAATGATGTTGATACTATTTTATTTTTGATGACACCTTATGCAAATTGAATTTCAACCCCATCAATGAAGGTGAATCTATGTTCCATAAAATATTTATGTCTACTTTTCCTAGACATTATCATATTAAATTTTATACATATGACACTTTTGTCCTTACTACATTATCTAGTCAATATACATATGTTATAGTTGTTTATGACCCATTATAGAATTCTATTAATACATTAGAACATATTCCTCGTGTTAGATCTATCACCATTCTAGCATCAATATTTAATATGTTTTTATATCTTGAGTTACTTACTTTACCATCCATGTGGAATCGATCTACTCAAATTCTATTTGGGCATCTAGGTCACCCCATTTGTGACTATCATTATATATGTGGACATGACACTAATCACTATAAGGTTCTCATTGCTAATATTTATCTCTTATCATTTAATGGTGTTCTCACCATATATATGGAAGACTCCTTGTGAATGAAACATCCACATTCATCTAGTATAATTTATTTTAAATAATGATTAGATCCTAATGTTTCTATTGACATATCTATTATTTATAGGTAGTTTTAAGCACTTGATCTAATTAATGTAGATATTGGCACTATCATCACTACTCATTGGGGTTTTACACCATTATATTTTATTTAATTTTAATCAAACACAAATGATCTCATTGAAAATTATTAGGATATTTTTCTATCCCCATATCTATATATAGATATGTTTCAAAACACTCCATCAACATTCAAATAATCACATAATACAAAAATGCAAATATGTAGAAAAATAAAAACTCGGGACATGTTTATGGGTTGATTAGCTATATTTTTATATATATAAAAGTTATTTCTCACATTGGTTTGATAGATATCATATTTACTCTTTACACACATGCATTCATGAGATATATTTAACTTCATGAAGGAAATACGCAAGTTAGTACGTGATGATAGGTTTTATATTGAATTTTATACTACTCCTTAGTAGGATCCCCCATAATATATAGGTTTGATTGTTTCATTATAGTTACTTTTAACATTCCTCTTCATGCTTGGCTACATACCTATTATTTATTGATATCTTGTGAGACAAAAGGACTAACATATGTGTTTTGCAGCATTAATATATCTTATTATTTCTTTTTTACTATCACTAGTTTATATAGATATATTCATATAATATTATAAATAATTTCTTATATTATTAGTAAAGGTCCCTAGATCATGGCTTCAAGACATGCAATATGTTTTAGTCTATGACAATCTATAATTGTATCGGAATTAAGATAATTTTTTTGATGTGTGTTGTTGGTGTTTGATTTGACCCTCTATATAATTCATGCATTTTTGTGTGCCCCATGGTTTAATGTCAAATTTAAAATGTGTTTTATCCTCTTCTCTATAGCTTCTTGTTGTGCTTCAGATTGTCCCAAGATTCATACTTATGAAAATCATGAATTTTTTGGATCAGTCATTCATTTTTATCTAGAACTTTTATTTTTCTTGTAGTTTTTTTGATTTACATGTTTCAAGAGGGCATGGGTGATGCCTTACAGACCTTGGTGTGTAATTAATCATTGAAATTAATCCTCTTACCTCTGTACATATGCCTTATACAAATATACAAGCTTGCATTCTTTATAATTTGTAACATACAATGTCACCTATGACACAAAAATGGAATATTCTAAGCATTTGGGCGTAACTAGGCCTTATAAGTACTAAAAGGAATGATAACTAGATCGTACCAAGCAAAGAACTCAAATGCTAATCAAACACCATGATCAATAAGATGAAAGTAATTGGCTAGAATAACTTTACATAAAAGCTTTGCAAACAAACGAGCAACAATATCATATATTATTATGGAACTCAGTGAAAGAAGGAATTTATGGAAGGATCTCTCTAGCTTTAGACAATTTTTAATGATAAAGATTGGATAGTTAGAGGATACTTCAACACCCCCTTTCCCTAGTGAAAGAGAGGGGTTTGATTTCTTATTTTGAAAGTATGGAAGATCTTGTTGACTTCCTAGCCAGTAATAGTTTGTTTGACTTAGATTTGGAGGGATCCAAGTTTACTTGGGTAAACAAAAGGACTGGATCTAAGCTCATTCAGATAAGATTGGACAGATTTGTGGTTAGCCATATTTGTATGATCAATCAACTTTATTCTCTAAAAACTCTTCCCAGAATTGGCTCAGATCATAATCCCATTCTCCTTAATTTGGGAATGAATCATTTTTAAAAATATAGGCCTTTCAGATTTGAAAAGATGTGGTTAGAACACCTGGATATTTACAACAAGATTCCTGAATGGTGGGATATACAGGTTCATGGGGTTGCTAGTTTTAGATTGAGCTTTAAATTGAAGCACATCAAAAGTAATCTTAAAAGATGGAACAAGGAAACTTTTGGAAATATTTTTCAGGAAAAAAGTAGAATTGCTGAAGATCTCAGAAATATTGAGGAACTTATGGAGAACATTGGTCTTAATCCGGTTCTCAAGGATCAAGAAAAAATATCCTCATTGATTGCTATGGAATTCTACCTAGGTGTATTGGAGACAAAAATCTAGGGTCAAATGGCTTAAGGATGGGGATAGGAATACCAAATTCTTCCATTTCTCAGCTACTTCTAGAGCCAATTTCCTAAAGATTAATGAAATAAGAGGTGAAAATGGGGAGTCATTCATAGATAGCAGGGACATCAATTCCTCTATAATTAATTACTTGAGGATATCTTGAAACAGAGCGAGAGGCCGAGATAATTTGGTTCCAAACATAGTCTTGGATCTTTTTCAGAAAGTAATCACTCCCCTTGAGAATAGAGATATTTTAAGGAACCCCTCGGAGGAGGAAATCCATTTCACGATCTTTGATATGGAACCTGATAAATCTCCAGGGCTGGATGGTTTCCCTGCCTTTTTCTTTCAAAAATTATGGGAGGTGATTAAACATGAGGTCATTGAAATGGTCCAAGATTTTTTTAACAATGGTCATCTCTTGAGGAAAATGAATAATAATTTTATTGTCTTGGTGCCAAAAATTATTGGGGCCAAGGAGGTTAAGGATTTCATACCTATAAGCTTGTGCAACACCAGTTATAAAATTTTGACTAAAATCATAGTTGGGAGGATTAGGATGGTACTTCCCAACTTCATCTCTAGGAATTAGGGGATTTTGTTCTGGTAGACAAATTACTGACAACATTATTGTGATTCAAGAAGCCATCCACTCCATTGAAATCTCTAGTAGATCGGCTATGTTTCTTAAGCTGGATATGCATAAAGCCTTTGATAGGATAAATTGGTCTTTCCTCCAGGCCATCCTGCTAAAGGTGGGTTTTGATAAATTTTTGGTTAATATGATTATGACATGCATTTCTACAGCCAGTTTCTCGGTTTTGGTCAATGGAAAACCGGAAGGTTTCTTCCAAGCTGGTAGAGGGCTGAGACAAGGTGATCCTCTCTCACCTTTCCTCTATGTCATAATGGTTGAATCCCTGAGTAGAATATGTCAACATGCCATGGCTTCCAACCACATCCAGGGAGTCAAAATATCAAATGGTCTTCCCTCTATCTATCTCAATTAGTTTGTAGATGATAATTTTATGATGGGTAAGGCCTCTGTCCATGAGGCCTCAAATTTCAAGGAGGTTCTTAATGATTATGAACATGTTTTAGGACATGGTTAACTTCCATAAAAGTGTTGTCTTTTTCATAAATGTGGATAATCAGGTTCAAGCCAGATTAGCTTGCATCTTGGGTTGTAGAATCAAACATTTTCTAGATTCTTATCTGGGAATGCCCCTGATCCTTAAGAAGCCTGACCTCATGATTTGGAACACTTTGTTGGATAGAGTTAATAATAAACTCTCATCTTGGAAGGGTCTCTTGCTCTCTCAAGTGGTAAGATTCAACTACTCCAAAGCTCCCTTCAAGGCATTCCCATTTATGTGATGTCTCTTTTCATGCTCCCTGCTAAAATTAAGGAAGCCTTAGAGAAAATCCAAAAGAGGTTCCTCTAGATGGGAGCTAGTGAAAAGTTCAAATTTCCTCTTGTGGCCTGGGATAAGGTTACTAAACCTAAGCTATGTGGTGGATTGGGGCTAAAAAACATTTCTCTTATGAATAAGGCATTAATAGCCAAGGCTGGTTGGAGGATTTCCAGAGAGGAAGGTCTTTGGGTGCAAATCATAAAGATGAAATATTTGTGGAATATAGGTAGAATGGAATCCTTTTTAACCAAAATAACCTCCCTAGAGGGTATTTTTTTCTAGAACTCCTTTGTGGCCTCTAAAGAAATCTTATCCAAAGGTATGATTTGGGAAATTGGTAAGGGCTCTAGAATCAACTTTTGGTTTGATAATTGGCTTGGGGATTCCCCCTTAGCTAACTTAGACTTCTAGAAAGATGTTGCTCAATACTACAAGGAATCTAGAAAATTTTGGATTCAGAATTTTGGATCTAGGAAGATTCTGTCAGATGGGAGATCATTGAGCCTCCCCAAATTTTGATGGCAACATCCAACCTTTTCGGGTTCTCAAAAATGAACTTAAGGATTTCCACATCCCCATGTTCCAAACCAAGGAGGACTCCATCAAATGGAAAGAAGAATAATCTGGAAATTTCATGGTTAAATCTGCCTACATGTCAAATTTCAAGAATGATATGCTCAAGGACTATTGGGGAAACTCTGGGTGAAAGATCTCACCCCTAAGATTAATATCTTTTCTAGCCGGTGGCTGCCAGAATAAAATCCTATTTGTGGACAATCTCAAGATAAGGGGAGTGAAGATTCTCAATAGATGTTCTCTTTGTAAGAAATAGGAGGAAAATTTCAACCATCTCCTCCTTCATTTCTCCTTCTCCCATGTTATCTTTGATGTTATTATGGACCTATTCAATATCCAATGGATCCTACCCTTGACGATTGAAGATTATTGCTTTTAATGGGAGAGCCCTTTCCATTTTCCTATCTTGACCTAGGCCTAGAATATCGCCCTTCCACTTTTTTTTAGGGTTTATGGAAAGCTAGGAATGATGGTATCTTCCACGATCAGAAAGCTCTTCTCTCAAAATTTAGAAGAAAAACTTTGATTTCCATAAAGGAAAACATTAAACTCTTTAAAGGTAAAGTCAAAAAACCATGTCCGAATAGTGAGCAGAAATTTCTTGACAAGTTCACCCTTGGTCTAGTGGAATATCACATTCCTAAAAAGAATTCCAGTTGGAAAAGGCCTGGGGGAAATGTTGTAAAGTTAAATTTTTATGGAGCCTCAAAAGGGAATCCGGGTCCTGCTAGGGGAGGAGGAATTCTAAGGAATAGTGATGGAGACTAGTTGTTTTCCTACGCAGTCCTTTAGGTCACCAAACCAATAACATGGTAGAAGCTAGAGCTCTTCTTTGGGGGTTTTGCTAGTAAAAGAAAAAGGCTTCAAGGACATCAGATCAAAGGTGACTCTCTCCTCTTAATTAATGCCCTCAATAACCAAGGTTCTATTAATTGGGCCATTAGTAATATCCTCAATGATGTGAAGGAAACTTCAAATTTTTTGATAGCATTTCTTATAATCATACCCTTCGTCAAGGGAACAAATGTGTAGATAAGATGGCCAATTATGGAATCAATTGTAATGATTATAAGATATGGTGTAAAGTTGATATATTACCCATGGACATTAATGAGATCATTAGTAGAGATAGAGGGCACTAAGTTCTATAATGTTGGCATGAGTGAGCCCTGTGGCGGTGACAACTTACTTAATATCTTGTTTTTCAAGATTTCTGCTAGTGCGAAAGAAGGTATTTTTTTGAACATTAGTAGTAAATAGAAGAAGCTTGGTCTGGTGAATATGGGGGTGATAGGATTAGAGTTGAACCTATTAGCCAAAGCATTGAATATTTTAATCAACCTCTATGGAATAGGCTTAGGATTGGGGGTTTCAATAATTTCATTGCCAAATTACATGGTCACAATCCTTCCCTGTCTAAGGATTTTGGAAAATCTTGGAAAGCAGATAAGTTTGTTGTCAGAGGGATGGAAATTGAGGTGTCTGAGTCCGATTAAATATGTGTGGGATGTAGACAAGCTAATTGGCAATCTGATGTTTGACGCGCACTAGTGGAAATTACGAATCTAAGGAAAAGAAGGCCCTCCTAACTGAACTCGAATCGTGTGATAGATCGATCAGCAAGGATGACTGCTCGAAGGCTCCAATCAATATCGAGCTCTGGCATGATTCGGTCTATAGGTTGTGGAATACGTGGAAAATGACCTGGGATAGTTTCGTGTATATCTCTAGATAAGGTCATAGGGTGGATGGTAAATATAATTGACTCTATGGGTGATTCTCTGGCCTAGTCCAAAACTCCTTAGCTTTGTTAGCTGCTATGTCTAGCAAGGATAACTGTTCGATGATGATAGGTGGAAGTGGAGTAGATCTGAATACTAGTGTACGTAGGCCAGCATCTATGTCTGATTCACCTATGGGCTCGTTGGGCTATGGGATTTGTGGGTCACAACCGTAGATTCATATTTGTTGTGGTCCTACTATGGTCATGTGTGGAATCAATCCCTAATCCCTAGTATCCAATAGTCATATGCCTTTTCAGCTTCTATATTTAGAATTAATAATTGTGTGATCTTCTCAGAATATCTTACAGGTGTTTGTGCAACCTGAATTCTTAAGCTGGTATCTATATCTGTGAGAGTGTCTCCAACTTCTGGTTATGGGACCAAAGGATCACAACCAAAGGTTTTCTCTCTTTCAAACCCTTCTACAGTCATGTGATATGAATCTAGGGTAATCTGTAGTTTGGTTGATTTGACCAAAATGTGTGTGCTTGGTCGTCTTCTATGTTTAACCCGTAACTGGAAACTGATTTGTTGTAAGTTTACCATTGTTTGGAAGACTTGGATCCTGAGATTCTGATCTATATCAGTTATGGCTATGATGAGATTGGGTCAGCATGATTGGCTCGAACACGTATTCCCGGGCTCTCTAGGTCCCGTGATTGTCATACAAAAGCAATAATGTAAACTAAATGCAGAAAAATAAAATTAACTATGCAAAGTATGTCTATAACATATATAACTTCTATATTTTTGTTATTTTCTGATGAATTTTATAAATGAATTTGAAAGAGCAGCTATTTTAATATATCTAGAAATTGACAATTAACCTAGTGTCAAATTTTAAAACAAACAAAGTAACCGAGTATAGCTTACTTTTTGCGTGTAGTTGTAAATCTATTCTAAACAATGAAATAACTGATCTAATCTATTTGAAAGACTCGATCCTACCTCAGAAGTGAGGAAAGAATCATAGTCTCTCAGAAACTATCAATCCCCATAGCTTCCCTGGCAATATCGAAAGTAAGATTGACTGAAATAAAGTAATTAACTACTCTATTTGATATGATTCTAATTAGAACTTTGAAAGCTAGAACTGGATTTCAGTAAAAGTGGTGAATCCGATGGTGTGTGTGATATGTCCCCTCAAGCATGTGATCTCCTCATTCCTTCGTGTTCACGTGGATCCGTAAAAGCATGTAATGCTAGGATCAATAAGTAGATATTGGGACAAAGGCAAGCTTAGGATATGATCGAATACAATGCGAGTAGAGAGAGAGAGATAGCGCAAGAGTACAGAGCTTGGCTTATAATTCCTAGTGGGATTTATTGTGAGTCATGCAACATAAAACGTCCAGAACCTAAAACTATCCTGTTTGAAGAACAAAACCTGCAACTTTAATGGCTTCCTATTGAAAATAAACTATTCTACTCCAATGGATTGGATAAAATATCAACAACACTTGCACAAGATGGATATGTGGCTTCCTAACAACAAAACAACACTAACTAAGCATGCAATGAAAGAAACTAAGAATTCTAAGTAAAATGAAAGACTAATCTATTGCAATGAGAAATTCAGAGGAAAATTTGAGGGGCCATTTGCTTGAGCACAAGCCATCTATTTATAGCATTTGCATTTACCCAAGGTAAAAACCAAATTGATCTCTTAAACTATAAACAATGGCAAAACACTATTCCAGGGAACCAGAATCATTAATGCAAGCTCATGGCGGTGAAAAAAGATGGTAAATGTTGAAATTTACGTGAGTCATGTTAAAAGAGCATTCTGGAAAATGCGTAAAGGGACCGCCGCTTGAGTAGGTGGTTATAGACCGCCGCCCTGCTTAGGCGGCGGTCACGAGACCGCCACCCAGGCAGGTGGTGGTTTCATAACTGAAGAGAAAAAGGCCAAGAAAAGAGGGAAAAAGAGAAAACAAAGCACACGGGGCTAAGCGGGGCATGCGGGATGTTAACGCACACTTGGGGAGCTTTTTCGGATCCCGAACACCTTGCGAGGAGACTTGTATCATCATTGGGGCACGTGTTACATTGTTTCGGTAGTGCAGTACCCTACAATTTTGGGTATGTACATATTGCCCCCTGAGAAGCATTTTAGCCATGAAGAGGTGTAAAATGGTGGGTCCGAGTATGGTGGTCCCGAAATGGGAAGTTGGAAGTTATACCTGATACGTCCGTGTGTCGAAATGACGCCATCCAAAATTCCCGCTCCTGCAAAATGAAAAGAGAACTCAAGTGCAGATAGACAAGATAGATCGGAAAATAAACACTAAAATAATGGGAAATGAGGACGTACCATTTATGCGGGGGTAAGAACTTACCTCCGTCGGTGCTCCAAACCTGTGAAAAAAAGTATTTAAAACAAGTCAGGCTGCTATATATATGAAAGTGGGCCCATTTTCCTATTCATTTGTGTGTGTTGATTTGATTGATTCTGAGCTCTGGGACCCACGGTGATGGTTTCTTACGAGAGTAGAGTCAAAACGTTCGTGGTGAGATAGTGATCATGCCTCCGCATGCAGATCATCGACCGCGAGATCACAGGTTAGTTTTCCTCAATTTATCATTTTTACCTTCAAATTTTTAAAATGTTAAAATCTTTGTCATGGGGGGGTTATTTTCAAAAATGTTAGGTTCAAAAGGTCCATCTAGGGGGGGCGCCTACTGGGTAGGCCTTGTTTTTAGCTAAAATGGTCCTTTTTGGTGTTTTTAGGCTTTTTTAAGTTATAAAACCCGCGTGGGTTTTTGGGACACGACCGCCCCCCGCAGGGGCGGTTACACATCGACCGCCTCCTGTTCAGGTGGGGTTACAGAAAACCCCCCTTAAAGGTGGTGGTTATGAAACCGCCTCCCTGCTCAGGGCGGTGGTTTTGCACATAATGTCAAAAGAACACTGTTTGAGATTGTTTTTGCATTTTTAGCATTTCTATGTGTTTTCATGATTTTTCTAATGTCACTTGGATGCTAACTTGCTTTGTTTTGTGTGTTTTTGGGTGTATGCAGGTGAGAGAGGAGTACATTCGGTGGAGCCGAGAGAGAGAGTGTGACTGGCTCCCAAAGCAGTGTTAGATGCACTTTCACAGGATGAGGAGGACACTCTTCAGAGGGCCGGGATACTACGTATCTCACATGTTCCACATGTTGCACCATCCAGTCACATTCTTTGTGACTTATTCTCCTATTGGGATGCTGATCGGAACACCTTCCGATTACCAGGGGTCCGAGGTGAGTGGACCATCACACTAGAGGATGTTTACGTATCCTTGGGGTCCCGATCATCGGGAGACATCTTACCCTCGAGACAGCAGGTTCACGGGCCCAGATAGCACAGTGGGCTTCTTATATGGGAGATGCAGTCATCTCCATGGGTTCGAAGAAGGGGGTCAGAGTTCGATCCATTCCTAGTTTTCCCATCCCCTTGATTCGCCAGGCTATTATGGGGATCCTTGCCTCGAGATTGATCGGGGACAAGGGAGGAGACACATTACTATACTACTGGTCCCCCATCATTTACACGATCGAGGGCCATGGCCGGATTTACGCCTGGGGAGTAGACATACTTGGGACTACCTACCATGACTTGTACAGGGTAGTCCATTACAGGGGTAGTCTTTGAGCCACCCGACCCTGGTCATGAGTTGGGTTTATGAGCACTTCATTCCTTATGGTAGAGGTGTAGAGGTGACAGATCCCGGAGCTGTGAGGGCAGCCAGATGGATAGATATGTCGGTGCTCAGAGCACCTCATCAACCAGTTGCTTCTCTGACCACCGATGACATGGAGGCCACACCATATCAGACCATGGCAGGTATATGGGGCGAGGAGGCTCTTACTTTGATCTCCTGCTCCACCACAGGGCAGCTTATTGACAGAGTGGGGCGAGTGGAGATACACCCCTTTGGCCGAGTTCCTCAGCAGTTTGGCCTACCTACATGGGCATGCTTCCCCTGGTAGTAGTGCCAGATATAGGTCGCCCGAGAGGCCGAGGGGGTCCTAGAGGCCGGGGTTGGACAATGTTACTCCTGGCATTCCTATTGCAGCCAGGAGGGTAGTACGTGCCCGAGGGAGAGCCGGTGCACCTCAGGCACCCTTGCTTCGGATTGCTGCGGGTCCTGCCCATAGCAGTGATGACCCCATCGACATAGACTCCGAGTCCGAGGAGTTTACAGGGGGAGAGACAGAGGAGGAGACTGAGGAGGATAGTGATCCTGAGTGGCATGACACTCAGGATATCATGCAGGTGCAGAGAGGGTCGAGCAGAGTGCAGAGAGAGTTACTCTGGTTTCAGAGGAGCCACTCTCCCAGGGCCATGGTGGGGAGGATGAGTCCATTGTAGGATGCTACATTGCTCCAGCCATGGGGGAGCACCTCGCCGGGCCGGTGGCATCTCGTGGTGGTGTGGCCGACCCTAGAGATCCATCCTGGAGGCCTGGTGATCCGAGTAAGTTACCATCCTTCCTTTTAATGTTTGTTTTTAATTAGGATTTCCTTAGTTGCTATCTCTCCTTTTGTTTGCTCTTGTATTTTATCTCTTGTTTTATTTCTAATTTTTTTTCCTTTGTTTGGCAGAGACCGATGAGTGAGTGGCGAGACTCGATTCGCAGGTATGCACCGATACCCTGATGATCCCCATGGAGAGGACCCGCAGAGAGTTCTCCGTGGATGCTGGGAGCCCTCAAGCAGCTGGTAGACACACCGATGTCTTTTCCTAGTCTGGCATGCATGTGGGATGGTATCGACTCTCCGCACGGAGCTAGTGGGGTATAGGACAGCCGAGTGCCTGATGAGGAGTCATTCTCGTGGCGAGACCGTGGCGCCCCTCGGGATCCCGAGCCCTCCGTGCACTCGTGAGCACCGGCGTAGCTGGAGTCCTAGGTGTGGGCATGCACCTTCAGAGGGGTCTCATAGGGATTGAGAAGCCACTGGCTCTCCTAGATTTTTGCATGATATTTTTGTATATCTTGGGCTCTTTGAGCATTTTGACCATGCTTAGCGCATGATGGCATGGTATCAGACAGAATTTTGATTATTATATATATATATATATTATTCTTTTTGGATCAGATTTTGGCATTTATGGCTTTGTTTCCTTTCCATTTTCCTCATGTAAATTATGATATTATGCATGTATGCTCTTTAGAATGTATGCAATGGAGAACAAATGATGCAAGTGTTTACTTTCTTTTTGTATTTCATGATGCTGATATATGATAATGTAGATACAATGTGATTTTGAATCTTAGTTTCTGTAAGCAATTTTGGATACTTCATATTTGTTTTGGCAAAGTGGTGAAGACAAAGCTGGTATGATGAGTAGATAGACTTGCCCCTCTCCTAACCCCACGCAACTAGTAAGATGCGAGGGCTCATCACCGAGAGCTAGAAAGGGCACAAGTTATGAAATGTGTTGAAATGATATTGATGAAAGATAGACAAAGCTTTGATGGAATCAAATTAGGATGCTACAAGATTACTCCACTCGAGTGACTTCATAGTTTTGGGATGCAACTTGCTTTGTGGTTTATCTAGACTTAGATCCGTAGATGGCCACATGGTAGACAAAATCTATGGTTTTTAGGATTTTTAAATCTCTTGGAATTTTGGACATCTGATTCATTTGTTTTTGACTCAAGACTTCAAGATTTGAATTTTTTGTTTATGACCTTTTAGGTTTGTTTGTCAAGAGGACCCCCACACATTTGCCCCATGCTACTAGTAAGAAGTATGGGCTTATCACCATAGGCAAGGCATAGGCGAGTAAGGGCATTTCCATCCTTTCCCAACCCTACGTCACTAGTAAGAGACGCAAGCTCATCACCAAAGGTTGGTGGGGCAAGGAAATGTGTAAAATTAAAATTTTCTGTTTGATTCTATATTTGACTTGTTTACTTGAGCAAAATGTCAGTGTGTTCTTATTTCCAAAGAGATATACGTACGGGATAGATGTGACACCATGAAGCTTCAAGAACTGACCATAGGCAAGACACCCATCCTAAGAAGAAACCAAAAGTGAGAACAAGCATGCAGATCTTGGTATGGTTACCAGTAAGACTTTGTCATATCTAGCTTTATTTGATGAAATGATTCCAAATAGTTTGATGACATCATGGAAATAGAGAAGTATGATTAGAGTGTTTATGCCAACAACATCATGAGTTTGTAATGAATTGCTTTGAGAATAAATTCCTTGATCACAATTTTTGTACGAAACAAGGACAAAATGATCCTAATCTATATGAAGATGCAATGTAGATATAATTATACAAGTAGTGATGGCTGTGCTTACGCGTAGAATCATTTGAGGTGTAGGGAATTGACTGTTTCACCAAATTCCTCACCTTCCAGCGTATATAGGAGATATGCACCATTTCCATAGTCCTTCATGACTTGGTATGGGCCCAACCATTTGGGCCGGAACTTCCTTCCTTCGCCGGTCTTTTTATCGATCCGGCTATCTAGCCTTAGAACTAGATCACCTTCATATATGTCACATTCATAGACCTTCTTGTTATACTACCAACACATCCGGTCAGCATAGATTTTGTGCCATTGTTCAGCATCTAACCTAGCTTCATCTAGGCTTTCTAGTTGGGAGAGACGTGCTTCTCTATAAGCATCTTCATCTAGATCCTTGTAATGAAATACGGAGACTGGGTATTTCAACCTCAAGCGGGAGAACTGCTTCTGCCCCGAATACTAGCGAGAAAGGAGTCACTCCTGTTGGTGTCCTTATTGAGGTTTGGTGGGCCCATAAGGCCGGATATAACTTCAAATGCCAATCTCATTTGTTTTCTTTCACCGTTTTAAGGAGAATGGCTTTTAATGTTTTTTTTTTCGCCTCAACCTATCCATTGGCTTGAGGGTAATACAAGGAGGCTGTATGATGGCTTATTTTAAATTTATTGCACAATTCATGAACTTCATCATTCTTAAAAGAAGTCCCATTATCTGAGATAATGATTTGTGGGACACCGTACCTGCAAATGATTTGGTTCAAAATGAACTTGGCGATTACAGAACCCGGTACAGTAGTAAGAGGCATAGCCTCTACCCACTTGGTAAAATATTCGGTGGCCGTGATTATAAAATTATGGCCATCTGTGGATGAGGGAGAGAATTTCCCTATCAAATCTAGGCCCCATGTGGAAAAGGGCCATGGAGTAGCGATTGGTTATAGAGCTTGTGCTGGCATGTGAATCTCGTGGGAGAATTCTTGACACTTATGACACCTTCGTACAAACTCTACTGCATCGTGTTCTAGAGTGGGCCAGAAATAGCCCATTCGATGTATTTTATGAGTGGTGGCATGGCCACCGAAGTGGCCTCCACACATTCCACTGTGAGATTCGTGGAGAATCTTCTTGGATTCTTCTGTGTCGACACATCTTAGAAGCATTCCATCAAATGCTTTTGATAGAGCACTTGTTCTATGATGACATATTTAGCTACGATAATGCGTAACCACCTTCTTTGTTGTGGTGTAGCACCTTCTAGATATGTATGGTCCATGATATAATTAATGATATCAGTGTACCAAGGACACTCAGAGATGGGAGGTCTGTTTTCGATGTAGTATACGCATTCATCCGAAAAGTCCAGATCTACTAGATTACCTCCATCTAGCGGGTTATCAGCTAACCAATCCGTGATGATTTGTCCTTTAATGGACTTTTGATTTACGAATGTTAATTCAAATTCACCCATTAAGGTTATAAAGCACCCACCTTTTTAGACAAGGACCCTTGCATGAGGAAAGTTCGTAAATGGTTTGTTTTTACAATGACCTTTGTTTCTTGATTTAACATGTAATGTCTTAAGCATTTGGTTGTAAAGACTATGGTGAGGCATTCTCGTTCTACTTGTGTGTAGCATGTTTCATAGTCGAGCAATGTCCAGCTAATGAAATAGATCACACATCTCTCTTGTCATCATCTTCTTGAGCCAGCATACAGGCTAGCGAGACATTGGTGGCTCGTGAATATAAAATTAATGGGTGATCTCGGCTTAGGTGGCATTAGCGTAGGTGGTGATAACAAGAAATGCTTAACTGCATTGAAAGCTTCATTGCAGTCTTCGGTCCAATCAATGCTATAATATTTCTTGAGTAGATTGTTGATTGGATGAATGGTGAAACTTAAGTCCAGGATGAATCTCCGGATCGCACCAAGTTTTTCGAGAAATGATCTGATTCTAGATTCATCCGAAGGTGGGACCATTTCAAGAATAGATTTAATTTTGGTTGGGTCAACATCGATCCCACGTGATGATATAATGTAACCTAGGAGCTTCCCTCCTGTCACACCAAAGACACATTTTTCTGGATTTAGCGTGACTCCGTATTCTATCAGACGTGAAAGAATGACGCGAAGCACTTCGGATGGTCACAACGCTTCTTGGCCTTAGCCAACAAGTCATCTACGTAGGATTCCACAATTTTATGAATAAGATCATGAAATATATACGTCATAGCCCACTGGTATGTAGCGCCAGCGTTCTTGAGTCCGAATGGCATAACAACATAGCAATAGGTTCCCCAAGGAGTTATAAATGTGGTTTTAGCTTGGTCTTGTTCAGATATTCTGATTTGATTGTATCCCGAGAATCCATCCATGAGAGACAAAAGCTCAAATCCAGTTGTTGCATCAACAATGATGTCTATGGATGGTAATGGGAAGTCATCTTTAGGACATGCTTTGTTAATGTCTCGGAAGTCTATGCAGATGCGTATCTTTCCATTCTTTTTGAGAACCGGAATGATATTAGATACCCACTGAGAGTAATCGACTGGTTTGATGAATCCTACTTGGAGGAGCTTTATTACCTCCTCTTTTACCATGAGAGCTACCTTGGGTTTCATTGGTCTTGATTTTTGTTTAATCGGTTTTGCATCTGATTTAGTGATGAGGTCATGTGCACCGCAAATGTGGGTGCAACCCCTGTCATTTCTTTATAATTAAATGCAAAAGCCTTCGATGTTCCTTGAGGATCCGAGTGTGTATTTCTACTTCTGATGGAGTTAACGAGGATCCTAACTTCAATATCCTTGGTTCATCTTCCATTCCGATGTTAATATCAATTGTTTCTTCGATTAAAGAAGTGTTACCTTCTTCAAACTTAGGCGGGGCTGGAGGTAGTTCCAGATCATCTTCATTCCCGATTGTGTATATGTTGAGTTCCTTTTGTGGGGGAAGTTCTGTCATGGGATTCCCGAAGTAAGAAGATGAATGTGGAATTAAAGACAAATCTATTGCGTGATGGGTGAGATGTAATGCCGCATAGGCGTTTAAGAAATCAAGAGTGGTTGTATCACTATCGATGTGGTCTAGGATAGTAGATTTGTTTTCATTTCCATTTAAAAGAGGATTTGACATTGTTTTTATCAATGGTTCATCATGAAGGGATACCATGAAATGGGTATCCTCTAACTTACTGTTTGGAGTAAAGCGTGATGCTGAGGTTGCTATTGAATCGGCGAGAAGATTTTGTTCGCGGGATTGCTTCAATTGATATGAAGTCAAACTCTTTGCTTAAATTCAATACAATATTTTGTAGAGTCTGTAAGTGCTCGGCTTTGGTTTCATACATCTCAGCAACTTGATTTTCTACCAATTGAGTCTCCTAACACTCTGATGTTATCAACACCGATTCTCTTAGCTAAGATGAGGCCAAGGAGGAGGGCTTTGTACTCAGCACCATTGTTAGTGCATTCAAATTTTAGCTTAAAGGCAAATGGTAGGACTTTTCCCTTGGGAGAAGTAAGGATTACACCTGCCCCAGCTCCGTAATGACATCTAGCTCCATCGAAATGGAGAGTCCAATACTTAGCTAGGAACATGGATGCTGGGACACTTGTTGTGTTAACGTTCTCTACCTCTATCATGCAGAGATCCACTACTGGAAGAGAGCCAACACCTAGGGTAGATCCCATGCCTACAGAATCAAATGGTAGGAACATTGGTAGATCCTGTTCTAGTAATTCAACAATTTTTGCAGTAGTTCCTAATGATACTATTTCTACAAAGTGTTAGCCTCATCTTTGGGGGCTGGGGTTGCCTTGGCTAGGCTCATAGTTTCAAGATCTGTCGTAGGTACCAACTTTTCTTCTAGTTTCATGTCAGTAGGTTTATTAAGTTGGTTTGTTGGGAGTTCAAACTCCGAGTGCATGCCTGGTCTTTTTTTTAAGTCACCAGTGTACATCGAATGGTTTTGGATCACCTTTGGCTATGAACACCTTTCCTAAATGCAAGAATCTTACTTCTTGAAATAGCGTAGAAGGGATTGCCTTCATACGGTGTATCCATGGTCGGCCGAGGATCATATTATAGTTAGTTTCCCGATCTATAATATAAAACTCAGTCAGGATTGTTTTGGGTCCTAAGGTGACCGGTAGTATTATAGTTCCAATTGAAGTGGCTTTAAGGTTGTCATAGCCTCTTAGTGTATTTCGGTCGTGGAACAATTGGTTTCTCCATACCCTAGCTTTTGAAGGAAAGAAAAAGGGACTATGTTAACTGCTGCCCCATCATCAACCATCGCGCGTTTCACATAATTGTTATAAACCCACACTTGTAAGTGTAAGGCTGGATCACCTCGGCGTGCGATCTCAGCATCTGTTGGCATTTTGTTTATTTCGAATATGAATTCGACATCCCTATCCGGCTGCCCCGGAGGATGGATATCAAAGTCTACATGGTTTACCTGTGTTTTGGGAGGTGGAGTGATGTTAATTAAATGACCTAAGCCTAATGCCTCTAAAAGAGCAGCCCTGTGAGTAGGGGAGTTCTTTAATAAATCCAAAAAGGAGATGTGTGAGAAGGTTTTTGTTAGATCATTAATTAAATCATAAGCACCTATGGGTTTTATTAATACTTGTTGGATATTGTCTGTTTCTAGCGGGTAGCTTGGACTTAGCTGAGAGGAATACTCTCGTGTCCTTGTTACAGCTTCTACGGGTAGTTCGGAGTCTAACTCCACTAAACCGACTATCTTTGGTCGAGGCTGACTTCCTAATTGTGGCGCAACTAATGGATTCAAGCGAAGTTGAAGCTTCATGATCATTGTTTCCTGCAATTACACCCTTGTTTGTCCCACTTGGATTTAACTTGTTATTGTTGTGATTTGGGAGCGGATCATCAAGATCTGAGGGGTGCATTTTGAGGGGAAACTACCGCCCCGTAAAAGTATTGTGTGGTGACGTAGGATCTGCCAAGAACATATCTATGAAAAGTTGTCTTTGTTCATCTGGAAAACGTTGCATGAATTTATTGTAGTCATGGCATGTTCTAGTGTCATGGCCCCGAATTTTGTGGAAACCACAATACGAGTTGGGATTGTAATTCCTAGGTTGTTGGCTTGATGTATATTGTGGCCCAAAATTCTGATCAAACCGTTGCCTATTAGGATTAAAATTTTGCGTTTGTTGTCTTTGGTTTTGGTTCTGGTTTTGATATCTAGTTGAGTTTTGGTTTGGACCCTGTGTAGGGCTTTTTGTTGTTGTTTTGTTGTTGTTGTTGTTGTGGATGATTAAAATCCACTGTATTGATTGTTGGAGTAAAGTTATTGTTTCGTTGATTGTTTATTTGTGGTGGAGTATTCACAACATTTACCTTTCTAACCTGATCAGTTACTCCATCCGTTGTTACTCCGTGATTTTTATTAAGGATTTTAGGTCCTTGATTGACATTTGTGATAGTAGGATAAGTTGTAGTGTTTTGGTTGGAGGTGATTAACCTCCCATTTGCTCCATATGTTTTGCGACCACTATCAATTACCGCTTGATCTATTCAGAGAGCACTCTCAAGTACTTCATCGTAAGTTCTTAGTGGGAACTGACTTCTTCCTTCACTTCTCTGCTGAGAGAATGAAGGAATAAATCACATAGTTCCATTTGGTCCATATTTGGAGCACTTGCCGAAGAATAAAGAACTGTACGCCACCTCTGGATGAAATGGGTGATGATTCATTGTGTTCTTGCTTAATGTGCAAGAATTCCCTGATTCCTATTCTTAATAGTTTGTTCATGTCAAATGCCTTGATGAACTCTGAAACGAGTTGCTTGAATGAATGGATGGAAGCCTTAGGTATTCTATAATACCAATCGAGAGTGATACCTTCCAAGGTTTTGGGAAATATTTTAGCAACAACCCCATCCCAAGGGAGTAATTCTCGAATGGCTATAGCGTAGGCCTTGATATGTGCATTCGGATCTCCCTCACCTTTGTACTTGGGAAAATCGGGAAGAGGTCTTGGAAGCATGACGTTTCGTATGGTGAAATCTAAGGGCTCTTTCAAATATTCTGAGTAAGTCCCTATCGCATATGTTTCAACCATTGATGGTGCCTGCTGAGGAGCGGGGTGGAATGGGTTGTTGACATGGCATTGCATATGCATTGGTAGGAGCATAAGGGAACCCCTGTGGTTGAGTAAAAATATCGGGAGAGGAGAACATATCCCCTTGTGGTGATTTGGAATACATGTTTAAGTATGAAGGGGTATTGTCCAAGAATGGATTATTTTGTACTAGACCGGGAGGTATTGGAACGGTGTTAGAAATGGTGGTTCTAATCGGCATTTGTTGTGAATACTGAGGAGTCATACCTAACGTATGCCTATTCCTGTGAGGAGGTCTACCTGGCTAGGATGGTGTGGAGGATTAGGATTTCCTGCCTGCATGAACTGAGAATGGTGATTTGCCTGAGCAAGTTCTAACCCCCTAACTTTTTCTACTAAAGTTGAGATGACCTCACTTGGTGAAGTCACGATATTTTGCCTTAGTGGCATTTGTTGTATACCCTGATGTTGTATAGGCATGTGATATCCTGCTATGAATTGATCGCTGCCCTGCCAAGTTTCCCCGAGGGCATTTCCTATATGTAGTGGCATGGAGGTATTTCCTTGAAAAGAGACCTCGGGTTGTGTTTGTAAACCTCCTATAGGTGGGTACATACTTCGAGAATGTTGTTCATTCCTGGCATAACATACCGAATGTTCATCATCTAAACCTAGGTATGAGTCTGATTGTCTACTAATTTGTGGTCTAAGTAGTACCTGAGGAGACGAACTTGATTCTCCTGTGAGCATCATATTGTTCGAGCCTGAAGGCTCTGTTTGTTGTGTTTGAGTGAACTGATCCAACTCTTCTATTTGGAAAGATGAGTTATATCTGATCCTTGGAGATGGAGTTTGTGTTGATAATTGGTTATCTGAATAGTTGTCACCCCATACCGAGAGCGAGGGTGATGACTATCTATTCAGTTGAGCGTAGTATGCCTCAAGACCTAAGAGAGGCCTACCATATGCATCGAATCCCGACATATTCGGGGGGTATATGAATACCCAGAATAATGGGAAGGAGCGAAGGTGATGGTGAAAGCTAATGAGGTAGTAAAGATGAAAGAGTCATTTTAATTTGAAAGAACCAGAAGAAATCTGACTCCAAACCAAAAGTAGAAAGGTTCACGTCAGGTTCACCAATTTTGTTGGTGAAGCTGATGTGAAGGCTAATGAGGTGGAAAAGATGAAAAGTATACAAAATCAGAAAGTTGCGTGTTCACTAGAAAGTCGGGTTCACCAATTTTGTATGATGGAAAAGTGACAAGCGAGCATAGGAATCTACAAGTAACTTTTCCTCGCACCCAACCTCCCGAGGTCATGCCGAGACAGCCGGTGGGGATTAAATATGTGTGGGATGCAGACAAGCTAATTGGGCAATCTGATGTCTTCGACGCGCACTAGTGGAAATTGTGAATCTAAGGCAAAGAAGGCCCTCCTAACCTGAACTGGTGTGATAGATCGATCAGCAAGGATGACTGCTCGAAGGCTCCAATCAATATCGAGCTCTAGCGTGATTCGTCTATAGGTTGTGGAATACATGGAAAATGACCTGGGATAGTTTCATGTATATCTCCAGATAAGGTCATAGGGCAGATGGTAAATATAATTGACTCTATGGGTGATTCTCTGGCCTAGTCCAGAACTCCTTAGCTTTGTTAGCTGTTATGTCTAGCAAGGATAACTATTCGATGATGATAGGTGGAAGTGGAGTAGATCTGAATACTAGTGTACGTAGGCCAACATCTATGTCTGATTCACCTATGGGCTCGTTGGGCTGTGGGATTTGTGGGTCGCAACCGTAGATTCATATTTGTTGTGGTCCTACTATGGTCATGTGTGGAATCAATCCCTAATCCCTAGTATCCAATAGTCATATGCCTTTTCAGCTTCTATATTCAGAATTAATAATTGTGTGATCTTCTCAGAGTATCTCACGGGTGTTCTTGTAACCTGAATTCTTAAACTAGTATCTATGTCTGTGAGAGTATCTCCTGCATCTGGTTGTGGGACCAAAGGATCACAACCAAACGTTTGCTCTCTTTCAAGCCCTTCTACAGTCATGTGAATAGTTATCTATGGTAATCTGTAGTTTGGTTGATTTGACCAAAATGTGTGTGCTTGGTCATCTTCTATGTTTAATCCCGTGCAGTTGGAAACTGATTTGTTGTAAGTTTACCATTGTTTGGAAGACTTGGATCCTAAGATTCTGATCTATATCAGTTATGGCTATGATGAGATTGGGTTGGGGCATGATTGGCTCGAATACGTATTCCCTGGGCTCTCTAGGTCCCGTGATTGTCATACAAAAGCAATAATGTAAACTAAATGCAGCAAAATAAAATTAACTATGTGAAGTATGTCTATAACATATATAACTTCTATATTTTTGTTATTTTCTGATGAATTTTATAAATGAATTTGAAAGAGCAGCTATTTTAATATATCTAGAAATTGACAATTAACCTAGTGTCGAATTTTAAAACAAACAAAGTAACCGAGTATAGCTACTTGCCTGTGCAGTTGTAAATCTATTCTAAACAATGAAATAACTGATCTAATCTATTTGAAAGACTCTCGATCCTACCTCAGAAGTGAGGAAAGAATCATAGTCTCTCAGAAACTATCAATCCCCACAGCTTCCCTGGAAATATCGAAAGTAAGATTGACTGAAATAAAGTAATTAACTACTCTATTTGATATGATTCTAATTAGAACTTTGAAAGCTAGAACTTGGATTCTATAGAATAGTGGTGAATCCGATGGTGTGTGTGGCTATGTCCCCTCAATGTGATCTCCTCGTTCCTTTGTGTTCACATGGATCCAGAAAAGCGTGTAATGCTAGCATCAACAAAAGTAGATATTGGGACAAAGGCAGCTTAGGATACAGATTGAATACAATGCGAGTAGGAGAGAGATAGCACAAGAGTACAGAGCTTGGCTTATGCAATTCCTAGCGGGATTTATTATGAGTCATGCAACATAAAACGCCAGAACCTGAAACTATCCTATTTGAAGAACAAAACCTACAACTTTAATGGCTTCCTATTGAAAACAAACTATTCTACTCCAATGGATTGGATAAAATATCAACAACACTTGCACAAGATGGATATGTGGCTTCCTAACAGCAAAACAACACTAACTAAGCATGCAATGAAAGAAACTAAGAATTCTAAGTAAAATGAAAGACTAATCTATTGCAATGAGAAATTCAGAGGCAAATTTGAGGGGCCATTTGCTTGAGCACAAGCCATCTATTTATAGCATTTGCATTTACCCAAGGTAAAAACCAAATTGATCTCTTAAACTATAAACAATGGCAAAACACTATTCCAGGGAACTAGAATCATTAATGCAAGCTCATGGCGGTGAAAAAAAGCTGGTAAACGTTGAAATTTACGTGAGTTGTGTTAAAAGAGCATTCTGGAAAATGCGTAAAGGAAAGGTGGTGGTAATAGGACCGCCCCGCTTTAGGGGCGGCGGTCAGAGACCGCCAGCAGCAGGGCGGTGGTTTCGTAACTGAAGAGCAAAAGGCCAAGAAAAGAGGGAAAAGAGAAAAACAAAGCACACGGGGCTAAGCGGGGCATGCGGGATGTTAACGCACACTTGGGGAGATTTTCTAGATCCCGAACACCTTGCGAGGAGACTTGTATCATCATACTTAGAAGGGTGCTCCATGTGATGGAAGACACCAATGCTAACCAAAGGAAATAATGATGGATGTCATCAATGCTTCCAAGAAAATTATCACTGCATAGGTGAAGTCCAGGTAGAAACTTCTAGAGTTGGAGGACCAAGTCAAAATATCAGCGACAAGCTGGAAAGGATGGAGGAGGGCACCAAAAGAAGGATTTTCAACTTGTGCATCAGTAGCTCTGAGGATGAGCTAGAGGATGATATTAATGAAAAAGGTGCTTGAGAGTGGTGTGAACAAAGATAGCCATGATGGTAACAGTGGGGGATCCCCAAAAAATTAACTTTTGGTTCTAGACTATTGGTAGAATTTTGGTGAACTTCTATTGTTTTGCTATTTTGGAGACTGTTTCTCCTTCTCTCTAGTTTCCCCACCTTTCTACAAAGTCTGGTCCTTAATTGTAAGAGTTAAGCATGTTTAACTCCTTTCTGGGATTTTTTCATTTCCTTCTTGCTTGTTGTTTTTTGTTCCTCCTTTTGTAATGGCCCTCAGATTCGTTCCCTATTTTTACTGTATCTAATAAAAAATTATGGAACTCAATGAAATACAATCAGAATTTTCCTTGCTTATATAAGCAAGGAATAACAATCTCAAAACTAGTCAAGGTTGTAGATCAAACCATAAATCAAGGAAAGGACTAGTCATTAAAGAACTAGTCAAGACCATGGAGTTAGGAAAGAACTAGACATCAAGGATCTAGTCAATACCATAGATTAAGAAAAGAACTAGTCAATACCATAGATCGATGAAATAACTATACCTAACAACTAGATAATATCCCCTTAATATATAAATAAATAAAAGAAATACACACACACATAAGTGGGTGAGGATAAATACAATAAAGGTAAATAAAGTACTTAGGTGAACATGAGATAAGTTAAATACGTACTCTAACATACCCCTGTCAAGTGAAGATAGGGGCCCAAAATAAAAGTGGCATATCTATAGTATGAGTCTCGACAACTAGGCGATGAGGTACTCATGTATAATATATCCATGAAGAAATATCAAACAAAAAGAATGAATGAATCATGTTAAAAGGAAAGAGAAAGAAGAAGAAAGAATATGTTCTCACGAACACCCCAAGGAACAAATTCTGAAACCCCAAGCACGTCATGTAAATCAAGGTATCGAGGTGATGAAAAAGGATTCATAAAGATGTATGTAACTTGCTACTAAGCTAGAATGTACTCCAAGGAAATATATCCATCTCGAATGTGCTGAAAAATGAAGTGGATGTTCATCTCAATTTTTTTGGTTCACTAGTTCTCAATTGGGTTGTGAGAAATGTGAATTGCACTTTGGTTGTCACACCAAAGTACAATTGGTGAATCCTATGGGAATCAAAACTCTATCAATAACTATTGAAGCCAAAATATTATGTTGGTTCTTTGTAGAATCGCTGCTACCTTGTACTCTTCTCTCACGAAGATGAAAATGCAATATCCTGTTGCTTTTTCTATGCCCAAGAAATTAGAGAAGAACCAACACAAAAATATATCTAGAAGTGGAATACTTGTCATTCTTAGAACTATCCCAATCTGAATTTTTATATCTAACCAATTAAGTAGAACCCCTAGTTTAGTGTAGGCCAAAGTGGTAAGTTCCTTATAAATAACAAAAAAATCTTTTAATAAACCTATCAATGACTACTATGAGGAGCATGTGTAAACCAAGATATAAGCCCTACTACAAATTAAATATCGGGGTGATTATAGGTTAAGTATATGAGACTTCTAACCAACTACCTATACAAAGTAGGATCACAAAGTGGAGTGGTACATGTGGAAGTAAGTGTAACCCTAGAATGAAAAATAAGATGGAATTGGCTTGCAACCAACCATATCAAAGCACCTTGAAGAAGATCACGGGTGTAATTTTTCGACTTAAATGAATCCCTAAATCTATTTGAGGAATCTGCAAACTAAGGAAATAATGCAATAACCCAAGATTTGTCATTTCAAACTGTGTAGAAATATCCCTTTGAATAGTTTGAATGTGTGAAGAAGAATTTCCGAAGAACAAATCATCAACATACAAGACAAGTATCACAATATCCTCACCAACATGTTGGAGATACATAGAATGATCAGAATGGTAAAGAACAAAACTAGTAGATATAAGAAAAGAATCATCTTCTTATATCAAGTTTGAGGGGCTTGTTTGATCGTAGAGAGACCTTCTTGAGCCTACAAACAAGAGAAGAATCCTAAACAAATCTAGTCGGTTTCTCCATGTATATTTCCTCTTGTAAATATTCATGTAAGAAGGAACTCTTCAAGTCCATCTGGTATATGGGCCACCCCTATGATGAAAAAATAACAAGTACAAGGTAATCAATATCTCTTGTAAATTTCCATGTAAGAGTAATCAATAGCTTTAACCCATGAAAATCCCTTTGCAACAAGACGAGCCTTATACTTGTCAATGGAACCATCAAATGCGTATTTGGTTTGGTATACTCACTTACACCTAACCATATTTCTTCTTTTAAGAAGAGATTCCAAATCCCAAGTATGGTTCTTCATCAAAGAATAATACTCAGCGACCATTGCATAATCCCACTCCTTTATCCCACGAGCCCGTGAAAAGACTATGGATCCTCAAAAACCACCTAACACAAAATTCCAAAACTTATAGAATATGCGTGATGATTCCTAGTGGGTGGAAGATCCTGTATGAAAGGTGTTGCCTTAGAAACTATAGTATGAGCCCACTTAGGCATAATGACAACATAAGTGGGAATATGATCATCAACGACATCTATAACCTCCTCATCAACCTCCTCAAATAAAGGATCCTCAAGATGAGATAAATAAGAATAAGTAGGCATGAACAAAGATGAATAATCATGAGGTGGGAAGAACTCATCAAATTGATCATGTGTTTGAAAAATAACCTCATGAGTATCAGGATCTAAAAGTTGATAAGATCTCATTTCCTCACAATACCCTACCAAGATCAATGGTTTCTCTCTTATCCAAGGCTTTTCTTTTCTTATTTGGCGTAAAGGCCTAAGCATGGATCCTAAAGACTCAAAAAAATGAGACATTTGTCTTAGTGTTGGACCAAGATTCCTCTAAATTTAAATGTTTAAGTGCTCTGTGGGGTGTATGATTATGAATGTAGTTAGCACAATTAACTTCTTCCACCTAGTAGATATGAGTTAAATCTCTAGAATGCATCATATAGTTAGCCATTTCCTTCAAATTTCTATTCTTCCATTTTTCTAATACATTCTATTATTGAGTATGAGGGAAAAAAATGTTGGTGAACAATTCCTTGAGTTACCAAAAAGTTAGAAAACTCATTGCTAAAGTACTCCACCCATTATCAATATGATGGTCCTTTATACAAAATAGAAGATTTTTCTTAACCAAAGCCTTGAAGACTTTTAAGTGTGAAAAAACATCACGTTTTTACTTGAGAAAATAAACCCAAATATGCCTCAAGAAATTATCAATAAACATAAGTGCATACTTAGCTCCATTGAAAGAGGGTGTAGGAAAAACCATCAAGTCACTATGCACAAGCTCAAGTGGTGAAGAAGATATCTTAGGAAAAGGATCTTGGTGTTGTTTATAATGAGTGTGTGTTATATTATGGCACTTTATAATTATAGTTTGATTCTCAAAATAAACATTTCCAATGGAAAGAGCACAAAAAAACAAGCACTTTTTTAAAAATGACACTCAAATCCGAGTTGCCAATCAAAAGATACAACCTTTATAATTTTATGCCCTACTATTTATTTTAATTGCCACTAAAAAAAATAAAATGCTCTTGTCTTCACCACATAAATAAAATGAAAGGGGATTAGAGTTAAGTACCTACTAGTAGGAATCACAAGCTTTAAGCCCTCATATGACCATACCATATGACTCGAGCTTAGGGTTTTCCACCTTTCGGATCCAATGGAAGGCTTTGTTTTACATAAAAATGCACACAATAACAAAATATAGACAAATCCTGAATATATTAACATACAAAAAATGTTTTCAAAACAAAACTTATAGACTGATGTCAACAACAATCTCCAACTTTGATACCATAAAGGAATGATAACTAGATAATACCAAGAAAATAACTAAGATGTTAATCAACCACCATGATAAATAAGATGAAAGCAATTCGCTAGAATAACTTTACATAAAACCTTTACAAAAAAATGAGATTATGGAACTCAATAAAATACAATGATAATAGGCCTTGCTTATATAGGAAATGAATAACAATATAAGAACAAGTCAAGTTCGTAGATCAAGCCATAAATCAAGAAAAGAACTAGTCAAGACCATATATTTAGGAAAGAACTAGACATCAAGGATGTAGTCAATAGCATAGATTAAGGAAAGAACTATTCTATACCATAGATCAAGGAATAATTATACCTAACAACTAGATTATATCCCTCTAATATCTAAATAAATAAAAAGAAATATCCACACACATAAGTGGGTGAGGATAAATACAATAAAGGTAAATAAAGTACCTAGGTGAACATGAGCTAAGGTAAATACCTACTCTAACAAGTACTTGTATATTTTTTTAAATTTGTAAAAATACAAATAAACCTCCACATCCCAACAAGGGAATATTCAAAGAATATTGGAAGTATTGGGTAGGTAGTTTTATCACTTCACAATTTACAACTCCATAGTTTTTTCAAAGTTATAATTTGTCCCCACATCTCCGAAGCACGGTGAAAAGAGTACACATGATGTGATTTGGTTGTACTAGACTCGGAAAAAAACATTTCATCTTAGCAATACAACTTCGTCATTCCTACTAAATTGAAGATTCCTCCCCATCTCTTAGGCCTAAGAAAGGACATATGGCTTCTTGTAAGAGAACCTTGGGGTGAGATATTCCTTGCAACATTACAACTTACATATTCACAGGTTTTGAAAAGCTTCTAAATTCTCCCCTACTTCCACTACATATCAACTAGTCTACGTGTATGGCCCACATTTAAACTTGAGTTATGGATCAATGGTTGCATATATGAAAAATGTAGGAGAATTTCTGCCATTAATGTATATGTGTGAGGGACAATATGTTGAGTAATTTAGGTAAGTCCCACATTATTGCATCGAAGCTTAATATTGTTGATCATTCCAGAGAACTAGAGCGAGAAGAAAAGCCCTAAATCATACAAACCAGCTACGTTGGAGTATTAGTGAATTATAATTTGTGTATTGACATTATCCTTTGGCCTAACACTAGAAATTATAACTTTGTATGGGTAAGTCTTTCAAGGAGATATATTTTATTTTTTCCAATGTTTTGATTTGTGTCGATTTTGAGATGAACTATGCTTTTCAATACCTCTCGTTCCTACCTCCTTAATTCTCAAAAGGTTTTTGTTTCACTACCTTAGATATCATGAATATTTAATTATCTAGAACCCCTATCTCATCCCATCTTACATCTAACCTAGATCAAGTAACATAAACAAATTTGGGTAATGTTGATCTTAATGAGTTCTTTCAAAGGCTACATGTGGTTGCTAGGACGAACTCATGGTTGTAATAAATGAAAGTGATATTTCCTAGTTATTACTTCTCCCACTTCATTCATTACCTAGAATTGGTTTGGTTATGTACTAATAATTACAATCCAGAGACCAAAAAATTTCTTGATGGGAGTGGTGAAATAGTTTTTTCCTTAACCCTAAAGAATTTTGATGGTATATTAGAACTTCCTACATGGGATGAGGTTGTGGATATACTGTTGTATTATTAGTTGAGTTTTGGAATGATCACCATGATAAGTTATCAAAGAAAATAAAAAATCAACAGAATCTGAAACTAAGAATATATTCTACAAGGATTCCTAAGATATTTATTAGGGACGAATTCATTGAGAAATTTGGGGACATCATCACTCTGTTAAGTAGAATTTTGGGTAATTTTATTATATTTATTATTTTCATGACTAGATGTTTAGGTATATCTAAATTATCCTCCACTTCAAAGCACATATTCATTGGGGAGAATTGATTTAAAGTTCTATCCACAAGAAAATTATCAAAATGGAAGTTCATATTCATGAGGAGTCTATACATAAATATAAATTTTACATGACCTCATATCTGGTTTACAATGTGGCATGCCAAAAGTCATTTCCTAGCATTCCAAGGACCAAGGAATTCTCTGAATATAGGGTATATGATGTGTACCCTCAGCTCAACTTAGAAAGTTAGAAGTATGATTCTAGAAGAGCCCATGATGCATTATTTTCTCCTATCATTTTCTTGTTTAAACTTGAATGGGAGTAGTATAGGATGTCACCCAGGGATAGGGAAGTAATCAATGAATTTGGATGTTATTTCATTCAATTCAAGTCTTTCACATACATCAGGGTGAGTGGCTTCCAAGGAACTCCTTATATGTTTCCCAGGTACTTAGATGATAAATGGGAATTGCTTGAGCTATCCAGACAACTTGTTGAAGTTCACAAGCTTATAACAAGAAAGCATAAAACTAATGTTAAGTTCCCAATCACTATTGGGAGATACACATGACCTACAATAGTTAAATATAGACTCTTACATTATAATATGTATAGATTTATCATGCATAAATTCCAATCTAGAAAAAAATATTATATCAAATGGATCATACAAGCATTCCTTGAAAAATCTTATGAATATGAGCCTCATTATGCGGATTATTGGATGAACTACCACGTTGAGGTGGAGGTGAGACTTGGGGATTTTTTTCCAAATGAATCTCTCTCAAATTATTGACTATAAAATTGAAATCATCCCCAAGGGTTTGGTAGAAGACAAGATGTTGATGAGAAGTTATTTTATTGGAAGCGAACATAGTAACACAATCATTGGAATCCCTTGATTGGAAAAAATAGGATCAAACCATCTCCGTGAGAGGAAAGATAATGTCATGAGAAGAACTCTCTCTTAGATCCTCTCCAAAGGTATTGACTTATCTCTTCAAAATATTGCAGTATTGAGAGAATACGGGGCTTTAGGGGAATTAGGGATGCTCTTCCACCTTTTTAAAAAGGAGTAGCTAGTTTGGGAGCTAAAGGGAAAAGAACCTCAAATTTATACCAAGGGACCAACTAGAGTAGTGGAAGAATAAATGCGATTCTGATCTAGGCCATCATTTAATGTTTTTACCCACCCATGGCCTTTATTTACTCATTTCAACCATCCACCTACCCATTTATCTTCCCTATGCAACCCTAGCTCATCCTATCCATCTAAACCCTAATCCCACTTCTATGGGCTCCTTGTCTCGAGCTCATCATCTTCCCACCATCCAAAAATGGATGGGTCCCCATAGTTGGTGGTGACCCATCCATCGGGTTCATCATTGACCCTATAAAGCCACCTTTACCCCTCCTTGTTCAAGGATGCAATTTTGAGATTTTTGAGCTCTTGTGATCTTCCTTCATCTTGTGACCTCTTTTTGTAGCTTCCAAGCCATTTGGAAGCCATCTTGGAGATCTTGTGTTCATTTTGGGAGCTTTGGAGTC
Source organism: Taxus wallichiana var. yunnanensis (assembly GCA_018340775.1). Classification (NCBI taxonomy): domain Eukaryota; kingdom Viridiplantae; phylum Streptophyta; class Pinopsida; order Cupressales; family Taxaceae; genus Taxus; species Taxus wallichiana. Next base: position 629,321,718 of record CM031235.1, read on the forward strand.
CTCTTGTCATTGCATGCTTAGATCCATCATCATCACCTTTTTACAGCCATCCTCATTGTGTTTGTAGGTTCTACAATCATCCAAATGCCTTGTTTGCATCTAGTCACTCCATCTTCATCTGTAGGCTATCATTTTTCCCATTTCATTCATCCAAGTCTAAATCATCCCTCTTACTTCCATCACCCTTAGTCCCATCATTGTCAACCCATCTCTATGTTTCTATTTTTCTGTCACTTGCCCCATCACCTGTTTGATCCCAATCATCAATTTTAAGATCTAGTCATTTTTTTATCATATGTCATCTCGGATCCATTTTACCATCCCCCTCAAGTCTTTGATCGATCAGCCTATCACCATTACCATCAATCAATCAATCTATTTTCATATCATTTACCATTTTTTCCTAATTTTCTTACATCCTTTCTATTTCCTCTTGTTTAGACCATTTTTGAGGTTCTTGTTTATCATCAAATGCACATATCAGATCATAGATCAAGCTTTAGATCCAACTACAAGAGGACTTGTGCAGGCCTTTTTTTAAATTTTATTCTCATCCAATTTGGTCCATCATGAATGGCCCTCTATAGTCTTGGGTCACCATCAACCCCTATCAAGTTTGATTTATTTTTTCATATTTAGATAGATCATATCTCTTTTATCATCTTAGATCTAACTTTTAATTTTTATTTTACTTCAGATTTTGCATAGATGCTACATCCAATTTATCAATATTTTTTATCTATCTTGTTTACAAGAGGGTTGACATCCATCCTAGGAAGCTCACACTTCTTGGGATTGACTTTTTTAGGAAACCCTCCATATATCTACTAATCCATTTTTCTTCTTAGTCTTCTTTGTTGTGTAGGTCACTTAGCTCATGACAAAGAGGAGTTCATATTTGCACCCATCCACATCATCCAAAGGTACCATAAACCCTTCATATTTGGAGTTACTTGTTTCCTTTATTACTAGTTCACTAATAAACAAGAACAAAGAAACTTGGTCAACATTTTGGCATGCCCGGTGGGACCCACCCTTTCTAGGTGAGTCTTGTTATTTTTTTCATTTTCATTTTCTTTCTTTCATTTCCACTAACCTTGCAAGGAAGGAACATATGTTGGATCATGCTTTTTTTTTCTTTCTTGTTGGATCATGGATTGCTTGGATTTTCCTTTGCTTGCTTATTTTCTTTTGAAGATCAGATAAAAAGGAAAAGTGTATTCCAGGTATTCTTTTTTTTTTCCCATATTTTTCTTTATCACATTGCATCATTTGTTTTTTGTCCTCATCAAATTTCCACATTTTATTTGGATCTAAAAAAGAACCCTTTCATTATTTCTTGGAAATCTAGTTTAACTAGGGGTTTAACACATTGCATTCACTTCATCACACACAACCAAACACACAAACCAACTTACACATCTAAACACTCCTTACTAGGTGGAACTATTGGGATTTCATCACCCAATAGGAAATCATTGCGGTGTTTTGGCCACATTATAAAATCTATATAGATTTGGGCCTCACGTACCTTTGGGTATATCAAGGACTCCACAACCAAAATCACCCAAAACCATCCATAGATTTCCATTTCCTAGGTACCCCTCAATCCCTTTTTCATTTTTTTTCACATCTTAAAATAATCAAGATAAAAAAATTTTGTTGTGTGACTTGTTTGCTTTAATCAAACATCAACATAGTTTTTTTTTGTTTCATGCCAGTTATTACAAGATCTCAAGCCAAAGAAAATGGAACAAAACATGACATCAAACAAACATCTCAATTCCCACTACCATTACCATCCAAAAAAATTCCACACTTTCCATTCTTACCTCCACCCCTTTGGTCATTCCTACCATGGTTACTCAACACATTATTACCATCCCACCTCTTCAAGAAACTCAATTGAACCAATCAAACTCTCATGTTCAAGACCAATCCTTTCCTTCTCCACCATTCTATCCCATCTAGACCAGCCACATGCCTCCTTTGGCCACCTCTATGATGCTTTGGGCCTCCTCTCATCCCTCGTGGGTCTATGAGTTTTAAGAGCTTCTTGACACAAATCTGGTTTCCCTCCATGACTACCTCCTTTGAAAAACCACCAACCTTCCCATTGATGGACCTCCTTTGCAAAAATTTATGCCTATCATTCTAATCTAGAGTCCACCCAAGTGCTTACCTCCCAACTTGTCATTTTCTTTCCTAGAGCCATGAGTGAGCTTGTTAGGGCCCAACATGAGTTTGATCCTAATCAACCATCTTCCTCCATTCCTCACAATCATCAAACTACCCAATTAGTAGTCCCCATCCCTCCTAATTTTCCTCATGTCAATACTACCATCCCTTCTTCTATTCCCATCACCTCATCATCTACCACAATCACTTTCTTACCTATTCCAATCATCTCAAGAATCACACTTTCTTCCTCCCATATCCGAACAACATCACACAACCTTACCCTCATCTCTACTTCACATGTCCATGCCAATGTAATCACCTCTCAACCTCAACCATCTAAATCAATGCAAACTTATCAACCACCTCCTCAAGGTGCTTATCAATACATACTTCCCACTCAACCAACTCAAGTATCTCAACCACCTACCAATTACATCCCAACCAACCCCATAGAAAATCAATCAAATGTCCCTATTTCACAACAACCAACCCAATCAAACCAATCTTACCACATATCCCATATCTCAACATCAAGCTTTATCCAACCCATTCAATCACAACCACTTAATTATATTCCCCTTATCAACCACTTCCACCAACACCAACACATCCTCAAACATATCAAACATACCAACAACCTAACCCATCCACCTCATATGCATCTCAAACTCATCCTTCAACATCTCAACCATCTAATGATCCCTTACAAGCATTATTGAGTAGAATGGATAACCTTGAAGCCACAACTTTGGGATCTAAGACCACATTTTCATACAAACAAATCTGCAATGAACCCATCAACCCATCCATCCCCGTGAAACCATATCCTCCTCATTGGGAATTTCCAAAATTCTCCAAGTTCAATAATAAGGAGGATCCCCAACAAACATCTATGAGATTTTAGACATGCATGTTATCTTATCACCCATGATCAAGATCTCATGCTTCACACATTTCCCATGTCATTGGTTGGTCCCGCATTAGATTGGTACAACAAGTATCCCACAACACTCACTATTCACATTCACTCAACTTGTGCAATTATTTCTTGAACATTTCTTGATCAACATTTGCATAAGATTACCATCACTAACCTTTATGCCATTCGACAATATGATGATGAATCTATCACATATTTTTGTCACATGATGGCACAACATCATTAACCAACTATCATTTCCCCTTCCACAAACTGAGCTTATTGAATTATTCTCATTCTTGTGTGAAGCACATCTCTTCAAATCTTCAAATTCAATATTTTCAAACCTTTGAAGAGGCATTCACTATGGCTCACAAACTTGAACTCCATGCCCTTGAGCAAGGCCACCTTAAGCTTAGATCAAAAAACCCAAAAAGAGTTCACCAAATCCTCCATGCATAATGATAAATCCAAAAGTACCACTAATGCCATCAGTGGTTAAATCCTCATCCACTTCACATCCACTTCACATGGAGCCTCCACAAAGAGCTCCTAGATCAGACCCCAACTACACCCCTCTCGGGAATCTTATAGTTCATTTTTGACAAGTTAATGGTGGTCAACCTCATTAGACTTCCCCCAATCCGACCATATGATGAAACACACCCTAAACCAACATGGTACCACAAAGAACATTACTGCAAATATCACCAAGTCTGTAGCCATGACATTGAGAAGTGTCACACATTCAAGGATCTTGTCCAAAATCTTATAGACTCTGGTGATCTTCAAGTAGAAAATCCTAATGCACCACCCAATCAACCCTTGACATGTTTTTAAACAACCATTTCCTAATCATTCACCCAACAATCAGACTCAACCTTCCACATCACAGTAGGCACCTAATGCCCATATCATTAACACTATAGATCAAATTCCAACACCACCATCTACAACCATCACCTTGACACCTATTACATCTACCCCATTTTAGATTCTCCTCTACAATCACAACTTCAACTATGACCACAACCATGACACCCCCATTAGACTTAACCATACCTACTCCTCCATCTACATCATCTACATCCTCATCCATTGCATCTCCTCCTTCACCTATAACAAATTCAACTCAAACCTCAACATCTACACCTATTCCCATTTCTTAACACAACTACACCCACATCAACATCTGAAATTACACCTATATCTACACCACCTCTTGAATCATCCACTATCCAAACTCCCATAATCAATGCACCTACAACTAACACTTCCACCACATCTACAACTCCAATCACATCAACACCAACAAATCCTAAACCTAAACCATCTACCACACCTTTAGATATTGTTAAACACATCATGTAAAAACCACTCCCACCTTTAATATTACAAACCTTACTACCAAGTCCTACCACCATGGATTCTCTAGCTAAAGATGTCACTATTTTCTACAAGGCTAAACCCTCACAATCAAAAATTAAAAACCTTGGTGTGCCCATCAAAAGTCTCTTACACATCCACATAAAAGGCTAGACATTCCTTCTCCCAAGACCAATCCTCCTAAGAAACTTAGTGTCACATCACCATCCTTAGGAGCATCTCCTTCCATTTTAGGACCAGCCCCTTCTTCTAAAACCCCCATTATCAACAAGTCAATGCAACCTAAACCTTTTCACCTAAATCAAAGCACCCCTTCCAAACCATCCACATCTTCCACTATTAAAATGAATCCAAACCTCCAAATCACCACCAATAAAAATTGAGACTAAAAAAAACCATCTCCCTCTTCTTCTAAGCCTAAGAAAATCAAAGGCTCCTATGAAACCACCTCAAACCAAACCATCCTTACCTTCATCCGCTATTCTTGAAACCACTTCATCCTCCACCTTTCCCATAGGGTATTACACAACAATGTTTCATCAATTACTCCAAGCTTCACAATCACTCTTCCATCTATCAAACCATTTGATCCAAATTCCCCAAGACCTTCATGGTTTGATTCCAACCTCATTTTGTGCATACCATCATGCACCAGGACATGACACAGAACATTATAGGATCTTCAAACAATCATTCATAACCTTATCGATGATGATGACCTTCTTATTGAGGAGGAACCAACTCTTCCACCAACCAAATCAACTCCTTCATCCCAACCTTCATCCACTAAGATATCCAAATCCCCTCATTCATCTAAGACTTATGTCATCCATTCCACCTCCAACCTTGACTTCTCCCAAAGAAGGTCCTCCACTCTATATCGATGTTGTTTGGGTCACAACTTCATTCCCATCCCCATGAATTCCAATCACCCACTCAATCCAAATCCAAAGTCACTATTTCACTCCCTCTAGTGAGCCCACTCCATCACCTTCCTCATCAAAACCTAAGGTATCTATCTTAGCTTTCCCCTCACTAGTACTATTGAACAAAGTGTTATGAAACAACTTCACCAATCCCCAGTTAAGATGTCACTTTATGAAGCTCATCCAAAACTCCCAAACCATAAACAAGCCCTCATTGAAGCTCTTAAGTGCATCCCCACTCCTAATGATGAGGCTTAACCCTTTGCATCTCTTGTTGGGTCCCCCTACCTTAGCCTCCATATCCTTTGATGACACTAAAATTCTAGACATTACACCAAAGGAACATGACCTTCCCCTTTTCATCATGGTCCATATCAATGACACCTTCATTTTCATTCTATGATTGATAATGGAGCTAGCATCAACATCATCTCATCTCACACTTTTGATCAACTGAAATCTCCCTAAATCCATTATCGCCCAATCACCCATGGTCCTTCATGCATTTAATGATGTTGTTTCCTACCTTAGGCATAATCATTCTTCCCATCTGTGTTGGTGAAAAATCCTCCATGAATTTTCTATATCATAGAAGGGGATTTTCAATATAATGTCCTCTAGGTGACCATGGATTCATGCCATGTGTTACATTCCTTCCACCCTCCATCGATGCATCAAATATGAACATGAGGGGAAAATTATAACTCTCCCTTTAGACACTCCACCACTCAAAGAATGTAACATGACCTATCAACCCAATGATGTCCTCATTCCTAAATATGACCCTTCTGAAGCATCCACTAGCTCATCCATCTCTGCATCAAGCTCCCTAATGATAACTCCTTAGAAAAGTGATGGATCACCTTTCATTGGGGAGTATGCCTTCTCACACTTAACACCCTTCCACACCTCAAAGACTTGGTAGACCCAATAAAGCTCCCATGTATCAACCTAATGTTGGGGATATCATTTCTTTTGGTCCACCTCATCTTTCACACCAACCTCATCTATGGTGGCATTGATCACCCTTCTTCACACATTGATGCTCAACCACACACATGAAACTCTACACCAATGGATTTGATTATCTTTATAAGAAGTCCTTTTCCTACACCTATCTTTACCACTGCACCTAGAAAGGATTTGGAATGGGGTGTTATGAACAAGGTATGCATGACCTTGTCATTGATCAATCTCATAAACCCCATGAAAAATTTAGACTAGGATTCAAAGAACAATATGCATAGACCCTCTTCCACCATCTTTAGATCTCATGGACATTGATCCTCCATCTTCTCCATCCCACAGGTTATGGATACGGATGACATCATTTCCATCTCCTTACAAATTTTTTTATCTCCACCATCACCTTGGGACCGTTCACTTATTAGTGTGATGAAAATCTAGGTCCCTCCCTCTTGACATCAAGAAAATGATAGAGGAAGACTCCCTACCATTGACATTCTCTCAATGTACTGATGATGACATCATCCTTTCTCACATGGGGGAAGAATATTCCTATCTTCATAAGTCCTTACCACCAGACACATCCACCCTTCTCAATGAATCCACCATCAACATCAACATAAGGACTCCTCAGGAGCCTCACATTCTCAAAGTGGGTCAATCCCTTGATCCATGAGCTTGAATCCTTCACGACATTTATTTTTTTCCATATCCAAGAATTTTCATGGTTGTACTATGATACATGTGAAATGCCTCGAACCTTCCATAGTTGTCCATAACGTTCTCACCTTTCCCAACACTAAGTTGATTAAGAAAAATCTTCACCGCATGCATCCTCAAGTTTCCTTCTTGTTAAAGAGGAGCTACAACACCTCCTTTCTCGCTAACTTCATCATCCCCATTGATTATCCCCAATGGGTTTCCAACATTGTACCCATTGCTAAGGATTTAACAAAGATTTGCATATGTCCTCACTTTTGAGATATAAATCTTGCTTTCCCTAAACATGAATTTCCCCTTCCCAACATCTATACACTTATAGACCTTACCATAGGATATGATATGTTGTCTCTTATGGATGGTTTCTTTAGATATAATCATATCCTTATCACACCAAGACCAACATAAGACCTCTTTCATCACCCCTTGGGGGACCTTTTTCTATCATGTCATGCCCTTCGGGTTGAAAAATGTCAGATCCACTTATCAACAAGCCATGACCTACATATTTCATGATCTCATCCATAAGATTGTAGAGGAATATGTTGATGCCATATTGGGTAAATCCAAGCATTGATGCAACCATATCATCATCCTTGAAATCCTTTTCAAGTGGCGTATCCATTTCTTCCTCCATCTTACTAATCAAGAAAAATGCATGTTTGGAGTACTTACTAGTTAAATCCTTGGCTTAATAGTTTCCATCATGAGTATTGAAGTTGAACCCACCAAAATCAAGCCTATCCTTGAGATGTCCCCTCCTTATAAGTTGAATCATATTTTCATTCTTTAAGGTCACCTTTAATCTATTCATTATTTCATCTCACAACTTCCGATCATTGTAAACCCTTGCATCATCTTCTTTGTAAATACGTCAAATTTACATGGCATGAAAACTGCCAAAAATCCTTTGATGACCTCAAGAAGTATCTCTTATCCCTGCTTGTGATTACCCCTCCATGAGAGGGGATCCCTTCTATCTCTATGTATTTACCTCTAACCATTCTTTAGGCATCATGATGAGAAAGGCAAGGAACAAGTAGTTTATTACATCAGTCACACCCTTCATGATTATGAGACTTGCTACTAAAGCTACAAAATTTGTGTTGCACTCTTTTCTTCTCCACCCCTCGAGATCATTATGCCACTATGTACTTTGTATATCTCAATGTTCATGAAATATTATGCATCACTATCCTCTCATAATAACACACCTCCACCACTACTGCCATATATAAGTTTAGAGGAACATTACCTGGAGGATCCATCTATCTAACTCCTTGTGATGTTTCTAGAGAACCATTACGAATCAAATACAAGTATAGATGCAACATCTCTAAATCCATCTCTATAATCCTTTCATTTCCTCTTGTACCAATCCCTCTACTCCATCATCTAATCTTTATCTCATCAATTATCTAGGGCCTCCTATTGATCTTCCACTCTCTCCTTCCGAGTGGTATCCCTCTCAATATAGGATATATCTTGCTCTAACTATAGCTGCAATATCTCCTCCACATCCCTCTACCATCCCCCATCTCACCTTAAGGAAATGCATTCTCCTCTACAATAATTTCCTCCCCCTCATCGCCACCTTCGACTCCCTTAGCTACCATCCATTCTACCCATGTGGTAGTCATCCACTCTTAAAAATCCACACCAAATCCTACATCATCATCGTCATCCCATGGCTCCCCTACCTCCTCCAATAGATCATTCATGTTGGGACTAAGAAATTATCTTTATGATTCATCTCTCTTATATGCAATGGGATCTTTGAGGATAGTTTGGAATCCTCCAAATTTCTTCTAGACTCTATCAAATTGGACAACCTCAATCATATCGACCTCTAACCCTATATCTACCTCATTGTCTCATCCCAATCAAATCTATACCACCTTAATACCATGCAGGAAGTCATGGTATGGCCAAATTCTCACCTAATCTATCTCTAACTCGACTAATCTATCCACATACCATGTTGCAACCCTCTCCCTCTTGTCCCCATCAGCCTAATCGCTTACCATCTCAAAATACAACCAAATTGATGTGATCACCCATCACCCATGGTAGCCATGGTGGCCTGATCACTGTTATAAGCTCATAGGACCAATAATGTAGGAGAAACCCTACATCCAATCATATCCTCCTTGTCTCGTATATGAGCACAACTCATGATAAACCTATGCTAGTAATGCGGTGCTAAAGGAAAACATTGTTTGGTGATCCACTATATCTACCAAAACTCCTACTAGTGTCCACGAAAACCATAGTACCCCATGAATCGGGGTGTTCATAGAAATATATCACCATCATCAATCGATTTTGAGGTACCCCACGATCATATCTCATCTCATATGAAAATATCCTTTAGAGAAAATGTAATATGTTAGGCATCACCTCCAAACAACCATGTCAAGACCTCCAATAATCTCTCAACTAAAATAAGTACCACTTACTCCCCTTATATCAGTAATCTTTGGATGTGGTATACATCCTTGAGTGTGACAATCATCTCACTCATCTTGAACCAAAATGTGCATGCATGCACATCACACTTCTTGCCGTGTAATAATCAAATCCACATCTTGTGGAATCTATTGATAATATTATAATCCACTAAAACTAACTATTGATAAGTGATCCCACTCGGTGTCTACTATATCACATTTAATCTCCTCATATAGGGATGAAAATATATCTCTCAAATATAGGGTCTCGAACTTGAAAAAACCAATCAAACACGCAAACATAAACATTATCATTATCCAAATTTCATCAAAATAAAAATCACTAAAAAAATCCATCTTTTTATCCACAATCAAGCTAACCCATTTTGGGCCGATTCTTCTTGGTTAGGTTGATGCCATTTTTAGGCCCAATCGATGGTGATGTATCTAGTCACCATGACTCGCCCCTAGCACTAAGATAAAAATTTGAAAAATGTGAAAAATTAAATAAAAATGATTAAAAACAAGCTAAGGTTTAGGCACTTACCATCCTATGGGTCCTCTAGCGCTTCCTCACTGCTACTCCAACCTCCATATTACTCTCAATCATCACTTTGTACCGTGAAAATGAGCCTATTCGGTGACCCATGGGTTTATATAGCCCACCAACCTTGGTCATTGTTATTCCATCTCCAATCACCGCCGACCATTCCGCATCGTCATCCACCCAACCCTATTTTTTCACCAATCTTCCTTTTTTCCCTCTTCAATCAATCCTTCCTTTCAAAATTATCTTTTCTTCCACTTATTCCTTAAGTGGTCTTCATCTGGAATTCTTATTATATCCCACAGGTTTCCTTCTATATTCCATCTTTATTTTCATCCTCCTGTGTTCCCTTGTCTCCCTCTTGGGGCACCATAATTTTATATATCACTTTTTCAATTATCTTTTCCATCCTTCTTGTTTGTTTCTTGTGGCTTGCCCAATGCAAACCAATCATCAAAAAGGAAAAATATAGACACTAAAATTTGATATCACTACCCTTCACCTCGCGTTCGCTCTCTTTTATTGATGATCACCGATTTGAAATTTATCTTCCCTCCTATATTCAATTCATCCGTTAATAACCGTTTTCCCACCTTTTATCTTATATTATACATATTATTATCCCATCTTATTTGCTAATTATTCTTAATTATCTCTAATCCTCATCCCATTATTCTATTCACCCTTTATCATCCCTAATATTCATTTAATTTGTTTTTCCTCCTTAAATGCTCAATTTTACTCTTTTAGGTCATTATTTAATGTTTTAACCCTCCCATGGCATTTATTTTCTCATTTTAACCATCCACCTAACCATTTATATTCCATATGGAACCCTAGCTTGTCCATATCCATCTAAACTCTAATCCTTCTTACTATGGGCTCCTTGTTTCGATCTCATCATCTTTGCACCATCCAAATGGATGGGTCCCCCGATCGGAGGAAACCCATCTAGGTCACCATCGACCCTATAAATCTACCCTCACCGTCCTTGTTCATGGATGTGATTTTGAGGTTTTCTAAGTTTTACGATCGTGCCTTCATCTTGTGACCTCTTTTATATCTACCAAACAATTTTGGAAGCCATCTAGGATATATTGTGTTTGTTTGGAGAGATTTTGTAGTCCTCTTGTCATTGCATGCTTAGATCCATCATCAACACCTATGTGTAGCCATCCTAATTGTGTTCGCAAGTTTTCTGGTCATCCAAAGTGCCTTGTTCTTGAATCTAGTCACATTTCTCTTCATCCGAAGGTCATCATTTTTCCCATTTAATTCATCCATGTCTAAATTAGTCTTGGTCGTTGCTTTGACCTAGCATGGTCATGGTCGACCCATCTCTCTATTTTTCTTTCTTTTCACCAACCCCATCACTTGTTTGAACCCGGTCATCCAAATTTCAGATCGAGTCATTCTATCTCATCTATCATCTCAAATCCATTCTTTTATCCCCCACCATCATCAATCTAGCCTAGTCACCATCAATTGAGTCTTTTTCAAATCATTTACCATCTATTTTCCTAATTTTCTTTCATCCCTTCTATTTTCTCTTGTTCCGGACCATCTGCGGGTTCTGTTGATCATCAAATTACACTATTGGATCTAGATCAGCTTCAAATCCAACTACAAGAGGACTTACAGGCCTATTTTTCTACATTTTCTTCTCATCCAACCCTAGTCAGCATTGACTAACCCTCTATAGTCTCAAGTTTCCATCGACCCTTACTGGGTTTGATTTATTTTGTTGTATTTAGACTATATGTACTTTTATCATCTTAGATATAACTTTTGGTTTCTATTTTTCTTCACATTATGTATAGACGCTACATCTAATTTATCAAATATTTATTTTATCTATCTTTATCAAACATGAGGGTTGACATCCTTCCTAGGAGTTCTTTCTTCTTGGGATTGAATTTTTCAGGAAACCCTCTCATCCTATATACTAATCCAATATTTTTCTTTGATTTATCTCTACTTGCAGTGTCACTTAGCTCATTGTGGAGAAGGATCCACCATTTGCACCCATCCACATCATTATATCATCCCAAAGTACCATAAAATCTTCATATTTGTAGTTACTTGTTTCCTTTACTACTAATTCACTAATTTGAACGTGAACAAAGAAACTTGGTTAGTAAAAATACCAAAAAGAAAGGAACTCTTATGCTCCTTTTAACATAACATGAAGATGATATGTTTATGAAAACAATAAAGGATGAACCTATCACTCATGACCCTCTAGTTCAAGCTATATACACACAACTCGAATATTATGGTATTTTATTTAATTATCGATGAATGTATATGTTAGATGTTTATAGATGAGTTATGCATGTTGATTAGTAAGTAAATTACATAACCATGGTTAGACGTGAAATGATCAAGTTTCCTTATAAATACCATATAAAAGTATTAATTATTATTACAAGTTATATCTTAATTTTTATTTGCTAACACTAATAAATGTTTGAGTGTTATTTTGAGTGGTGGTGTGCGCAGGAAAAAATAGCCTTAGAAGGAGGAGAGTAGCACAATTTGGAAAAGGGATGTAAACCATGTGACTAGGTTGTGTCCACTTTAAGGAAGTATAAATCCTTTTAACCGAACTTGCACGGCCGCAAGAGTAGGTAAGAACCCTTTTAAGACTAAGCGAGAAAATAGGTTTTGCTGTAGTTATTGGTCTTTATAGGTAGCATAAATATATGGTTTTGGTTCATGTGTAAATATTAATAACACTTATTTTTACTAAAGGAACCTTTTAATAAAATTGTTGAATGAATAAATCACGTGAGGGATAGTAATTAAGTTCTTTAAAAATAAATAAATAAATAATGCTAAGAGACAAGTATTAATATATAGAAGTTAATAATAAAATAAATTAATGATTTTAAATAAAATAAATAATGTACAAGTGAAATACACAAAAGGGGCACCCAAACTTTGAGGAAAGAAGGTTATGTTTTAATTGCATTCAAAGAGTCCAAGGAGAACTTTTCAACTCGGGCACACCATTTTGAAGTAGTCTTTAAATTTATTAAAATTTCCTATTTTGGGAAGATTACACACCTTTTAAGGATTCACTCCGTTAAATTCAGATTCTACACATTCACGTGGAGGAGAGGAATTTAATTAATAAAGGAGAGGGGTTTAATTAATAAAGGAGAGAAATTTAATTAATAAAGGGGAGAATGGAAGTAGAAAATATATAAAATAAAGAAATGGTGAAAAAAATAGACTCTGCATTCAGGAGCAAAGAAAACAATATATAGAAGAGGAGAGAAACACATAAAGCGCTTGGAAGTGTTAGAATAAGTGATAGGTATGAGATTATCCTACTGGAAATTTCATGGATTAATTCTATATTGTTTTTGGATGGAGTTTTGTAATAAATAATAGATCCCAGTATATAATCTACATGTTTATCCTACTAGAAAATACACTCACTTAGTTTTATTTCCTCTTAGATTGGGTTTTGGATAAGTAGAAACTTCCTGCTGATAATCTAAACCATATTCCAACACCCTCTTTGGATTTTTGATTAACTTCATCCTCTTATACAATATTTGATTTTATTTCATTTAAAGAAGGAATTCGTAGCAGCACCAATAATTAAAAGGGAGGATTCCATATCTTTTTGGAAGGAACAAATTTAATAACCATACATTTTTAGGAACTTTCCTTTAACACCAAGACTAAACCAATGTCAATATAATCCACTACCGATCTCAATTGCGATCTCACAATGTTTTTTAGAGAAGGTCAATTGTAGGGATTGATGCATAACCAACTATTTCATACCCGCATTTCTAAGAAAGTCTTATCTCTAATATCTAGAAAATAAAATAAATTATTGTAATAGATTTCAGTTGTTAGATTTTATGTCTTGTTGTATTTTTCTTTCCTTAGCTTGTGGATTGGAGATGTCTACTGTAATTTTAAAATTCTAGGTTTCCTTTTACCAAAACATTTTTCAACCCCCTCTTATGATTTGGTGTCTATTTAGTTTTGCTAATCATAATCTAATCAGCTTTGTTCTCATCCTAGTAAATATGGAAATTCTCCCTTCTCACCGAGTCTAGTTGGTCTAAGCTAAATGCTTCACATTAATTTTATTCTGTCTTTAGGTGCTCTTCTCGTATCTATCTCCTAGGGAATCACAATAAATAAATAAATAAATAAAAATCCATCAAATTAGACACAGACTTAAGGAAAAGCGAGACAATACAAATTAATGAGATAATAATAAATATTAAATTATATCGTTTGTAGGTAGAACCAACACAAAAAAAGATCTAGCTAGAAAAAAACTTCAACAAAGGAGCCAAGAACACAAGATATGCAGAAAAGAGATTACTATTATTGATCTCTCTCACATACAACCCAAAGAATGATCCAAAGAGGAGTGTAGAATGCCAATAAATAGGCAACCAGAAGAGAGAGGATCATTCTAGAGAGGATTCTAGAAGATAAGGTTTCTAGAAAGTGAAAGAAGGTATGACTACCCATATTGTGAGTAATGCACAAAAGGAAAAAGAAATGTGCACACCCTATTATCTATTAGAGCTTAATTATTTATCCTAACACCCTCCCTTAAGTGAAGAATTAGGAAGGTGGGAACACAAAAATGGGTCCCAAATACTAGGCCATATTAGGTACCCATGTACATAAAAAAGAGAAGGAAGGAGGACTTCATGGTGAATCCCCCAAGGAAAACTTCCTTCACCCCAAGAAAATCTTGTAAATGAAGATAACAAGGAGTTTCTAAAGGTTTAGTGAAGATGTCAGCAAACACAGTTAGCAATAGACACTACCACAAGTGAAAACACTCCATTCTAGATCAAATTTCAAATGAAATGCATGTGTATATCAATATGTTTCATATGTTGATGCTCGACTAGATTGTGAGAAATAGAAATGGCACTCTAGTTATCACACCAAAGAGTAGTAGGAACAAATTATGGAAGACCAAACTCATCAAGTAGTTGTCAAAGCCAAATAGCCTCCTAACTAGCTCAAACTGCACCTCGATACTCAGCCTTAGTAGAAGATAATGCAATAGTAGTTTGCTTCTTACATCCCCAAGAAACTGGACCAAAACCAAGATGATAAAAAAATCTAGAGGTAGATTTGTGAGTGTCAACATCACCTACCCAATCTAAGTCGGTATATCCAATGAGTTGTGAAGAAATTTGTGGTGTGTATTGTATGCCATAGTGCAAAGTGCCCTAAAGATAGTGTAAAAATACGCTTACCTACTTTCCAATGACTCTCATGAGGCTCATGTGCAAAGTGAGAGACAAGGTTAATAACAAATGTGATGTCAGGGTGAGTGTGTGTCAAGTAGAGAAGACTTCCTACAAGTTTCTAGTATAGTGTGGGATCAACTAGAGGAGTCTTACAATCAACAGATAAAACAACACCTGAGTGAAATATATTAGGAATAGGCTTGTAATTTTCCATATGGCTCGGTCAGTAAATCATGAGCATGCTACATTTGTCAATAGAGATTCCTTCATAAGTCTGATGAACCTGCAAACCAAGGAAATAATGTAGAAGTCCCATATCAGTCATGTCAAAATGCTCCATCAATTTGTGTTGAATGTCACGAATGAGGGAATATGAACTACTAGTGAGAATGAGATCATCAACATAAAGGAATAGTATCATAATAGTATCCCCATTTTGCTGAATGTAGACATTAGGGTCTGAGTGGCACCAAAAAATCCAGAGGAGAGAAAAAAAGAATCCATCTTTTCATACCAAGCTCATGGAGCCTGTTTGATACCATAGAGACAATGAAGGAGTCTAAAAATGAGTGAAGGATCCTAGAAAAACTTAGAGGTTGCTCCATATATATCTCCTCATGAATATCACCATGCAAGAACACACTCTTTACATCCATCTGGTATATGGGCCAATGATTAACTATAGCAGGAGATAACACAACTCGAATAAAATCCATCTTGGCTAGAAGGGAAAAAGTATCAGAGTAATCAATCCCTCAACTTATGAAAAATCATTTGCAACTAAGTGAGCCTTGTACTGATCGACAAAACCATCTATTGCATACTTTGTCTTATAGACCCATTTACATTACACAAGTTTTCTTCCTTTAGGAAGAGGAACTAAATCCCAAGTGTGATTCTTTATAAGTGAAGAATACTCCTCACGCATAGTTGTATCCCACTTTGGTTTAGAAATAACATCAGAAAAGTGAACTAAATCATCTAAAATAGCATGACTAAAAGATCCATGCCAAAACTTTGTGAGTGAGTTTGATGAGGAAATGAAGGATCACCAACCATAGGACTGCGAGAATCTAAAGTGGATTGATCCCAATTGGGAAAATCCACGAGAATTATTTGGTGGTGGAGGATGAGGTTATACATGTACATCGATTTATTCCTCATCATCATCATCATCTAGAAACATATTAGAAGAACGATAAGTATGATTAGCAAGCGATGGAGTGTTAGGAGATGAAGTCTCCACAGAAGGATTAATCTCATCAAAATGAACATCCTGCTGAAATAAAACATTATTAGTGACAGGGTCATGAAGGTGATAAGCCTTAATAGTCTAAAAATAGAAAAAAGTGATTGGATTTTCCTCTCCATAGACTTACATTTGTCATAAGGAACAAACACCCATGCCTTACTCCCAAATACATGAAAATCTGAAACATCTGGTTTCTCTCCAGACCAAACCTGCATAGGAGTCTTGTTTTGTAAGGGCTTATGTATAATATGGTTCTAAATGTATTTTGCATAATTGATTTTCTTATCCTAATAACAAGGATCCATTTCCTTAGAATGAATCATGTAATTAGCCATATCCTTCAATGTTCTATTCTTCCGCTCAGCAACATTTTTCTTTGAGGAGTATAGGGTAGTGTAAACTAATGCACGATCCCATGTTGAGTGTAAAAATCCTTGAATGCATTTCTCACATATTCCCCCCATTGTTGGTGCATATCATCTTGAGTGGAAGAGATGATTTCTTCTCAACAAGAGCCTTAAAGGATTTGAAATTCTCAAAAACATCACTTTTGGTCTTAAGAAAGTAGACCCAAGTGCGTCAAGAAAAGTCATCAATAAAAGTGAGTACATATTTGGCCCCAGAAAATGAATGAGTAGGAAAGGTGAGAAGATCACTATGTACCAACTTGAGAAGATCCCTTGTGTGAGATGCCTTGCCCTTTGGAAAAGGATCCTGATGTTGTTTTCCAAGCATACATCGAGACATACTCCATCTATGCAAGAAATATTTGGAATACCAAGAACCAACTTATGTGTACTCATCTATTGTAAGTATTTGTAGTTCATGTGGCCAAACCTCTCATGCCACAATTTACTGATTGGATTAGCATGGGAAAGTAATGAAGCACTTGTAGAAGGCTCAAATCCTTCAAAATGATAAAGACGAACACTATGATCTGCAACACCTGTAGCCACTATCTCTTGAGGATATTGTATTTCTTTGATTACAACTTTATGTGGAGTAAATTCCACGCTTTTCTAGTGCCTGAATTACAAATTTGATAGAAAAAAATTAGAAGTAATTTTAGGAACAAGGAGTACATCAGTAATAAAACCATCCTGTATCTGAACATTTCCTTTCCCCAAAACATCAACTCGAGAAGAGTTACCAACTTCAATATGGGAAGTGTTGCAATCAGAAACTAAAGATAGAAGATCTCGAGAATGTGTGAGGTGATGAGAAGCCCTGAATCAATGATCCAATTATCATGAGATGCAGATATACCTTGAGAAGAAAGAAGTTTCCCTTTTCCTGATGAAGAAGAAGTTGGGGTAACATAAATCTTATTTTGTTTAACTACTTCCTCCAAGGCTTTCATCTTCTTGAAACATCTATTCTTTGAATGATTTGTGCCACCACAAAAGGTGCAAGGTCCATGGGTCTTCTTCTATTTGGATTATCCTTTAGGATTAGGATTTTTAAGGACTTAGTGGACTCAAAAGATAGATTAGGCTCAAAATATTGAGAAGGATGAGGTTTATTTACTGATTTGGTGGAGGGAAAGGTATCTTTTTTGGACTTGGGTTTTCATTTGGAAGAGCTAACAACAAGAGTGTGAGAACTACTATGAAGGGCATCCAGGGACATTAATTTGGTTTTATCCCTAGTAAGGTGATCACAAAAGAGCTCAAAAGTAGGCCATTGAATTGGTCACCAAGGGCATCCATAGCTGAATAAAAGGTAGAGGAAAAGACACTAAAAGGACCCTTCAACTTAGAGAGGATAAGAAATATAAATTCTTTATCAGTTTTAGTTTTTCCTCCTACTTGTAATTATGAGCAAATAGACTTAAACTTGGACAAAAATTCTTCTATAGTGGAAAAATCAGATGGAAAAAGGAAGATAATTTTGCATCTAATTGCAATAATTTGAATTCATTCACCTTACTAAAAATTTCAACAAACTTGTCCCATGCTTCCTTAGGTGTGCTAAGGCTAGAAAGGTGGAACATCAAGTTGTCGAAACTTTCAATCCTATCAAACCAAGAGCCTCATCCTGCTTGCACTCAATCAAGTAGTAGTATTTTTTGAAGTGAAGTTTTGACCATTATCCATTACCACGCGCCATAATCCCTTCGATTACAGTAATTTTTATCTTTGGTTTCCAAACATTATAATTGGAAGTATTAAGTGGCTCAAACAAACGTGACTCCATAGGAGAAAATAAGGACATGAATGGGCTCGGATGTCGGTACCAAGGTATGACAAGATGACCCTCCTGAAAAATTCAAAAAATCAACCCCAAATTGTAATAAAAATTGAACCAATAAACGGAACAAAAAATAAGTCACTTTTGCAAAAAATGACACTCAAATCCAAGCTACCATGCAAAATTTATTAACAAATCAATTTCCTATTAAAAAGGCTTAAATTATTTAAAAAATACTTAACAATTAAATAAATTGTTAAGACTAAGGGAAATGTGGTTGTATGACCACTCGTTGGAAATAGGAGGAAACAAGGATTTCAAAATTTTTCTTGGTTTAAAAATAGCCTAGAAAATGTATTAATTAGCCCAAAACACATTAATTTCCCCCAAAGGTAATTATTAATAACAAACTATAGAAGTGTTTTTTTGAAGATATGAGGCGTGTTTTACATATTTTAACCAAAAAAATCAATACTAAGGTTAAAAGTGACATCCCGCCATCCCTAGGATTTTTTTCACCCTCTAACATTGTTTTGATGGGCAAATGAGCAAAAAACGTGGATAAAAATAATAAAAACACCCTCAAAATAGAAAAACATCTTTCACGTAATGTGAAACTCCCATCACAAGGAAAAAACGCCCTCTAAATTCAGATCTAGTGAAACAAATGTTAGATTAGGTATTTACCTTAGCTCATGTTCACCTAGGTACTTTATTTACCTTTATTGTATTTATCCTCACCCACTTATGTGTGTGGATATTTCTTTTATCTTATTTAGTTATTAGGAGATATTATCTAGTTGTTAGGTATAGTTCTTTCCTTGATCTATGGTATTGACTAGATCCTTGATGTCTAGTTCTCTCTTAAATCTATGATCTTGACTAGTTCTTTGATGAATAGTTATTTCCTTGATTTATGGCTTGATCTATGACCTTGACTAGTTCTTAGATTATTATTCCTTGCCTATTTAAGCAAGGTCCATTATCAATA
This sequence comes from Taxus wallichiana var. yunnanensis, assembly GCA_018340775.1. NCBI lineage: Eukaryota > Viridiplantae > Streptophyta > Pinopsida > Cupressales > Taxaceae > Taxus > Taxus wallichiana. The sequence goes on from CM031235.1 coordinate 629,341,495, forward strand.
TATTGCAGTGAGTTCCATAATAAAATATGATATTGTTGCTCATTTGTTTGCAAAGGTTTTATGTAAGATATTCTCGCGAATTTCTTTCATCTTATTGATCATGATGTTTGATTAGTATCCGTGTTCTTGGCTTGGTATGATCTAGTTATCATTCCTTTCACGGTATCGAGTTGGAGATTGTTTGTTGGCATCCATCCTGTAAGTTTTGTTTTGTAAATAAATTGATTGTATATTCATATATTTGGGATTTGGTCATACGTTGTTGTTGCATAAATTTTTATGGAAAATAGAGGCTTCCATTGGATCTAGAAGGTATGAAAACCCTAAGATCAACTGTAAACTTGGTCGTTTCTGTAGATAGACATTTTTGTGGTGTGTTTGTTGTTATAGAGAAGCACACTAGATCACCTTGGGATCCGTGCCCATAAGAAAAGAAATCATGGGATTATTTTTTTGGGTTTATTGTTTTTCGAGATCTGCTAGAGTAATTTTTGTTTCTACGTATTTGTCTCGATTTACGTGCGGGAAGGTTTTGGATCATTCCTTTTTGGTGGGGTCCACGGATGTTGTGCACATTTTTACCCATTAAAATCCTTAGCCTTTGGTAATATGGTATGGTCATGTAAGGGCTTAAAACTTGTGATTCCTACTAGTAGGTTCTTAACTTGAGCCCCCTTTAATTTTATTTGTGTGGTGAAGGCAACAACAATTTATTTTGTTTTAGTGGCAACTAAAATAAATAGCAGAGCATTATATTGAAAAGTTTGTATCTTTTGCTCGGTAACTCGGTTTTGAGTGCCATTTTTTGCAAAAGTGCTTGTTTTTTCATGCTCTTTCCATTGGAAATATTTATTTTGAGACTTTCACTATAATTATAAAGTGCCAAATATGGAGGAGTGTAATAATCAATTGTGGATGCAATTTCGTGAGCTCGACGTCCTAAATTTTTGGGAGTTACTGATTTATACCTATCATGGATTCGAGAATGATATGCTTTTGTCGAAGTTTTTAGACTTCCAGATGATATTGTAAAATTTTGGAAGAAAATAGATCACTCAAGAAGTGAAATTATCTTCTAAAATCACTCATTCATGATAAGGATACAATAATACACTCTCTGCAGAACAAACTTACTAGCCTATAACATCACCATCATATTTTAGACAACCATATCCATGCTTCTAGTCCACTTGCAGCTATTGCTCTTCTACCCACTAACATTGATTTTTCAATTTTTGAGCTCGAACCTACTTTTGATGCTTCTAAACCTATGAGGCTTATTATTACATGCTCTTCCACATCTGTGCCTATTATAGTACTACATGTTGTGTATCCTATACCTTTCGGCTCTACACGGATTTTTAAGAAGCATACCACGCATTCAGTTCTTTCATGCTTCGTTTCTATGGGTCTCAGAGAGGAGTCACCGGCAGAAATTCATGGGGTATTGTTTCCTCTATTCCACATGCTAAGTGGGATTCTCATCATGACATTATTTTTTGAGCAAATACTTCATTGGGATCACACATTGTGAGCTCCTTTTTGGTTTTCTCAACTCTTTCTAAGGATCATGAGAAACACATTAGTTCTCCACCTTCACTTACACTTAAGAAACTTGAGATTTCAGTGTCGGACATGATCAACCTGACACACATTCCGATGTTTATTTTGCATGAACCCTTTGTGCATTTTGTATGCACCCACTATGCATTTTGCACCAAGTTATATGCATGCATCTTCTTCATCCATCTTTGTTTATTTGGGATGAATATCTCGATCACTCATGGTAGTGATATAGTCATTCATTAAGAGGAATCTACAGGCATGGCTCCTCCACCATTCAACCTCTTGCTTCACTTTCTATACCTTCTACATTATGGTGCTTGTTTTGAGCATTTTTCTTTAGCAGTAGTGTAGTGTGTCTCTCCTGTTTGTTGAGAGATTTTGTATATGTATTTTCGACACTTTTGACATGTTGATATTATCTCTTATGGGAGATCTATTATTCGTGAGTTCTAGTGTTAGTTTGTCATTGTTTGAGTAGTTGTTTTGACAACTCATACAGATTTGTAGCGTCACTCCACCCATTCAGTAGTATGGGAGGGTGTGTTGTTGATCCACGCTTCTTTGGGTTTTGTGTCCTTGGCTTTTCTTGGATCGTGACACTCTAGAGTTTGTTTTCTTGCCTTGTTGCTTTGGTTATTGTTCTTGGATCATGTCACACCTATTTACAACATTGATCGGATTATGTTTGGTGTTTTTTTACACTTTCGATATCACTCTATTGTGATCTCCAGTATGGAGCTATTCGGTGAAACCCAAAGTGTCGCTTTTTTTAGTTTTGTGATCGAGCGGTGGATTTAGACCACAGTGCACACCAAACTTCTTGAGCATTGTATGAGTTTTTTTGAGCCGAGCTTCTTGGAATTCCTTAGAGCAGGTCTTTACTCTCTTTACTTTGTTATTCTTGGTTTTGGGTACTTTGCGGTGTCCCTTTTTTACCGATTATTGTACATGAGTACCTCATCGAGGCCTAGTTTTTGGGACTCATATTGGGTACATGCCACATCTATTTTTGCCCCTAGCTTCACTTGAGGGGGTGTTAGAGTAGGTATTTACCTTAGCTCATGTTCACCTATGTACTTTATTTAACTTTATAGTATTTTTCCTCACCCACTTATGTGTGTGGATATTTCTATTATCTTATTTAGATATTAGGAGATATTATCTAGTTGTTATGTATAGTTCTTTCCTTGATCTATGGTATTGACTAGATCGTTGATGTCTAGTTATCTCCTAAATGTATGGTATTGAATCGTTCTTTGATGACTAGTTATTTCCTTGATTTATGGCTTGATTTATGACCTTATTGGTTCTTAGATTGTTATTCCTTGCCTATTTAAGCAAGGCCCATTTTCATTATATTGCATTGAGTTCCATAATACTATATGATATTGCTGCTTATTTGTTTGCAAAAGTTTTATGTAAAGCTATTATGGTGAATTGCTTTCATCTTATTAATCATGGTGTTTGATTAGCATGTGTGTTCTTGGCTTGATATACAATCTAGTTATCTTTCCTTTCATGGTATCGAAATGGAGATTGTTGTTGGCCTCCATATGTACGTTTTATTTTGTAAATAAATTCATTATATATGCATTTTTATGGAAAACAGAGGCTTCCATTGGATCCGGAAGGCGTGAAAACCCTAAGATCGATTGTAAACTCGGCCATTTCTACGAGACACTCATTTTTGTGGTTTGTTTGTATTCTACAGAAGCATAGTGGATCGCCTCGAGATTCACACCCATAAGAAAAGAAATCGTGGGATTATATTTTTGGGTCTATTGTTTTTTTGAGATCTACATAGAGAAATTTTTTGTTGCTGCGTATTTATCTCGATTTATGTGTAGGAAGGTTTTCGGATCTTTCCTTTTTTGGCAGGGTCCATAGATGTTGTGCACATTTTTACTATTTCGAGAAAATCCACAGGTTGTTATTTTCAGAAATAAAATTCATTGTTTGCACAAGCTAGAAATAGTAATTTTACCAAAAGTGGTAGTTAAAATACTTAGCCTTTGGTCATATGGTATGGTCATATGAGGGCGTAAAACATGTGATTCCTACTAGTAGGTGCTTAACTTGAGCGCCCTTTTATTTTATGTGTGGTGAAGGTAACAACAAGTTATTTTTGTTTTAGTGGTAACTAAAATAAACAGAGAAACATTATATTGAAAATTTTGTATCTTTTGCTCGGTAACTCAAGTGTTGAGTGCCATTTTTGTAAAAGTGCTTGTTTTTTCATGCTATTTCCATTGGAAATATTTATTTTGAGACTTGCACTATAATATATAGAGTGCCAAATATAGAGGAGTGTTGTACTCAATTGTGGATGCAATTTCGGTGAGCTTGACGTCCTAAATTTTTGGGATTTACGGTTTGTACCTATCATGGATTCTGATAATGATATGCTTTTCTCTAAAGTATGTGGACTTCAAGAGGATATTGTAAAATTTATGGAAGAAAATAGATCACTCAAGAACCGAAATTCTCTTCTACAATCACTCATTCATGATAAGGATAAAAATAATACACTCTTTTGCAAAAAAACTTGCTAGCCTACAACATCACCATCATATTTTGGACAACCATATCCATGATCCTAGTCCACTTGCAGTTGGTTCTCTTGTACCCACGATATTGATTTGTAAGTCTTTAAGCCTAAACCTACTTTTGATGCTTCTAAACTTTGTGAGGTTTATTCGCATGCTCTTCCACATCTGTGCCTATTACAGTACCACATGTGTATCCTACTTCTGCTCAGATGCATGGCTTTTTTAAGAAGCATACCACTGCATTCAGTTCTTACATGCTCTATTCTATGGGTCTCACAAGAGGAGTCATTGCGAGACATTCATAGGGTATTATTTCCGCTATTCCACATGTTAAGTGGAATTATCATTATGACATTGGTTTTGAGTAGATACTTCATTAGGATCACACATTGTGAGCTCCTTTTTTGTTTGCTCGACTCTTTCGAGGATCATGATAAACACATGAGTTTCGCACCTTTACTTAGGCTTATGAAACACGAGATTTCAGCATCGGACATGATGAACTCCGACACACATTTTGATGTTCTTTTGCATGCACCCATTGTGCATTTTACACCAAGTCATATGTAGGCATCTTCTTCACCCATCCGTGTTGATTTGGTGTGTATATCGATCACTCATGGTGGCGACATAGGAATTTGTTGAGAGGATTCTCTGGCGTGGCTCCTCCACCATTCAGCCTCTTGCTCCACTTTCTATACCTTACTGCATTGTGATGCTTGTTTTTAGCATTTTTCTTTAGTAGGTTTAGTGTATCTCTCTTGTTATTTGAGAGATTTTGTATACGTATTTTCAACACTTTTGACATGTTGTGAGGTATCTCTTATGGGGATCTATTATGGTGAATTGCGGTGTTAGTTTGTCGGTGTTTGAGTAGCTATTTTGAAAAATCATATAGATTTATAGTGTCACTCCACCCATTCAGCAATATGGGAGGATGTGGTGTTGATCCTACTTCTTGAGTTTCGTGTCCTTGGCTTTTCTTGGATCGTGACATTCTAGAGTTTGTGTCCTTTCCTTGTTGCTTTGGTTATTGTTCTTGGATCATGGCACACCTATTTACAGTAGTTTATTGGATTATGTTTGGTGTTTTTTTGCACTTTTGATATCACTCATTGTGAGTCTCCTTATACGGAGCTATTCTGCAGTGAAACCAGTGTCGATTTTTTAATTTTTGTGATCGAGCTATTTCACATAGAATTTTTGTTCCAGAATAGATTTATTTCTATCTTTTCATACTCTTGAGAAATAGATAAGGGTTAGGGCTAGGAGGAATACCTATTGAGTGTTGTGAAGGTGTGTGCGTACCGTAGAGAGATCAGACCGATTGTGAAGAGCTCTTTTTGTGCGGGAAGGACTAGCTATAAATAACAATGCAAGACCACTAGATTTTGTTAAACAATAAGTGAGGAAGCTGCCTTGGGCCCAGGAAATATTAGACTTCCTTTTGAAGGTGGTCAGTTCCCTTTTAATACAAATTAATGCAAATGATAATAAAGAAGCTATTGCGAAATCACGATTTAGGTATCTCGTTAATAAAAGCAATAGAGACTAAACTACCAATAATAATAAAATATCATTCGTTTGTTTGGTCACTAGTTATTGATATGTTCAGATCAAGTTACAGGGATAGACAAGGTTGGATATGAGATTATTTGGAGGTAAATAGGTGAAAGGTTGGTTTTTGGTATAAGTCACAGTGACCGATGTTGGTCACTGGATAACTAACCACGGTTATAGAACCGGTACCGATGGGGATATCGGTAGGGGCAGTAATTTAGGGGATTTTAAATGGGGGTTGGTTACAAGGTGGTTATGGGGCTTATAAGGTTGGTAGATGGTTGAGGGGAGTTGTAGGGTGATAGAGAAGACTTAGAGAGTGAGAAAGCTGTCTTTGGGGCAATATAGGGATGGATGAATGGAGGTTAGGTGCAGGGTACTGCTGGGTGGTAGATCCAGAGTGAGCTTATAATCACTATGAATCAAAGGTTCACAAAGCAAAGTGTCTAGGAACATACAAGGTAATAAAAGAGACTACTTACTAGTTTCTTATGCGGATGTAGGTCCAAAGAATGTAGTGGCGAAGGCAAGGCTCAGTTGGGATGATATGGAAATTGGAAGTGAGCCGATGAAGCTATCCTCCAACTCTCCAAGTGTGTCTGGATGAGTGTGACAGTGATCTAGTTGCTCAATTATAGTCTTGGGCTCAATACTCCTCTCTGCAACCTCTTCTCTCTCTCTCACTTGTCTCTCTCTTCCAAATGAATTCCAGATCCCTTGGTTTTGGTTGGGGGAGGTCATTTATAGGAACCTATGGTAGTTTCTAACCGACATCGGTCATGTAGGGACCGATGTCGATTAGGTCAAAGTTGGCTATTTTTAGTAAAATAGCCAACATTCCCTCCTTTTCTCCCGAGGGGTCGAGTTTTGGGCTTAGTCAAGTCATTATTAGGTTCATTTTGGTGCGGGTGAGGGGCGATGAGTCATGGGTGTGGGTCTAGACCAAGTTATAGGTCTTAATTAGGTTAGTTTAGGGTTAGGGCTAGGTCATGGTGAGGTGGCGAGGTGAGGTGGCAGGGTTGGAGATGTGGATTTATTAATTATAAGGTAATTAATAAATAATTAAGTGTGTAAGGTTTGGGTGGTGAGGTAAGGTTAGATTGCGAGATGAGATGTGGGGTACAGGGCATCATAAGACCCAAATTTGGTGTCTACATTTGCCCCTTGTTGTCATGTAGCTTGTCGTGTAAAGCTGCACTAACAATAATAAGAAGTGGTTGCCCGAGTTAAGGGTATAGGTAATCCCCCTCAAATCTATCATAGATTAAGGCGACGTGAAATCGGGGATAGGGTTGATAAAGGGTGAATGATGATGAGAGGATGGTAAGATGGTGGGGTAAGCTCAAGGGAAGTAGACACACGTTGAAATGTAATATCTGCGACCGGGGTACACGATTTGAATAGCAAACAAACCATTCATAGGAAAATGTCAATAGTTTATCCAAACAAGGTTGATATAATCCTGGTATCCAAGGCATAGGAAGTAGCTCCAGGGGATATAACATGTAAGGTACCGGAATGTTTAGGCATGTTCAGCAGTACCAAATGGTTGGTTTGGTTGAGATAAACGTCACGGTCTCGGTCTAGGAAAAGCTAGTCGGCTGATCAATTCAAGTATCCTAGTCATGCTAAAACATGAACAGGTGAGCTTGATTGAACAAAAACTACATGATGGGTGGATAGAATCATAATTTGCGGGCCTCGATCAAGGTACATAATTGGTGCGGCCTTGCGTCAGGCCGATTGGGTGGGTGCGGCTTTGGGTTGGGCCAATTGGTTGTTTGCGATCTTGGGTCATGTCGATTGGTTTGTTACGGCCTTGGGTCAGGCCGATTGGTTGGTTGTGGCCTTGGGTCGGGCAGTTGAATTCAAAATAAGGCTATTCAGCAAAGCCAGGGGTAGGTGATGTGGTGAAAAATGGAGATTGGTGGATAAGGGTAGGAGTTAGGTTAAGATAAGCCGGTAACCGATATTGGTTATGGGTGACCGATATCGGTCAGAAGACCGATATCGGTCTTCTAGGGCGCGCCCTAACCGATATCGGTTAGAGGTCAAAACCTATAAAAAGAAAAAATACTGGCATGTCATTTTCACATTGTGAATTTGAGTGCCAACTTTTTCTTGTTTGAGTTTTGAATCGATTGGGTCATGTGTTTGGGTTGAGTTGGCACTAGTTGAGTGGGTGAGTGAGTTATTGGTAGGCCCCAGAGATCAGGAGGTAGAGTTTGATTGGTTGAGGACCCTGCTGAGGAGATTTGGAGCTATGGCACAGCCTGGAGGAGTAGGAGGTGTTGGAGGTGCTGGAGAGCTGGACCACCACCACCTATCCCACCATGATGACGTGTAGTCATACCGGTAGGCTCTGAACCCCTATTTTTGTTAATTTGATGAATTTAGCTGGGATGTGGGTATTGGGGTAGGAATCCAAAATTTGATAAAATAATGAATAAATGAAGGTAAACAGTAAAATGGATTGGGTAGATATGTTAGGTAGGCCAAAACGTCAGGGTGGGTAAGTTTTTAGGCAATTGTGCTGGGTAAATGGGTAGAAATAGGAAAAAAGGGGATTTGGGGGCCGTTTTCGGTTCAGCCCAAAACCCCACAGTGACCGATGTCGGTCACTAGTCGACCGACATTGGTCATAGGTTTAGGTGTAGATTAGCAGGTGAGGGGACGGCGGTGGTCATGTGTCGACCAACGTCGGTTCATAAAAGTTGGACATAGAGTGCGGGTGGGGGACTGATAGTAGTCGAGGGTGACCGATAGCGGTCACCATGGGTAGGAGGTAGGGTTGTAAACTTGTTTTGTTGGGTGTTTTTTTAGGTGGGTAGGATAGATTTTTGGGGTGAAGGGGGAGAAGGTAGAGTTGCTGGGTGAGGTGGGTGAATTGCGAACGGGGATTAGGTGGGATAAGTGGATTAGGGTAGGAAAGGTTATTAGGGTGGGGGTAATTGGGTGGTTGGGGTCGGTTTAAGTAGGAGAGGTTAGGGGTTGTGTATGGATTGGGAGGGGTTAAATTGGTTGGGGTAGGAAAGGTTATTAGGGTGGGGGCTAATTGGGTCGTTGGGTCGGTTCGGGTAGGATAGGTTATGGGTTATGTATGGATTGGGAGGGGTTAAATTGATTGGGGTATGGTTAGAGGGCGAGAGTAGAGCGGGTGGAGTATGGTTGGGGCGGTTGGTAGGGTGTGGGATAGGTAAAGGGGATAGTTTAGATATTTGATGGGTGTTTTACATGAGATGGTGGAGGAACACACTTTAGCATGCTTTGGCACCAGATGTTTGGTGGAGCTATATAGAGAGCTCTCGGGGCTATCACCGTATGAGGCGATTCGGTATATGTTCCACATTCTTGTTACACTTGCTAGGCATATGAGCACATTGTGTGTATATGACTAGTAGGGTTGCCCAACGGCCGAGGCCACAGGCGATGTCTACGAGATATGGGTTTGAGAGGTGGTCGGGGGTCATGGGCCACCCATGAGAAGCGGTTGCGAGGTAGAATGTCACTTTTTACAGGCATATGTTAGAGGGTCTGACTGTAGTAGATATTATATGGAGGCCATACAGAGGCCATAAGACCCGTGGAGGAGCCCAAGCACAACTGCGATGGATCCAGTACATCTTCTGGATAGTTGGACAGGGACCCGGGAGTATGAGCGGATTCCCCTTGAGAGGGTAGGACGACAACTAGGACTACAACAGGATGTGCCACCTCCCTTCCCACAGTATCGGAGGGAGGATGTAGAGGCACCACTGCCTCTACCGCAGCCATTTGACCCTGTCTAGGTAGCAGAGAGACCGAGAGATGATACAGTGGACAACGCCGGTTACTGAGGCTCATTTTTTTGGTGGGTAGGGTAGAGGGAGGTCGTGAAATTACAGCCCAAAGACAACCAGATTTAGCGGCTATTACGGTGGAGGGACAGTCTCTGGGTTAGGTGCGAGTACTACGAGGGCAACTTGCTGCCACACAGGCCCAAGTTGGTGTGTTACATGGGGCAATTAGCCCAGGCATAGGCACAGCATAGTACCGTGCAAGCACGGGCATAGCCTCGAGTCCCCTGTTTAAGTTCTCGATGGTAGCTCCACTCCACCCACCATAGGTACTACCCTGAGGGTCGGGCATACAAGGTGGCGGGCAAGGCCCACTTCTATTAGGAGCCAGGGGAGCAGCCCCACTAGCCATGGTTGCATGGGCCCATTACATGGAGGCTAGAGTGGAGGCCCGTTACTATCAGGACCTACTAGATGGTACCGGAGTAGAGTATCAGCCATATGCAGCTCATAGAGCCGAGACTTCCTAGAGTCACAGTTATAGGTGACATGCCATAGCCATGTGGGTTGGTTACAGGTAGGAGGTGAGACCCGGTGCGAGGGGCTAGCCGAGGGACATGTTGAGGAGGGGAGAGAGTTGAGTCTCCCCCTGAAGGAGAGGAGACATTTTTGGGTGAGTTGGATAGATGATTTTTGATAGAGAAACCGGTCTGCGCGAACCGAGTGTCCATATAGGGGCTGCGTGCCCTGAGGATTTATGCATTCATTTTTGTGGTATATACCCGCTGCTGAGCCAAGTACATTTTGTATAGTTGATCTTGGCTTGTGAGCCGAGTATATTTTGATATGAGAGACCGGCTGCGAGCTAAGTCGAGATTTTGATAGAGACAGTGGCTGCGTGCCAACTTTGTATTTTAGATTCTGAGAGGCCCCATGAGCAGGCTATTTTTATTTGTTGACATTGATTTGACGATATATAGATGATGAGTTTGATCCGTGGTGTGTATAATTTTGAGTTTGACGATATATTATAATGTTTCATTTGTTTTGTCGATGGTATTGGAATGTGATGTATATAGATGATGTTGATGATGTTTTTCTGATATGCATATGGTTTGAAATGTTGATGTTATGATGATGATGGAGTTGAATAGTGATGTCGTTATGCAGGGAAAAGAGGTAGGCTCTGCCAAAAATTTGTAAAAAACAAAGAAAAGGCCTAGGTATAAGCAAAAGGAGACAGGTGACCGATATCGGTTAGCTAACCGATGTTGGTCACTATGTGACCGATACCGGTTAGGTAACCGATATCGGTTATGCTAAAATGAGCTTTTCTAAAAAATAGAAAGGCTTGGGAGACAACTCAAATTCATATTTTTAGAGTCATGCAACATGTTAAATATGAGGATGCGAGGCTGTTGACATCCATACAGGTTAATTGCATGGGAGAATTGAGTGATAAGGAGGAAAGAGATAGGTAAAGTGATCGTGGGTTTGGATTAAGAAGGCGTAAAGGCAAGTTAGAGTGAAGAGGGTGGTGAACATGGCTAAACAAGGAGAAGCATCCAACAGGCAGAGAGGAGAGGGAAGACAGGTTCCACCTCAAGCTGCTGCATCCCAAGAGGTATAAGTTTTGGTTGAAATTAGATTTCACATGGTTATGAATAGGATGTGGTAAGGTAAGTGGGTAGAGATGAAAAGAAAGGTGATAGGCAAGGGTTTGGTTATAAATATTTTCGCGTATTTATATTTTTAAGGAAGACACAACACATGATAGATCATGGTAGGGGATGGTCGAGCTAACCTTGGGAGACCCCATGTCTCCTAAGTGCTACCTACATAGCCCATTGCACAAAGCAAGGAGGGGCCTCAGACTGATGTAGTTCTCCCTTAGGACTAGGGAGAGGTGAATTTAGGAAATTTGGTTGTGGTTAGGAAATTTTTTGGTTGGTAAAAGTTTGATGTTGGTAGGGTAATGTTGTTGGTGTTGGTGTGGGTATAGGTGAAGCGAGGGTTAGCTTACCCAAGCATAGGAAACCATGTCCTAATGAAGGTCAACACATAATCCTAGTTTTGGGTAAAAGAGGCAAAAGTGTCCCATAGTTGGAAAGAGCTAAACAAACCATGTTTTATCATAGGATGAGTTTGAATCCCTAGGTATCTTGCATAGGTGAGAATTCGATAGGTGAAAAGAGTTGTATAATCACAATATATCAGATATACGTCATGTTCCTTTTTTTTTTTTTTTAAGAATGGTGAGGTGAGGTGGATGGTATAGCTGGGGCACAAAGAACTTGTTATAAGGTGATTATTCTAACGAAAGAGAACCAAACCTAAATAGGCAAGTCCATGAATCAAAAGCGCTTTTGAATCTTTGCTTTTATTTTTATGGATATAGACTGATCGATTCTGGAATTCTATATGGGATATGCATTTTGTTGTTCTTGAGGTCTTCACGAACCTAATCAATGTGAGAAGCTTCGATAGAGGATGACTTTGTATAGTTTTCCTTGAGGATTAGTATTTTTATAGTAGCAAATGCGGCTTTGCACATAAAGTTTGTCCTTCGAGGGAGCAGTCTAGTTTATAGCTTAGAGGTCTAGATGTCCGTTTGGCATGAAGCATCTAGTTTTGCAGGAAGTTTGACTCAAGAATATCCCAGAATTGTATAATTGAGAACTTGTTATTTTGATACTTTTAAGTCATGGACCAAACTAAAAAGGGGAAGGCATCTTTAAGAGGAGGTGATGATCAAACCACATGAGTTTGATTCTACTTTGAGATGCATGAAACAAGGTGTATGAAGTGGTAAATGAGCTCAAGGGACGAGCGTAAGGTAGATAAGAAGTGATGTAACACTAAATGCAACAATAGAATGGTCGAGATGCAAGGCATTAAGGGTTTCGAGGCTCAGGATTACCATTAAGCAAAGCTAAACAATAAGTACGATCCGTAAGTGTGAGTGATAATGTAAGGCCCAATCTAATTAGGAGAAAATTTTCCCCATTTGCTCTTTTCTAGTTTGGTTACGTGTTGATTCTCTTTGAGGACAACCTCACCAATCTTAAAAGGTACGCTCATGAATTCACTTACCATAAGCACGCTTGATGCACTTTTGATAAAGTTGAAGGTGGTCAAGAGCGTAAGACGACGCTTTCGTCAAGAAGCTCCAATTGGGCTAAGCACTCTTGGCGAAGTCATCATTGGTGAGAATATCCTGGAGAGATATTCTAAGTGAAGGGATTTGTATTTCTAGAGGCAAGACAACCTCGGTACCATACACCAAAGAAAATGGTGTGGCATTAGTGGAAGTATGAATGATGGTACGATAAGCACAAAGGGCAAAGGGGATGTGATCATGCCAGCTTTTTCCAAAATTCTTAATGACTTTCATGAGAATTTTGGTTAAGGTTTTGTTAGAAGATTCGGCTTGACCATTTTCTTGTGGATAGTAGGGTGACAAGAAGCTAAGTTTGATACCAAAGTTTTCACAAAGGGCTCGTAACAACTTATTTTTGAAAGATTTTCCATTATCTCTGTTATCGGCGATGAGGCCCACCAAAACGCAGATAATGTGATGCTGATGAACTCAACAATTTTATATTTTTGGTTGAAATGAGTGGAACAAACTCCACCAATTTAGTGTAATATTCGGTTTCCGTGATGATCCAACGGTGACGCTGCGAAGAAGGTAGGTGAATCTCACCAATAAGGTCTAAACCCCATTGTGAGAAAGGAAAATATCTCGTGTGACTGTAGCAAGTGGTTGGGAGTATGTTGAAGGTTGGCATGTTTTTGACACATAAGACAACGCTTAACATATTTCTGTAGTATTTATTAAGAGTAGGCCAATAATATCCTAGGCGAAGGATCTGTTTGTGTCCATGGCAAGGCCACTAAAGTGCCCACCACAAATTCTGTCATGGACTTGTTGGATGGTATGGGTGACTTCAGTGCCGGTTAGACATCGAAGGAGGATACCATTGAAGCCACATTTATAGAGGAGTCCCCCCATGATGACATAACGAGAAACACTTTTAAGAAAAGTGTGTTTTCCATTACTAGTAAGGTCAGGTGGGAGAACAGAGGTTGTAAGGTAGTCATGAAATTGGTGATACCAGGTATCCTACGAATCAGCAGATACATTATTTACCATACAAACATCCGGGACTAAGTAAGATGGGGCAAAGAGTTGTTGGACCAAGACAAATATGTCAGATTCAGTTGGTGAGGTAGGAATTTGTGAGGCCAAGCAAGCCATAGTATCCGCAAATTTATTAGTTGAGCGTGGAACGGTTTGGATAGAATAATGAGTAAATAAGGTCAAAAGTGAATCCACGTAATGTTTGTACTTTTGAAGTTCCTCATTTTTACATTGGTAGATGCTAGTAACTTGATTTACTACCAATTGAGAGTCACTGAAAATGTTGATAGACTTCACACCTAAGTGTAACGCAACATGGAGACCCAAAACAAGGGCCTCGTATTCCAGTTGTATTGTTAGTGCAGGGGAAATTGAGCCTGAATGAAAGAGGCATAGGTTCACCATCAAGAGGAATGAGAACAATGCCCACCCCTCTACCGCGCTAACATTTAGATCCATCGAAGAAGAGGGTCATTGGATAAGATGCATCACTGGGTGAAATGGTTGTGATGAGTTCATCAGGGAAAGTAAAATTCGTAAATTATTCCCTAGGTAAATGGGCCTCCACAAGTTGATCCGCGATAGTTTTTCCTTTGACTGATTTCTAGTGTACAAACTCAAGGTCAAGGTCGGCGAGGAGCATAAGCCATCGAGTGATGCGTTGGTTTAGATGAGGTTTGGCGTACATATAATGTATGGGGTCAGCATTTGTGATGAAAAAAGTTTTGTGATTCGGGGAGTTAATGTTGGAGTTTGGTGGCCAAGAATGATAGGGCTAGGCACAAATTTTCTATGTGTGTATAATGAGTCTCGTAATCCACAAGAGTATGGCTTATGTAATAAAATGCTTGCTCTCGATGCACGGAGTCACAATGTGCGAGCATGGCTCCTATAGAATGGTTGATGGCGAGAGAAAGGTAAAGGTAGAAAGGGTAATCGTCCTATGGTGGGATAAGCACGGGTGGCTACGAGAGATAAGCTTTAAGAGCCTCAAAGGATTGGTGACACACCTCTCTCCATTGAAAGACAATTTCCTTTTTAAGGAGATGATGGAAAGGTTGACATCTATCTCGAGAGTTGTGAGATAAAACACCGAGATAGATTGGAGTTTTCCCGTAAACTACGGAATTGTTTTAGGCTAGTGGGTGGGGGCTTGTCTAAGATAGCTTTGAATTTAGCATTTGGGTTGACCTCAATGCCACGCAAAGAGATGATAAATCCAAGGAGTTTTCCCAAAAGGATGCCAAAGACACATTTCTTTGGTTGAAGACGAACACAATATTGTAACAGGTGATCGAAAATAATGGTTAAAACATTAAGATGTTCACCTGCAATGCTTAGATTTTCTAAGAATATCATCGACATAATCCTCGAGGATAGTGTGCATAATGTCATGAAAAATGTAAGTCATAGCCCGCTGATAGGTCACACCAGCATTCTTAAGGCCAAACGGCATGACATGATAGCAGAAGGTCCCCCAGGGGGTAATGAAGGTGGTTTTATGTTGATCGGTCGGGGCTACTAAAATTTGATTGTATCCCGAGAAACCATCCATGAGAGAAAGCATCTCATGGCCCACAGTGAGATCAACAAGTTGATCAATGCTAGGTAGGGGGAAGTCGTCCTTTGGGAAAGCAAGGTTAAGGTCCCGAAAATCTGTACATATCCGAAGTCCCCCCGTCACTTTAGTGACAAGTACGACATTAGAAATCCATTGAGGATAGTCAATAGGTAAGATGAAAGAAACAGAAAGGAGTCGTTGAAGCTCTTCTTTAACCAAGAGGGAAATGCGTGGATGCATTTTTCTTAGTTTTTATTTAATTGGTTTGGAGTCTGGTTTTAGAGTGATGTTATGTATAGAAATGTCTAGATCGATTCATGGTATGTCGGCATAGGACCCAAAGAAAAGCTTGATTGTGGGCACGAAGGAATGTAGTGAAGGTGGCTTGTTACGATGCGTCGAGAGAGTGTCCAATATTTACAATGTGAGGATCATCTTGTGTGGATGTTGATTTCTATAGTTGACTCATTCAACATGGTTTGGGTTTCAGATTGTAAGGCGCATTGAATATAAGAGTCATCCACACCAAGGTAGGTGAGGATGGAGTCGTCATCCTGACACTCCACAACATTAATCGAAGGATATTCTTCTTCGATCATGTCTAGATACAAAAGGGGAGAGAAGATGGGTCTTCACCATCGCGTTGATAAGTGAGAGGACCTAGGAAGTTAGGAGGGATAGATTCCGGGTCTATCGACTCCGTGGGTGAAGATGGAAAAATGGGAAATGATGGTTCAGAAGGGGTGACTTCATCATCTTCCTAGATACAATTGACGTGAGGTTTCTTTGGTGTAGGTGGTTCAGAAAATCCAAGACCACTACGATCTTTGTGTTTGTGTGTAGTCATGGGAATGATCGTATGTTGGCCCTGTTCATAAAGACCAAAACCAAAACCTTTCCAAGCACAACGAGTTAGGAAGGTGAGGGTGAAACGACGGTTGGTTAGATATTGAAAATCAGATTGGAAGGGAACCACACCAAGGGAAGGTTCAGGGGTGATAGAGGATGCATCGACACCCCCATACGTTAGGTTGGTGCAGCACTAGGTGGTCCGTAGGAGATCACCTCCCCACACGACGGTCGTAGGTAGGATGCGCATGTAAATGTCCATATTCTTATGGGGTATGGAAGGTGCTAACATTGTATAGGCGGTACTCCCCCAGTGTAAGGTGTTGAAATAAACCTACCAAGGGATCCGAGGTTGGGATGTTTTCCACGGGGAAGGAAGAGGTATTTACGTCGGTGGTTTCATTGGTCGAAGGTATTGGTGTAGGTAAGGTGGATGGTTGAGGTGTGTTTGAAGTAGATGGTTGGGTTGGATCAATGGGTCCCTTGGTGGTACAAGAAAATCATTAGGGCGGTATAACATATTACAAGTTTTGAAGGGGAAGCGTCCATTTGTGATGGTGTATGACTTCCCTTCATACCTGAAATTTGATGCATCTATGTAAGGTGGAGGTTACGCATCCCATATCCCGGATCTAAGGGCGGCCTAACAACATGTTGTATTGGAACTCTCCCTCGAGGACATAGAAGAGTTCGGGAAAGGTACATGGCCCTACACGAATGTTAAGGATCATGGTGCCTAGGGTAGAAGTAATAACATCGTTGAATGAACGCAACATGGTGGGGTTGGCACACATGCATCTAGGAGGGATATTCATCTATTGGAAGGCTTTGGAAGAGATTATGTTTATGCTAGAACCACCGTCGATCATAACATGGTGTACCCAAATGTCTCGGATGTAAGTTCAAATGAAAAGAGTGGGGTCGGGATCCTCTGCACCAAAGATGACAATTTCTTCTTCGGAAAAAAAACAACAGCAGCTTGCTGTACAGGGAAAGAGGTGGTGGTGGAGGTAGGTTGTTTGGTGAGAGAAACAACGTGGTTGGGTGTTAAGATGGAGGTGATGGGAAGGGTTTTGTTAGGTAGGACCTCTATCCCTTAGAGGATCTCAATTAGAGCTTGTCGATGAGATTCAGATGTTTGAATGAGATCATAGAGTGTCATTTTTACAGGAGATTGGTGAAGTTGTTTGATCATGGTGCGATGGGCAACTCCATCAGAGACTGGATAGGTAGGTCCACGAATAACCACTTTAGGTGGTGGTGTCATCGGGATGGTGGAAGGAGAAAGAGAGGCCACCGGTGTGCTCTCTTTATCTTTTCCATTGTTTTTCTGACCTTGAGTAGCAATGCTAATCATGTTGATCTCGTGAATACGAGATGAGGAAGATGGCAGGGATAAGTCATTGTTCTCGAGAGGTGGGGTTGCAATGATGATAGATTTTGGTGAGGCGGGGACATGTGGTATAGGAGAAGGGATCGAGGCTAAGGGATTTTCCCTCCGTAAGTTTTCTTTCTTATATTTTCTATCCGAGATAGGCAACTAGCAAAGGATGGCTTTCAAAGCTTTGCATCCTTCTACATTGTGTCCTGGTGTGTGGTGGTAGGCACAGATTTGAGATTCATCATAACCTATAGGTCGAGGTTTAGATGGATCATAGGGTCCGAGTGGGGTAGGGAAACAATCACATCCACTACCTAACATATCAAGGATCTTGGCGTAAGATCCTTTGAGTGGGTAAAATTTAGATGAAGATGAGGCTATGGATTGAGTGGGTGATATTATTGATTATTTTGGTAATGGTTGGGTACAAGTGGTTAGTACGGGTGGTGGTTTAGGCAAGGGATTTTGATTATTGGGTTTAACTAGGTGTGGCTTCTTCTACGTAGAAGTCATGTTTAGCTAGTTAGATGATGAGGCCATAGATGATGTGGTGGCGAGGAAACAACCATAGGGAAAGAGAAGCGACAACAAACAAGTCTTTCGATGATCAAGTTTTTTTAGGGTTGGTAGGTAGGCAAGATACGTGGGGTGATGGTGTTGAGATGCTCATGGATTTCGTATGGGTGCAAAGGTGCAGGTCATGTTAAAGAAGGCGTGGGAGGCAAGGTGGAGGGGTGAGGACCCAATATAGAAGGTAGGTGTGATGGTGAGGGTTGAAAGCGTGTCTTCTGTACTAGTGTGATCGGGGTGATGGATTCAATTGTGGCGAGGCATAGATTGGATTCAAGGAGATTGGGTTAATCTCTAGGTGGATTGATGGCTTTATTTTTGGATAAATCTAAGCTGTTTAAGTGGGTGCATCGGGATGGGTATTGGTAAAGTACAAGCGTAGGGAAGGTTTGGTTATGTTGATACGGGTGGATGAGGTATTTGGTAGAGATGAGGAAGGTGAAGGTGAGGACATAGGCATTTTGAGATTTTGTAGAAACTTCGGGTATATGGTAGAGGTATCCTGGATTAGTCATTTACATTTGAGTAGAGCATGGTGTATTCAAACATTCCCATAAGACTCGTCTACATCTTCCGGGGATGACAATCTTCATGTGTGGATGGTAATTTTGGTATGGAAGAGAAGTGGGCTGTGATTACAGGTCCACCGTGGGTGTGATACGGGGGTGAACGAGGAATTGTATCAATGGGTGTTAAGAGGTCAACCGGTCATCTAGAAATATTTAGGCGAGGAAGAAATGATAGGGAGGAGGGCATGTTCTAGAGGATCCATCATGGTTAAGGAGTTTGGTGAAGTAGGCTTGAGGGGTTTCTCTTCTAAGGGCGATAGAAAAGTGGCGATACTTCTTCTTTTGCAGCAAGAGTGGTGGAATGAGATGTGTGGGAAATAGATAGGTTGGATAACATACGCTCACAGCCTTAAAGGGATGTGGTGTAAGAAGGCTCTTCTCATGAGAATAGAACTCTACGGGTGATTGATTCCTTTATGATTAAAGGAATAACAGTGGCTGTCCTCTTGTCTCGATGAAGGATAAGATGGCGAGGACCCTTGCGTTGGTGAAGAGGCTCGATTCAAAATTTCCTCAATGGAAGCCCTTTGTTGGGAGTTGAAAACCGCATGGATCTCATGCACACTCTTCTCCCTACCGAGGTTTCTTGGTTTGTGTTACTATTAGATGAATTGTTTGGAAATGGTTTGTTGAAGATTTTTAAATTTTGATTAATAGGGCATTAGGATTATCGAGGTTATATACCCGCATCAACCATTTCCTGCACTATGTTTTTCAACATCTTGCAATTTTCGTGGTTGTGTCCCTTCACGCGATGGAAGTTACAGAAGTCATTTTCTTTATACCAAGAAGGTATAGCACGGGTGGAATCAAACCCGGAGTGAGGTTTAATAGGAGGCAAGGTGATAGCTCCTGCTTTAAGCAATCTGTCCAAGATCACATCATAAGTTTCTTCTAAGGGAGTGTACTTGATGGGCTAGGCTTTATACTTATAGGTGGATTTTGCTCAGGTATTAGACGGTGCTTGATATTTTACCATCACCATGTGTACGGATCCTTTTGATTTCGAAGTAGCCAATGCATGAGAGTTGGTGGTGTTAGGTTTGTTGGTGGATTCTTGGGTTCAGAAATTTGAGTTTTTGTTGCACAACTTCAATTTCTCCTCCTCTAAGGCTCGAATCTCTAGTTTCCGAGCCATAGTAAAGGCCTCATCAAAGGTGCGAAAGTTTTAATTTAGAGGGTGAGAGAAATGTGTTTAGCGAAGGCCCGCATAAATATTTCGATGAGCTCGGCTGAGGTAAGGCATAAGTAAATTGGTTGATGAGGCCCGCCATCGTCCAACGAAATCTGCGATAGACTCGCCTTCAAATTGTCGATGGCGTAGAGGTCGGTAATGGATACTTTTTGGAAATATTGATGGAGAAGTGATCCAAGAAAGATTGGGCTAATTGGTTAAAGGAGAAGATTGAGTGTCTTTGGCTAAAGCACCACTCACTCCAAAGGTTACGATAAGGACATGGGGAAGGTACGGAGTAGTAAGGCATCATCATGAGAAATCAGATAGCAGGCATGTCTAAACGATCACAAGTGTTGTTGAGGGTCTTCCTTACTACTAAAGCAAGTAAATTTCGGTAATTCCCATTGAGGATATATATGAAGAGGGGGGAAGGATGAATAGGCTCCCAAAAACTTGCTCATATGTCGGGTGTTGGTTTCTTGAAACAGAAGCCTCAAGATTTTGCATCTTGTCCATCATCTGTTTGATTAAATCATTGGTTGGGTTACATGATGGTGTTGTCATCGTAAACGGAGGAGGATTGGGCCAAGAGTCGCTACTAGACAATGGTGGGGTTAAATGTTGATAAGGTATCGATGATGAATGTGTTGGGGCGGCTGAATAAGGGTGTCCTATATAAGATGTTGAGGCCACCGGATGAGTTTGTGGAAATGAAAAGGTGGGCGGAGCCTGAGAGGGAAAGCTCATGTGGATAGGTGGTAGAGAACAAGTTATGAAAGAGGCAATCTGCGAGAGAGATGAGGTAGGGGCAGTGGATGGTAGTGATATGTGGGGCCCCAGATTAACCAAAGGAAGGCCAATTGGTGCAGTATGAACCATCGAAGCTACTGAGCTAGGAGACGGGGCTAAGGATGAAGATGGTGAGGAGGAGTTATTAGGTGGGGAAGGAGCTAAGTGAGCGGCTATACTAATAGGCATACCCAAGAGGAGCTGACCGTCGGGTGTAGCATCCAAAAATTTGGCAAAGTCTGGATCTCCTACAAAGATCTTGGGAAAAGCATTGGTGTCCATAGGATTCCCCATAGGATGTGAAGGGGGTGACTCAGGAAATGACACGAAACAAGCATGTGAAACCATGGTCGTGGCTTGGTGTCGGTGATAACAACCATAGATAAGAGGATACAACGGGGAATTACTCAACTGAATGAAACAACAACAAAATGTTGGAATTGGTAGGTTTTGGTTTGTCAGAATTGTGAAACACAATAACCGTTATTAGTCCCAGTAACCGATGTCGCTTAGATCAGAGCCGTTGTCGGTTAGTTAACCAATTTCCATGTAGAATAGGACCGTGTCGGTCACCGTGAAGGAAAAGAGAGAATGTAAGAGGTGATGGTTTGGGGATAACAAGGCTTAGTATACCCACCAAACTATCTGAAGTGATCACCGAGACAGGTATAATGAGAGAAAGCAGAATCTGAAAGAAAAACAGAAAACAAGCAAGGTGCACAAGAAAATCAAGAGACTAACCCTAAAATTAGTTTTAATTACTTTGGGCTTATGCCTTAGATGCATGATGATGTCAATCCTAAACAAAATACCTAGGGATATGTCAAGTTTGTTTTGGCTTGTAAGGCTACCTCAATCAGGTGGAGGAATACGCATGGAAAGGGGGATGTTTGAGATGTTGTGTAGCTTATGATGTGATTTGGTATGTGTTTTGCGGTGAGAGTAAAATTAATTTTCTCGTCAATACCGTGGATATCACCCCACGTGTACGAATTCGTTACTTAATCTACGTTCACTAGAATTTAAAAACAGCAAGCAAGAATGTGATGCACGTGTTTTAAACCCAAATCGAAAACGATATTCGATGAAGGAAAGAAAGGAAGAGGTTAAGAAGATGACTTTAACTAATGTAAAGATGTGAAAGAAAGACAAGTTCTTTTACCAAAATGAAAAAATATTTTGTGAATATTTAGAAGAAAGAAACATCAAGTGTGCTCCTATATGAAAACAAGCAAAGAAAGAAAGAAACCCAAGAAGAGGTTCCACCTAAGGCGTGCAAAATGTTTCACACATGTAATTTTGTTCCATAATAGAGTTATTTCTATCTTTTCATTCTCTTGAGAAACAGAGATAAGGGTTAGGGCTTGGAGGAATACTTGTTGAGTGTTGGGAAGGTGTGCGTGTACTGTAGAGAGATCAGACCGATTGTGAAGAGCTCCTTTTTGTCTAGGAAGGACTACCTGTAAATAAGAATGCAAGACCACCAGATTTTTGTTAAACAATAAGTGAGGGAACTGCCTTGAGCCTAGGAAATATTAGACTTCCTTTCGAAGGTGGTGGTTCCTTTTAATACAAATTAATGCAAATGATAATAAAGAAGCTATTGCAAAATCATGATTTAGGTATCTCGTTAATAAAAGCAATAGAGACTAAACTACCAATAATAATAAAATATCATTATGTTTGTTTGGTCACTGGTTATTGATATGTTGAAATAAAGTTATAGGGATAGATAAGGCTGGATATGAGATTATTTGGAGGTAAATAGGTGAAAGGTTGGTTTTTATAGGTTACTGATGGACCGATGTTTTTCATTGGATAACCGACCACGGTTATAGAATCGAAGTCAGATGGTGGGGATAATCGATATCGGTAGGGTAGTGATTTAGGGGATTTTAAATGGGGGTTGGTGAGAAGGTGGTTATGGGGCTTAGAAGGTTGGTAGATGGTTGAGGGGAGTTGTAGGGTGATAGCTAAGACTCAGAGAGCAAGAAATATGTCTTTGAGGCAATATAGGGATGGATGAATGGAGGCTAGGTGCAGGGTACTGCCATGTGGTAGATCCAGGAGTGAGCTTATAATCACTGTGAATCAAAGGTTCACAAAGTAGTGTCTAGGAGCATACAAGGTAATAAAAGAGACTACTTACTAGTTTTTGATGCGGATGTAGGTCCAAATAATGCAGTGGTGAAGGCAAGGCTCAGTTGGGATGATCCGGAAATTGGAAGTGAGCTGATGAAGCTATCCTTCGACTCTCCCAATGTCTCGATGAGTGTGACAGTGATCTAGTTGCTCAATTACAATCCTTGGCTCAATACTCCTCTCTGTAACTCTTCTCTCTCTCTCTCTCACTTGTCTCTCTCTTGCAAATGAATTTCGGATCCCTTGGTTTTGGTTGGGGGAGGTCATTTACAGGGAACCGATGGCGGTTGCCTTACCGATGCCATTCGCGTAGGGACTCGATGTCGGTTAGATCAAAGTTGGCTATTTTTAGTAAAATAGCCAACCTTCCCTCCTTTTTCCCGAGGGTCGAGTTGTGGGCTTGGTCAAGTCATTATTAGGTTCATTTTGAGTGCGGGTGAGGGCGATAAGTCATGGGTGTGGGTCTAGACCAAGTTATAGGTCTTAATTAGGTTAGTTTATGGTTAGGGCTAGGTCATGGTGAGGTGGCGAGGTGAGGTGGCAGGATTGGAGATGTGTATTTATTAATTACAAGGTAATTAATAAATAATTAAGTGTGTAAGGTTTAGGTGGTGAGGTAAGGTTAGATTGCGAGACGAGATGTGGGGCACAGGCGTCATAAGACCCAAATTTGGTGTCTACATGAGAAGTGGATTCAGACCACAAAGTGTACACCAAACTTCTTCAAAGATTGTATGAGTTTTTGAGCTGAGCTTCTTAGAATGCCTTGTAGTGGGTTTTACTCTCTTTACTTTGTTGTTATTGGTTTTGGGTACCTTACGGTCTCCCTTTTTTACAAGTTATTTTACATGAGTACCTCATCAAGCCTAGTTGTTAGAATTCATCTGCGGACATGCCACATCTATTTTTTCCCCTAGCTTCACTTGAGGGGGGGTATTAGAGTAGGTATTTACCTTAGCTCATGTTCACCTAGGTACTTTATTTACCTTTATTGTATTTATCTTCACCCACTTATGTGTGTGGATATTTCTTTTATCTTATTTAGATATTAGGAGATATTATCTAGTTGTTAGGTATATTTCTTTCCTTGATCTATGGTATTGACTAGATCCTTGATGTCTAGTTCTCTCCTAAATCTATGGTCTTGACTAGTTCTTTGATGACTAGTTATTTCTTTGATTTATGGCTTGATCTATGACCTTGACTAGTTCTTAGATTGTTATTCCTTGCCTGTTTAAGCAAGGCCCATCCTCAATATATTACATTGAGTTCCATAATAATATATGATATTGCTGCTCATTTGTTTGCAAAATTTTTATGTAAAGCTATTCTAGAAAATTACTTTCATCTTATTGATCATGGTGTTTGATTAGCGTGTGTGTTTTTGGCTTGGTACAATCTGGTTATCATTCATTTCATGGTATCAGAGATGGAGATTGTTGTTGGCATCCATCTGTAAGTTTTATTTTACAAATAAATTCATTGTATATTCATATATTTGGGATTTGGTTGTATGTTGTTGCTGCATGCATTTTTATGGAAAACAGAGGCTTCCATTGGATCCGGAAGGCATGAAAACCCTAAGATTGATTGTAAACTCAGTCATTTCTGTAGGCAGTCATTGTTTGTGGTTTGTTTATTGTTACAGAGAAGCACACTGGATCGCCTCGAGAGTCACACCCACAAGAAAAGAAATCTGGGATTATTTTTTTGGAGTGCATTGTTTTTTTGAGATCTACTGAGAAATTTTTTTTTGATACGTATTTATCTTGGTTTGTGCGTAGGAAGGCTTTCGGATCTATCCTTTTTTGGCAGGGGTCCACGGATGCTGTGCACATTTTTACTATTTCGGGAAAATCCGCAGGTTGCTATTTTCAGCAAATAAAGGTCATTGTTTACACAGTCTAGAAATAGTAATTTTTAGCGTAAGTAAATTAAAATCCTTAGCCTTTGGTCATATGGTATGCTCATATGAGGGCGTAAAAATTGTGATTCCTACTAGTAGGTGCTTAACTTGAGCCCCCTTTAATTTTATGTGTGGTGAAGGTAACAACAATTTATTTTGTTTTAGTGGCAACTAAAATAAATAGTAAAGCATTATATTGAAAAGTTTGTATCTTTTGCTTGGTAACTCGGTGTTGAGTGCCATTTTTTTGCAAAAGTGCTTGTTTGTTAATGCTATTTCCATTGGAAATATTTATATTGAGACTTGCACTATAATTATAAAGTGGAAAATATGGAGGAGTGTTGTAATCAATTGTGGATGTAATTTCGGCTGATCCCGATGTCCTAAATTTTTAGGAGTTACAGTTTATACCTATCATGGATTCTGAGAATGATATGATTTTCTCTAAAGTATGTGGACTTCAAGAGGATATTGTAAAATTTGTGGAAGAAAATAGATCACTCAAGAAGTGAAATTCTCTTCTACAATCACTCATTCATGATAAGGATACAATAATACACTCCCTACAGAACAAACTTGCTAGCCTACAACATCACCATCATATTTTGGACAACCATATCCATGCTCCTAGTCCACTTGTAGATGTTGCTTTTGTACCCATTGACATTGATTTGTCAGTCTTTGAGCCTAAACCTACTTTTGATGCTTCTAAACCTGTGAGGCTTGTTACTGCATGCTCTTCCACATTTGTGCCTATTACAGTACCACATGTTGTGTATCCTACTTCTGCTTTCAGCTGCATGGATTTTTTAAGAAGCATACCACTACATTCAGTTCTTGCATGCTCTATTCTATGCATCTCACAAGAGGAGTCATTGTGAGACATTCACGGTAGTATTGTTTCCGCTATTCCACATGTTAAGTGGAATTCTCATTATGACATTGGTTTTCAAGCAGATACTTCATTGGGATCACACATTGTGAAATCCTTTTTTGTTTGCTCAACTCTTTCGACGTTCATGAGAAACACATAAGTTTTGCACCTTTACTCAAGCTTAAGAAACCCGAGATTTCAGCTATTAGACATGATCAACCTAACACACATTCTGATGTTCTTTTGCATTCACCCATTTTGTATTTTACACCAAGTCATATGCAGCATCTTCTTCACCCATCCGTATTGATTTGGGTGGATATCTAATCACTCATGGTAGCGATAAAGGCAATTGTTGAGAGGACTCTATAGGCATGGCTCCTCCACCATTCGGCCTCTTGCTCTCTACTTTCTATACTTTCTGCATTGTTATGCTTGTTTTGAGCATTTTCTTTAGCTTGAGTGTAGTGTATCTCTCTTGTTTGTTGAGAGATTTTATATCTGTATTTTCGACACTTTTGACATGTTGATAGTATCTCTTATGGGGGATCTATTCTGGTGAATTCTAGTGTTAGTTTGTCAGTGTTTGAGTAGTTGTTTTGACAACTCATACAAATTTGTAGCATCACTCCACCCATTCAGCAGTATGGGAGGGTGTGGTGTTGATCCCGCTTCTTTGAGTTTTGTGTCCTTGGCTTTTCTTGGATTGTGACACTCTAGAGTTTGTGTCCTTGCCTTGTTGCTTTGGTTATTGTTCTTGGATCATGGCACACCTATTTGCAGCAGTTGATCGGATTATGTTTGGTGTTTTTATAATTTTGACATCACTCATTGTGAGTCTCATTGTATGGAGCTATTCGGTGAAACCCTAAAGTGTCAGCTTTTTTTGAGTTTTGTAATTGAGAAGTGGATTTGGACCACAAGTGCAGACCAAACTTCTTCAGCATTAAATGAGTTTTTGAGCCGAGCTTCTTGGAATTCCTTGGAGTGGGTCTTTACTCTCTTTACTTTGTTATTCTTGGTTTTGGGTACCTTCGGTGTCCATTTTTTCCCGTTATTGTACATGAGTACCTCATCATGCCTAGTTTTCGGGACTCATACCTGCAGACATGCCACATCTATTTTTTCCCCTAGATTCACTTGAGGGGGTGTTAGAGTAGTTATTTACCTTAGGTCATGTTCACCTAGGTACTTTATTTACCTTTATTGTATTTATCATCACCCATTTATGTGTGTGGATATTTATTTTATCTTATTTAGATATTAGGAGATATTATCTAGTTGTTTAGTATATTTCTTTCCTTGATCTATGGTAGTGACTAGATCCTTGATGTCTAATTCTCTCCTAAATCTATGGTCTTGACTAGTTCTTTGATGACTAGTTATTTCCTTGATTTATGGCTTGATCTACGACCTTGATTGGTTCTTAGATTGTTATTCCTTGCCTATTTAAGCAAGGCCCATTCTCAATATATTGCATTGAGTTCCATAATAATATATGATATTGCTGCTCATTTGTTTGCAAAGGTTTTATTTAAAGTTGTTCTGGTGAATTGATTTCATCGTATTGATCATAGTGTTTGATTAACATCTATTTTCTTGGCTTGGTATGATCTGGTTATTGTTCCTTTTCAATAGAAGATTCCTTGGGTCTGATTTTAGCAAAAAAAAATCCAGCCAAAAGAATGATGCCCGATTTGTAAAAGAATACTATACCAATGCAAACCAGAAAAAACCACGCAATACACACAACAATTCCTTTGATAAGACAATATCAAATCTCAAGATTTCATTAAAAATAACAATAAATAACCAACTAGAAAATCGTGAACATCGATTGGTTGTAGATGAAAGCCAGATTTACAATAGACAAGACAATGTGCCACAATGAAGAATGAGGCCAAGCCAATGCAAAATGGTCAAAGAAATTCTTCAACCCCAGTAATATTCCAAACCACACTGCAATAAAACAATACATAATATAATGGGCAAGAGTGAAATATCCTTCCAAACTCTTCAATTCTCTGATACCATGTAAGTAAAACCAACATAGGAAAAGATCTAGCTGGAAGACAACTTCAAAAAAGAAGCAAAGAACACAAGATCGACATAAAAGATATTTCTATTATCGATCTCTCTCACATACAACCCAAATAATGATCCAAAGAGGAGTGTAAAGTGCCGATAAATAGGAAACTAGAAGAGAGAGGATCATTCAAGAGAGGATTCTAGAAGATAAGGTTTATAGAAATTGAAAGAAGGTATGAGTACCCATATTGTAAGTAATGGAAAAAGTTCAAAGAAATGTGCACACTCTATTATCTATTAGTGCTCAATTTTTATCCTATCATCATTGCATGACCTCATGATAAAACAATATAGAACAATAGTCTATTTCTACACCCTTGTATTAGTTTTGACTTTACATGATAAATGAATGGGATTTCTGACTTAAATTTTAATTCCTTTATTAAACATGATGTTTCCAATCCCTCACTTAATTATTGTGCTTTTAGAATGAGCATATAACATATTTTTAACATTTGGAAAGGTTATAGACCCTTTAGAATTGTGAGACTATGTTGTGACGCACTAGGTGGTGTCATTCACATTAAATCCTCAAGAACTAATTTTTATTTAATATTCAAGGTCTAGATAAATATAGCAAAGGAGTCGGGAGACTTGGTGGGTGCCCATCTTCCCTATAGTCTTGTGGCCACAAGCATGTCAAATTATGGTATACTTAATTAGACATAGGAATATAAATTATTCTATTCCTAGCTCACTAGGTGTCATGAGATTCCCAAGGTAGGTTCCCAAAGGTAGACGAAGTCCTTAGTTCATGTGATACATCCTCTTTCCACATAGTCCATGATCTATGTGCTTTGTTGAAGGGTAGGTCCACTCCGTAAAGTAGGTGTGTGGAAGATTGTTAGGTTTGTGGTTGGTGGAAAAATGTTCCAATGATAATCTCCCTCTCCCGAGCATGGTTGCATGGATATACATTCTAAATATATATAGCCATAAATATTTCTTAACTAGAGAAAGAATAGAATAGAAAGCAAGAACCAGCCCGTAATGAGTATGAAACTAGTCCAGAACTAGCATGAAGACAAAAATAGAGAGCAGGAGGAACCTGCTAGATTATAAATAAAAATAAAATCTCACTATAAGTATTATATTGAGATTATATGATATAATCAATATCAATTTGTAAGGAAGGAAATTCGTATAAAATGTAAATGTTAGAAAACATTATTATGATTACTATATGGCATTTGGATACATTGACTTTTAATTTACAAAATGGAAAATGAAAAGAAAGAATCTTACCTTCCTCTTTATTGATAATGATTGGTAAATGATTTGGTGTTTAAGTAAGAAATTTTAGATATGTATGATGATGTAAGTAACAGATATACCTACGTTACTTTAAAAATACATATGACATTTTTTTCATGCATATGTGTAACAAGGAAATTCACAATTTTCGAGCATGAAAACCACATCATACTTGAAAATTTTACTCAGAGGTTACCACTGATTCCCCCTTCACATCACCCTAATCCTCAAGTTAGTGTTATAATAGGTGATCTATGGGTACCTGGTCATTTCAAGTGCTTCCTAAGAAAAATCCATCAAGACAAGCCTTTTGGCAAACTTAGGAAGACTCACCTTACGTTCTTCTCAAAGATGGTGCACACCCCAGAGAAGAGGAAAATACCTAAATTCATCATGGAGGCATATAAAATAGTAAATAACATTGTGTAATTGATTTTGGAATGTTTTGGGAATATTCACAAGTTTTGGAGTAGGTTCAGTAAAAGTGGGTCTTAGAGGCCTAAGCAATGCACATGGCTAAAAAAGCTAATGAGCTTCGAGGAAGGGATTCCATGAGCTCTAGAAGGAGTTAAGAGTCAAAAATATATCATCAGAAATTTAATTCAAATATATACAAGATGGTGGAATTAGATTATTCATAACACCTTGGCGCACTATGTCCCCATCTAGTTTTCCTCATGCACAACCTTGGAGCTAGAAAAAAATCCTAATTTTTAGGAAAGAAATGGATGAATTAGGAGATGATACCACCACCATTAGATTAAAAGGACATTTATAGGTGGAATAATATAAATTTTCATTAAAATATCATCCAAGAATTCAATTTATGGTCCCGAAAAGTCACTCTCCAAGCCACAAGTTCATATAGTTAGCCAATTTCTTGTTTGGAAAACTAATCAATAGGAAATCAATACAATTTTTGCACCAAGTGTGCCAAAATTTTGTGTAAAAGTTTCAATAAAATGTGCCCTATTCCATTTGAGCCCCTAGACCTCCAGATGACCACAGTTAAGCCATTTCTCTCAAGTTAAGCCACCAGGCCTCATTTCACATCCCCGCTCATCGCCCAATCACATGCTTCCAACTAGCCCAATCGAAATAGGGTGCAATTTTTTTCACAAAGTACACCCAAATTTTAGTATATCGGGTGCAAAAAAATCTCCAGCCCTCCCATTTAGTCTCTTGGTCACCCATGTGCCCCGATACAATTATTTAAGGTGCTTTTTCTAAACCCCCCACTCAACCCAACATCAAATTATGTGTTGCCAAGTGGACCAATAGGAATGTGGTCCAATTTTTGCACCAAGTGCAAAAATATTTTAGTGTAATTGGTGCAAAATATTTCTCTCCTTCCCATCCTTTCAATTTTTTTAATTTTTCTAATTGCCGAGTTGCCACTTGTTATTTCCTTTCTTCCTATACGCAAGCACAACTTTTCTAAAACGGTGAGATCTCTTCCTTCATTCATTTTTGCTACTTCAAAACATTTCCATCACCTCCAACATCATTTCTCCATCACTCCACACTACTGCAATGTGAATAATGATAATTTTCAAGCTAACTCCATAGTCAAGAGTCATGCGGAAACCCTAGGAAAGAAGATCACAATTTGCTCATAGCTTCCAAACCGTGCATCATTGTTACCTAAAATATTTTAGAAAATTTCCTTACCCAAACACCTAAGGGAATAAAAAAACAAATATCATTGATATAGTTTAGATTTTTAATAGAAACTATTAAAAAATTCCTCCCTAGAATACTTTTTCCTAAGTCGCCGTCAAACCTGGGTAGCGAGAATGACTGGAATTTTGAAAAGATAACAAGAAGAAAAAAACCATAAAGAATCCATAAATTTCTCATCAATATTACACCATAATTTTAATATTAAAAAAATAGCAATTTTCACTGGTTCACACTTTTCATTTTTAGTAACTTTCCATAAATGACAAATTTCTTCAAAAGAAACAGACTTCAAAAAATCATTTAGATTGAAAACTAGGCACACAAGTCAAAGAAGCAAAAAAAATATAAAATGTAAAAAAAAAAAATAAACTTTCCAAAAATGGAAAATGATTCAAATTGACCCCAAAACACCTTGAGAAAAATCAACACATTAAGGAAACACCTCGATGAAGAAAAATGACTAAAAAAAGCAACTCAACGATTTGAAATAATAGTCCATGAGTCCCTGATTTCTAAAAATAGTAGTTTTCAATCTCAGTTGTAGAAACTTGTTGTCTCCTCCATAACAACCTATATCACTTCCTTTCACCACCATGAAGATAATATTCACTATCCTAGAGCCTTTTTCAGCTCTCACATCAGAGTACCTAAGTGTGGGTGATAGTAATGTGGCACATATGGACATAGAGGCACTCAAAACAGAGAATGTTTGGTGGGAGGAGGGAACCAATGAAGAAAATATATTTTCTATTGGTTTGTACGTAGCTGGTAGCCATCCAAAGTCCTTCAAAAACATTGTGATAGTGTTGGAATATGCCCAACACTACGGGAACAGATATAATAATAATCAATGCTAATGATGAATCAATCATAGTAGTTCTTAATCCAAGAGCCATATCATAGGTTTTTACATCCCGATCGTAAAAAGAGTTGGTTATAATCACAAAGGAGTTTGCAACCTAAAAATGGTTCAAGAAGGACTCATACCTCTAGGGTCTCACTCTTGGCTCTTGGATGAAACATGAGAGAAAACCTTGTTGTATCCCAAAATTTATCTCTCATAGAAAATTCCACAACACCTTCTCGATATGATAATTATCCTAACTCGGGTCATGGGTGAGTAAAGTACTAAGGATATTCATGATTGGATGACACTCTTCATCACTTAAATCATTAAGGGAAAGAAAATGATTGATTGGGTGCAACTTATCAGTGATGGATTACATTTCCAATTACTTTAGGTTCATGCTTCCAAGATATTTTTCATGACCTAATATCTTGTGTTTTCCTAAGCAAGCACAAGATCATTCAGATGTTTTATTCCTTTATCAAATGTTACTCAAAGGGCTCCCACATTTGAGAGATATCCAAAACTAGCCCTGAAGGAAAGCAATCAACATTATGCCAGAGTGAATGACACATTCACAATGTGTGTGGTCAAGCTACTAGAAGGGAGCCAACACTTGAGATTGTCATCTCAAGACACCGCTTTGGTTAGAAATTATGGGTCAAGATTCATCCAATTCTCCACATTCTCCTACCTCTTGGTAGTTGGATTTGATAATGATCCATGGAGGTTGTCTTGTTATCGAGTTATAAAATAGCGTTAATGGAGCTCTCACAGACAATTGGTGCATGTGAATGAAAATATCAAGATCGAAAGATAAAGAAAGTTTCCTTCCCTCTCTCACTAAGAATTTTCACATGAAAGATTCATCATGATGCCTCCAATGTTGAATCTTCCCTTCCACCCATAAGTATGAATTCATAGGTTTCCAAGGTAGACTTTGATCTCGGGGAGAATCTATAATCCTTTCACTTCCCAGGACTTGTACCATGTGCCTCAAATCGAAGAGTTATGGGCCAATTGCATTAATGAGTATGAGATCCATGAGAATGATAATATGAGGATGACTGTAGAGAAGATAAAGAAATTCGGAGGTTTGAATGGTATGAAGATGGTGTTCTGAAGATGGATCGAAATGTTTGATCTTGAGTATCTTGGTCAAATCCTCTCCTCTCCCACATGTGTAGTGGAACATGCATGAATCCAACGATATCAAAGAACTCAATGATGTTATCATCAAGATATTAAAAGAGTGGTTAAAAATGAGATGGCTGATCTCCTCACATCAGAATAAATTCCATTCCTCCAAAGGAAAATGTCACACTACTTATCTTCCAAGACAAAGGATTAGGCCATAAGCTCAGCCCATTTGGGAGGAGTTCAAGAAAGAAGTAGAAGAACCTGAGCCCACTCATTATATGAGAATGCAAAGAGAGAAATAATAGAAGAGGTATCGGTAGTAGAACTTGAACATGAAGAGATTTATCTATATGTGCCTTCTCCTCACAACACTCTTAAGGCCCTCCATCTACCACTACTACACCAGTATTTCATGTGTAGAGCCCACTTCTACAAATGGAACAAGAAGCTACGATCATGCCCATTACTAAGCCAGAATCTGATAAAATTTCCCCTGGATGCAAGAAATGATCACAATGGGAACCCACATTGTACAATAAGAAATTTTCCTAATTTCTCATCCATTTCTTTGACATTCAAATACAAGAAGGGAAGGTTGGCTTAGGGAACATCCATATACTACATTGGCATCTCAAGACATTAGTACATGGAGATAGTTAAGCCAAAGGTCATTAATCATGTTGAGTAAATGACTCTAGTTGAATACGAGATTAACACCATCTCCTTGGGAACAACAACATATGAGGGTTATATGAACCTATATCAGGAATCTTCCACTCACCTCATTATGAGGATTCGAGAATCTAAAGAAAGGTTGGATCAGGTGGAAGATCACGTTTGCATCCTCATTTCCTATGTCTAAGGGCTCCTGGATCCTAGTGCCTCTAATTCTCTCCCCACCAAGGAAATCACTTAGTTTAACAACATTAAACTTGAGTCCATAAAATGATTCACTAATTCACCATGTAAGGAAGGGAAAATGAAAAATGGGTGGACATACATCCGGAGAAAGAAAAACACTTCTTTTAGAGATGATAGCTTTGATAAAATACATGGACAACATAGAAATCAAAGTGCTCACAACTAGAGAGGAAATCGAGGAAGAAAAGGAAAATAGGATCAGGTATACCCATCGGTGATAGAGATGGGAAAGGTCAAGTCATCTCTTATAATAACTAAAGGTGTCTTCTCAACTACAGAGGAAGATTTGTCTCAAGTTTGGGCCCAAGTTTTGTTCACTCAGTATGAAATGATCAAGCATGCCATTGAGGAGTTAGAATCATATTGAGAGGATGTTGATAAGATACAGAAATATGCAGATGATCAAATTCAGAAGCTCAGGGTGCCAGTAGTGAACCTGGATTCTTCAAGAGATGACTTGTTAAAAGTATTGAAGACCAAGTTAATATATAGGCTGGAGATCCATTCTCATTCACAAAAAATACCTTAGAATCTTTTTATAAATACATACAATCATCTCCATCACTATGAAGAACTATCTAACTTGGTACTTAGAATGCAAGAAAATAAACTCCCTTGAGGAGAATCACACACAACCACTAAGTTTTTTCTAGCTCCCTCGGGAATGGAAAGTGATACCAGCGATAGCCGGTTTAGCAAGGCATTCAAGGGTGAAGAGATTCCATTGGTCTTGCTTCAAGAAAGTCCTTCACTTTTAGGATAATCTTAAAAATAACATTTCCTCTCATCTTCTTCCTTTTCCTCATTTACATTTTTCCTCCCCCCTCTTCTAATTCTTCATTATGTGTAATCACGATTATTTTTCTTATACATTAAAGTGACTTTATAATGTTGAATTGTGAAATTCCCTTTGTTTTATAAAAAGGGAACTTAATTTCATAAGTCCTAGGAAGATGAAAATTCATGAGATGAATGGGGAAATGAAGAGTCTTGTGGGGTAGATGAAAATTCTTTCGATTCTATATAATGTAATGAAAACCTCCTTCTTAGGGGTTGTCAATTTTGTGCACTCAAGAGAGAGAGAGAGAGATCAATTGAGAAATACAAGAGATAGCATTCTTCCACTTTCTTCCACCATTTTTCTTCCATTTCTTGCATTGTAAAACTTGATGAAAATGACAATAAAGAAAGGGATTATTTCTTTTCCGATGTATGAATGTGTACAAATTTGTATGCATGGTTTCTCTCGGCCATTAGCATAATAATATTTTTATTTCTTTCCAGATTAATTGTGAATGTGGAAGGTCTAATTGGATCTGATAAGAATATGATTTTCTACTTGCAGGGTTAATTTTCTTTGTCAAAATTCCCACTCCTCTTTCCCCACACTTCAACAAATTCCTCCCTTATAATTTGATATAAGAATTTTCCACAGGGCATAATGAAGTGTACTGTTGGATCCCCGACCTATTGTCTAACCACAATTTCCCTATTTTTTTCAGTCACAATAAAGTGGATCTGCACCACCTAAGTAGAGGAACCTAGAGTTTGAGAGCATTGGCTAGAAATACACAAATTTGTCCCCCAAAATTTTTATTTCGATAATTTTTATTGCCCACTGTGGGGAAGATTTTGCAGCCTCTATATCCAAATACGAACCACAATAAAATTAAAAAAATAAAAATAAAAATTAAAAAAAAAAAAAAAAAAATTATAGAATTTCAATAGTCAAAAGATCCTACGTCTCACACCTCTGGACATTTTAGGTAATCCTCTAGTTGAAAGACCTGAATTGTTATTTCACATTCAAGAGGATATTACTTCATATTTGAGAGAGGATTTTTTTCATAATAGAAAAGTATTCACATGGTACTTCATTTCCACAGTAATTTTGTACCTTGAAGAGGAACAAGTTGTTGAATTAGAGAGAGCAAGAAAAACTCAAGAACCTCAAAGAAGGGATTAAAACTATTTCATATTTTCAATCTAGGACATAGAAGATACACATGGTTGTAAAGGAAAGGAAGACACATCAATCCAATTTTTGAATAACTTTAGAGAAGAATTAATAAAAAATTCAAGGTCTCCCATTTGGCTAGAAGCTTCCCTTTCCAGAAATCAAGTGTTGTCAATCCACTAAACCTTGAGGTTCCATACATCAATGATAATATTGAGGATTTCATGTAGATGGAAACTGAAGAATAAGTGTGAGTAAGGGAAGAAGAAGAAGAAGAAAGAAATGAATCGAGATACGAGACCAAATTGAAGAGATTGAAAGAGCTTAATCCAAATACCACACATGATTATACAGCTGAAGCCAATCCTTAGGAAGGTTGGAAGCTAGGATCAGAGTACAATGGCAGATCATGAAGAATGTAGAAAAAATGTACCATGGGGTAGAAATCTTGACCCACTTGTACTTCAAAATCTCTCCATGAGCTACCAAGAGGATTGAGGAAGAAATTTCCAAAGTTTAGAGGAGATGGTTCAAAACTCCCCAAAGAGCATATAGTAGCATTCATCACTTGATTGTAGATTGTTGGGCATCGGACATGAGGATGTGTTTATCGATCATTTTTAGAATCATTGCAAAAGTTTATTTTTAAATGATTTTACATGTTTCCCCTAGGGTCCATCACCTATCGGGAAGATATAAGAAGTAGATTTGAACACTAGTTAAAGACTATGAAGAGTGTTAAGATGTATTGGTCCAATTGGTAGAAATGAAGAAGGAGTCTCTCGAATCAATGAGAAATTTCATTTCCAAATATAACTAGATAATCGAAGGATCCCTAAAGAAGTTGTACCTCCTAAAAATAATATGAAAATATTCTTCATCAGTGATCTACCAAAAATTTTCGCTTCTTCCTCGAGAAGATCCCAACCCAAATATTTGAAAGAAGCATAGGATTACGTAATAGAGACCAAAGAAGATTTGATCTTATCTAGAAAGGTAAAGGATCCTAATGGAAAATGAAAAGGCTAGAGCTCATGCTCACATGTCACCAATCCCATGATCCAAAAGATGGCCAATGACATGGTTTCCTTGAAGAAACAATTGTCTCAAATCACCATGTGGAATGTCCCAAAGAAGCCTAATCCTCTTAACCGACAAGAATCACCCGAATCCTGTAGGATCTCTCTCGAAACATTGTTGGCTAATGCCATGTGTGATGCGAAAGAACTAGAGATGAAGTAGAGATATGAGAACTGAAGAAGAAGATGAATACAAAAATTGAAATTATCTACAAGTTAAGGAAGTTAATGGCGAGGCTCGAAATGGCCTTATCGAATATGTCTCGGTAAGTGAAGATGATGATGATGAAGAGGCACCAAGATTTTCATCCATGGTTTCACTCATGCATAATCCAAGCAAGAGGCCTCATCCTCAACAACCATGGTGAAGGAAAAGAAAAATAAATAAGACCCCATGTAGAAGTTCCACAAAAAAACATCAACATAGGATCACCACTCCCACCATCAATGGACTTGACTAAGAGAAACTAAACTGCTAGCAAGAAAGAAACCCACCTCCATATCAAATAATTTCTCTGGTAACTCTTATAATTTAAAATCTATTTCTAAATTAAATCCTTCTCCTAATGCCATCACAACGTAACCCTCAAGGTTCATTCAAAACCATCTACTCACTCACTTTATAAGCTAGATAACACACTGCGAAAAGAGACCCAATCTCCCAAAGTTGTGTCACCCTCTCCTAAAAATATACTAATGCTCTTGGAACATCATTTTCACTCCCCATATCTCCATTTGATTATTTTGAGCACGAAAAACAAAACCAAAGTTTAAATTATGGATATGGAATACCTACAAACCCACCTGACTCAATTTGAAAGATTCATTGATACTATCTATAGTGGCACTCCTAAGTCCAAAATAACAAATTATAATGCTAAAGGCTTACTCCCTACACCATCGACACCCCCTTCACAAAAAAATTTGTCCCTTAGTGTCTCCAGGACAAACAAAGTTTAATCTTTCTTCCTGTCACTTCTCATCAAATGATTCCAACTCAATAATTGCATCACATTTTGGATACTCTAATAACATGATGTCACTAAAAGTATATAATTCTCTATTTCTCACCTTGACCCATGTGAATGGTTCTTGTTATTCCATGGAGTCCAAATAAGTTCCATTGGTAGTGATAATAAAGGATGCACAGGTGGCACTAGTGACTTTCCGAGAAAAGAAAATACTTCTCACCATCTTTTGGGATGATACTGAGCCAAATATTTTGTAGAGATTTTGGCGGAGTAATCAAAATGGATTAGTGATCTGTAACCATTTCAATAAAATGATAAATGAATAAATTTCTGCCAATACGAAAGATGAAATATACGGTTCAAAAGTATGATGATCTAAGGGATAATATACTATTCCAAGATATTGGGATGGGAAATTACTTTCTCACATCGAGAGAAACAAAAACATGCCTTTCCTTACCAAATAATAAGATGATCAACTCTAGACCATGGATTTCAATAGAATCCATTCAAGCACATGATCAGAGCCGATGTTGTCTTGACATCTCCTTACATGTGAATCTTTCCCATTTTAGTATAAGCTGAAATTCCAAAATACTAACAAAACTACAAAATACGAAGATATCCTTTTAGGGATGGATGTTGCGAGAATAAATGGGTGTGAAGAAACTTAGGTGTCTTGGAGATGCAAAGGTAAGAGTAAGGAAAGTTCAAAATCAATAGTAGGTGAAGAATCCAAGGCTCAACATCATAGAAATGGAGTATGGGACTGTAGTTCATCCTTTGATGCATTCTCCATTGAATCTATCCTTTGAAAACATAATGGAAGGGCATATTATCTTGTAGTATTAGCTTCCTTTGTGCTACCACATCCATCATTTGGTAAAGACAAGGTGACTATGGAGCTGGTTTTCAAACCTAGTGTGCTCAATAATGTGAACCACTAACAGGTCTTCAATAAAAAAAATCAACTCTTTTCCTTTTTGGAACCGGATATAATTTCAATATCCTCTTCTTTGTAGGAAGTGAGAACCCACGAAGGAATTAGTAACCAAAAAAATATAGAAGGAATCAAGGGTATTGATGGTGAGGAGTGATCAAACTAAAAGGAAATAAAATCCCTAAATTCCTAGTATCTCTAGAATACCTCTTTGATAAGAATGATTGATTCATTCTAGAGAAAGTGAATCGATCCTCTAGGTGCTGGCTGATTTTGAGAAAGAAAACATCAGCACCTCAGAGAACCAAGAATGGTCAACATTGGAAAGATATGTTCACTAGAAGAAAAGAGAAGGTTTGTATCATTTTTCAAGAATTATTAAGATGTTTTAGCTTATTCTTATGTGGAGCTTAAGTCCTTCCAACTGAAGGAATTACACCATTCCATTCCCTTGAAAACAGATGCCAAGCCATTTAGGAAAAATATAGTCCATACAACCTGAAGATAACATAAACCATCAAGGAGTAAGTGATAAATATGCTCAATGTCAAGATCATATTTCCCATCCATCATTCCACATGGGTAGAAAAAATCGTGCCTATATGAAACAAGAATGGTGAGATAGGAATATGTGTGGAATTCCAAAATCTAAATGAGGCTTCCTTGAAAGATAATTATCCACTCCCAATCATGGATCACATCTTATAGATAGTCACTAGATTTGAAATTCTATCATTCCTTGATGTCTTCTTAGGATAAAATCAAATTAAGGTAGTAGAGGAAGATCATACCTAACAATCCTTCAAAACACCATGGAGAAATTTTTAGTACAACATAATGCGTTTTAGCCTAATCAATGCGGGGCTATATTTCAAAGGCTAATCGATCTTATCTTTAAGGATTTGAAACATTACATTTTCATATACCTGGACAATCTTACTGTCTTCTGAAAGAAGAGAGGAGACCAAAAGCATGACATATATTTAAATCCAAAAAAGTACATCTTCAGGGTCATAAAAGGTAAGCTACTAGGGAACATTGTAAATAAGAATGGAGAAAATTGATCCCAAAAAAAGTGAGATCCATTCAAGCATTATCCCTTCCTAAAAGTAAGAAGAGAGTTCATTCCTTATTTTGAAAAGTCAATTTTCTTCAACTCTCCATTCGGATTTTTAGAATTGATGAAGCATATCACAACCATGATGAAACCTCAAGGAAACTTTAAGTTAAATGATGATGGAAAAATAACTTTTGAATAAATAACAAAATCCATTACTAAATCCCCAACTCTAGTATCCCCATACTTAAGTAAAGAATTCATCATGTATTGTTATGCATCAGAGCATACCATCTTTGATGTTCTTGTTTATAATAATGATGAAGGTGTTGAGGAACCTATTTCCTTCATAATTTTCCCATTGAAGATACATGAGATAAAATACAAAAACTGGAGAAATATGCCTATATAGTGGTCAAGGATGTAAGGAATTTTAGGTTCTACATACTCAATTCTCACATGGTGGTGATGGTTCCAAACAATGCAATCAAGTCCATCCTGACGCAACAAGATCATGGAGCTAAGAGGTGGAATTAGGTCACAAATACTCAAGAATATGACTTGGATATCCGAACTTACAATTTGGTGTGAGGGAATGGTTCATGAAGATTGATCACAGAGGATGAATCTCTAAAATCTAAGCATGGTGGGGAAATTTTCTTTTCCCAAAGTGTTTTGAAAGACAGCCACAAGTTCTCTTCGTAAATACCAGCGATGAATGCTATGTGGATATCACTTATTACTTAACCTATGGTGATTTCCCATCCTATTTGGACTACAAATAGAGGATAACACTTAAGTTAAGGGAAGAAAATTTTGTAATTTGGAATCATGTTACGTAAAGAGAGGTCGTGATGGGTTCTTCCTCGGATGCATGGATAAAGAAAAATAAGAAAAATTGTTGAGAAAATATCATGATCTATCCTGTGATAGAATTTTTTTGGCAATGGTAACCTCTCACAAGATTTTTGGGGAAGATACTATTGGCCTACTATATTTTTAGATACTCAAGAATGGGTTTCCCATTGCGAGGCATGTTAGTAGTTCATTTGGAGACCACATCTCACAAACACTTCCCCTTAGGTTGGTTATAACTAAAGAACCATTTCAGTAGTGGGGACTAGACTTCATCGATGTTTTAAACCCACAGTCAAGTGAAGGTCACACCTACATGATCATTACAATGAAATACTTAATGAAGTGGGTGGAAGCTATTTTTACCTAGCAACCTAATATTGAAATGGTATGTAATTTCATCAAGGAGAACATCATAATCTGTTTTGGAGTCCTGCAAAAGATCATGATAGAAAATGCCACTTAATTTTCTTTGAGAGAATTGATTGAGTTATTATATGGATATGGTATCCCCTATCTCATACCTAAATAGTATGTAATTTAATCAAGGAGAACATCATAATTTATTTAGAGTCCCACAAAATATCATGGTATATAATGCCACTTAATTTTCTTCGAGAGAATTGAATGAGTTATGTTATGGCTATGGTATCTCCCTATCTCATTAATTAGACTATTAATCATAAGGAAATGTTCAAGCTGAGTCAAGAAACATGAACCCTGTGACCATTTTCTGAAAGCTTGTGGATGAAAATAAGAGGAATTAGCACAATAAGATTTATGATTCCGTATGAGTAGACATCATAACACCAAAAAATTAATCGGCATATCACCATTTCAATTGCTCTACGAGATCAAAGCTGAAATACCCATCATAGTTGAGATGCCAAATCTTAAGTTTCTCTAGTGAATAGAATATGAACAATATCGATATTCAATTGACAAGAGAATCTTGTTCCTTGAGAAGATGGAAGAAAAATACTACGAGTGGTCGATCGCATCAAGGAACACCAATTAAAGATGAAGAAGATTTTTTATGAGAAGGATAAAGCCTAGAGAATTTAAAGTTGGAGACCTTGTTATACTATGGGACAAGAGAAGTTAACTAAAAGGAA
This sequence comes from Taxus wallichiana var. yunnanensis, assembly GCA_018340775.1. NCBI lineage: Eukaryota > Viridiplantae > Streptophyta > Pinopsida > Cupressales > Taxaceae > Taxus > Taxus wallichiana. Next base: position 629,382,815 of record CM031235.1, read on the forward strand.
GCCATGTGAAGTTTGATTCTTTGTGGCTTGTTCCATTCTAGATTCATGAGGCGTGCAGAGAAAACATTTTCTTTCTATCATATTTAGCGAGAACACCATTAGAGTTTCCCCGTAGTAGGAATTTATTTAAATAGTACCATTAGTGAAATCAGGTTTTCACCCACATTTTATTATAGGTGATTTAGGTTTGTTTCTCCCTTTTCCCTTTATGTTTGTGTTTCTCCATTTTTGTGTGGTGTGTTTCCCTTCAGTTGTGTTTGTGTGTGTTGTGCCTTTCTATCTATCTCTCACCGATTGTGTGTGTTATGTAGGTTACTGATGGATAAGTCGTTGGTCAATGTATACATGTATATTATGGAGTTCACATGTGATGTGTTCATTGTGCTCAATCCATGACATGTACCCAAGCTAGAGCCAGTTGTTTTCATGCAAATGTGCAACAAGGAAATTCATAATTTCCAAGCATGAAAACAACACCCTACCTAAAAATTTTACTTAGAGGTCACCACAGGCACCCCTTTGCATCACCATAATCCCTACTTTAGTGTTCCTATAGGTGATCTATAGGTACTCGGTCATTTCAAGTTTTCCCAAGTAAAATCCATCAAGATAAGCCTTTCGAAGCAAGCTTGGGAAAGCTCACCTTCCATTTTCCTCAAAGCTAGTGAAAACCCCAGATCAAAGTGAAAGGCATAAATTCATCATGGAGGAATATCAAGGAGACAAGAAAATTGTGCAATAAATTTTGGAAGATTTTGGAAAGATTCATAAGTGTTGGAGTAGGTTTAACAAAAGTGGGTCTTAGAGACCTAAAAAGCGCACTGAGCCAAAAAGATTTTGAGATTCGGGAAGTGATTCCGGGAGCTCTAAGAGTTCATAGTCAAAAAGATATAGTTATAAAGGTAATTAAAATATTTACAAGCTGGTGGAATTAAATCCTTTAAAAAACCTTGGCATATTATGTCTGTCAAGTTTTCCTCATGCATAACCTTGGAGCTAGAACAAAAATCCTATTTTGAGGATCAAATGGATGAATCAAGAGATGATACCACCACCATTGGGTTTAGAAGGCCATTTATAGGTGCTTTAATATAAATTTTCATCAAAATTATCCTCTAGGAACTCAAGTAATGGTCCCGACAAGTGACTCTCCAAGGCACAAGTTCAAACAATTTTCCAATTCATGGGGTTGGAAAACCAACCAATAGGCATACGTCCCACTTTTTGCACCAAGTGCACCAAAATTTTGATGTAACAAATGTAATTAAATTTACCCATACCCCATTTGATTCCCTATACCTCAGATGACCACCATTCATACCTTTCTCTCAAGTTAAACCCTTGAGGCCTCATTTCCCAGCTCCCACTCCATGCAATCACTTATTGCCATGTGGCCCAATAAGAATAGGGTTCAATTTTTGCACCAATTACACCAATTTTTTTACATCTAGTAAAAGTAACTCCCGGACCTCCCATTTAGTCTCTTGGTCACTCATGTTCCTCGACAACTATTTAAGGTGCTTTTGTTAAGCCCCCACTCAACCCAACATCAAATCGCATCTTTGCCAAGTGGACTAATAGGAATGGGGTGAATTTTTTTGCACCAAGTGCATAATTTTATTTTTAGAATGGTGCAAAAAAATTCTCTCCTTCCCATCCTTTCAAAATATGTGATTTTTTAAACTGTCGGGATACCACTTGTTGTTTCCTTTCTTCCTATATGCATGCACAATGTTTCTGCATGGACTGGGATCTCTTACTTCCTCCATTTTTCATTTCTTCAAAATTATTTCCATTACCTCCAGAATTATTTATCATTCACTCCACACTACTACAACATGAAGAAAGAGGTTTTTCAAGATAAATCCATAGCCAAGAGTTGTTTGAAACCCTAGGGAAATAAAATCACAATTTTCTCATATCTTCTGAGCCATGCATTGGATCCCTGCAAGATTTTGAGAAAAAATCCTTGCCCAAATTCCTTGGGAATAAAAAAATAGAGATCTCAGATAAAACCCAAATTTTTAACATAAAATATTCAAAAAATTCTACCAAGGAATACTTTTTCCTTAGTCGCCATCAAATCGTGCAGTGGAATGACCTGAAAATATGAACAAATCATTAGAAGAGAAAATACGGAAAAAGAATATGTAATTTTCTAGTCAATTAGACACCATCATTTTTAGATTATAAATATAGAAAATGCCACTAGTTTTCACTTTCCATTTTTCGCAACTTTCTAGAAATGACAAATTCCTTCAAAAGAACAAACTTGAAAATCATTAAGATCGAAAACTAGGGCACAAGAGGTCAAAAAAGTAGAAGAAAGAAAAAAGTAAAAAGTAAAAAAAAATTCTAAAAAAGGAAAATGATTAAAATTGAATCCAAAACACTGTGGAAAAATCAACACATGAAGGAAACACTTGGTGAAGATAACCAACCAAAAAATTTACCTATCTAAAATAGCAGTCCACAGGTCTCGATTTCTAAAAACAACAATTTTCAATGTCGATTAGAAACTTGGTATCACTTTTGTAACGAATTATATAAATTCCTTTCTCCACCATGAAGATAAAATTCAATATCCCGAACTGTTTAAGCTCTCACATAAAGTACTGAGTGTGGGTGATAGCAATGTTACACACATGGACCTAGAGGAACTCAAACATAGAATGTTTGGCGAGATGAGGAACAATGGAAGAAAATATATTTTCCAGTGGTGCATGCGTAGTTGGAATCCATCCTCAATCCCTAGAAAACATCAAGATAGTTTTTTCATGCACCCAATACTATGAACCCAGATACAAGATCAATCAGTCGTATGACGAATCAATCATGGCGATGCTCAATCCAATATGTATATCGCAGTGTTTACAAATCCCGATCATGAAGGAGATGGTCGTAATCAAAAAGGATTTTGCAAACTCATAATGGTTTTAAAAGGACTCATACCTCTAGGGTATCTCTCTTTGTTCCTTGATGAAACATGAGAGGAAGCCTTGTCGCATCCAAAAATTTCTCTCTTACAGTGAATTCCACAACACCTTCTCTGATATGATCATTCTCTGAGTCAGGTCATGGGCAAGGAAATCACTAAGGAATTTAATGATTGGATAGCACTCTTCATCACTAAAATCATTAAGGGAAATAAAATTATTGATTGGTGGAAGCTTATCAGTGATGGCTTGCATTTCCAGTTACTTCAGGTTCATGCTTCCAAGAGGTTCTTCATGACCTCATATCTTGTGCTCACCACAGAAAAGTATACACATATTCGAGAGGTTTGATTCCCATACCAAATATTCCTTAGAGGCTCCACATTTTAGAGATATCCAAATCGGCCCTAAAAGCAAGGAAGCGTTTCCTAGCAAAAATTTGTTAATTCATGAATATTCTAGTTTTTAAAATTTGAAATTGGAAAATTATTCGAGAAGGGAGTAGCCCTAGGTCACCAAATTTTTCTAGGTACAAGTTAATTTTAGGGGTTATTCACCATCCCGTGAAAGAGAAATTTCCAATATTTGCTTTAGTATTGTTAGCGATAACATACAATATGTTACTTCGCTTGATGAGTGTATTTTATGCTACCAATGAAAACAAAAATATATGCTAAGGAATAGTAGCATAAAAATATACTACCAGCCGATAGAATATTTTTATGTTGTCAATTAGTAGCATATTTTATGCTACTTAGTTGACAACATATATCTATGTTGTCATCTAGTAGCATAAAATATGCTCTTGGTTGGTAAGCATATAAAAAAGTTATAAATCTGTACCAATAACATATTATTGCACCATATTTTGGGAGGAAATATTTCTCATTGATACGATCATTTTAACTGCTAACATCAAAAAAATAATAAAATAAAAATTTCTGAACAGAATTAGCAAAATTTGTGTTTTTTCACAAAAAATCATTTTATTTTTATTTTTTATGTTTGCGCCATATTTTGGGAGGACAGATTTCTCATCAAGCTGATCATTTTAATTACTATTGTCAAAAATGATTTTTAAAAAAATTACATATATTTTTGGCCAACATCATATACTATCAGTTGATAACATAATATGTGTTATCATCTGGTAGCATAAAAAATGCTACCGCTGACATCATATTAGTGTGAAAGTCAACTTTCCCATATTTGCCTTTACCATGAAAATAGATTCACCTAAGAATTTCTACGAATTGTTTTGCGGTGGAGTCTAACAGTTTTCCCTTCATGAAAGAAAACAATCAAAATTATGCCAAAGTGAACAAAGCGTTCAAAATCGTGGTCAAGCTACTGAAGGAGCCTACACTTGAGATTGTCATCCCGGGACAACACTTTGGTTAGAAAGTATGGATCAAGCTTCATGTAATTCTCCACATTCTCCTTCCTCGGGGTAGATGAATTTGATCTTACTCTTCAAAGTTTTCCTTGTTATCGAGTGATTAAATTTTTTTGATGGATCTATGCGAGATAGTTAGTGCATGTGAATAGAAAGCTCAAGAGATGAAAGAGAAAGCAATTTTCCTTCCCTCTCTCACTGGGTATTTTCATGTGCAAGAGTCATCATGATGCTTTCAATGTTGAATCTACCCTTGCACCCATCAGTATACATTCATATGTTTCAGGGAAGAATTTTATCTCGGGAGAATCCAGAATCCTTCCACTTCCACTGAATTGCACCACGTGCCTCAAATTGAAAACTTTTGGGCCAATTACATCAATGATTATGAGGTCCGTGAGTGTAATAACATGAGGAAGATTGCAGATAAGATGAATAAATTTAGGTTCAAATGGTATGAATATGGTGTTCCTAAAGATGGATCTGAAATGTTCAATCCGAGTATCTTGCATTCAAATATTCTCCTATCCCACATGTGCAATGAAATGTGCATGAATCCAGAGATATCAAAAAATGCATCGAGTTCGTCATAAAGAGATCAAAAGAGTGGTTCAAAAAGAAAGGGTTGTTCTCCTCACATTGGGAAAATTTGCATCCCTCAAAGGAAAATTCCATACCAATCATATTCTAAGACCAAGGATTAGGCCATGAGCTCATCCCATTTGGGAGGGATTTCGTAGGAAGAAGCGAGAATAACTGAGCCCACTCATTACGAGAGGCTGCAAAGAGAAAAAGAATGGAAGAGGTACCTGTAGTAGACCTTCAATAGGAAGAGATTAATCCAGCTATACCTTTTACCTCACAACATTTTCAAGGCCCTCCGTCTACCATTCTACACCAGTCTTTCCTACACATCATCTAATTTTGCAAATGGAGCATGAAGTTGTGATCATGCCCACTACTGAGCCGAGAAACCGATGAAATTTTCCCATGGATTCGAGAAACAATCATAATGGGAATCCACACAGTATAAAAATAAATATTCCTTGATTTCTCATCCATTTATTTGTGATCAAATCAAAGAAGGAAACATGGCTTATGAAGCCTCCAGATTCTCTGATGGTTCCTCTAGGAATCGATACATGGAGATAGTTAAGCCAAAGGTCATCAAGCCTATTGAAGAAATGACTCACGGTTGACTATGAGATGAGCACCATCTCCTTGGGACTAGAAACATATGAGAGTGATATGCACCTATACCAGAATCCTCCATTCACCTCAATACGAGGATTAGAGAATACAAATAAAGGTTAGGTTAGGTAGAAGATCACGTTCACATCCTAAATTCCTATGTCTAAGGGTTCCTTGATCATGGTGTCGCCAATTCTCTCCCCACCAAATAAATCACTCCAATCAGTAGCATTGACCCTAAGTTCATCATAAATACTTATGAATTCAACATGAAAGGAAGGAAAACAAAAAAAAGGGTGTAAATGATTACGGAGAATTGGAGATGATATCTTCGAGTAAGGAAGCAGAAAACATGACAATTGAAATTCTCACAAAGCAGAGAGGGTCACTAGAGGTGGAAAAGGAAAAATTGGATCAGGTATACCCATTTGTGATGGAGATGGAAAAGGTCAAGTCATCTCTTCTAATAAATAAAGTTGTCTTCTTAGCTATAGAGGAGGATTTTTCTCAAATTTGGGCCCAAGTGTTGTTTGCTCTGTATGAACTGATCAAACATGCCAATGAGGTGTTGGAATCATATGAAGAGGATGTTAATAAGATACATAAATATGTAGATACTCAAATTTAGTAGCTCGAGGTACAGAAGTGAACTCGAACACTTCAAGATATGACCTTTTGAAATAATTTGAATATAGAATCAAAATAGATGCAAAGATCCATTCGATTCAAAAAACTACCTTGGAATATCATCGAAATACTTGCAATCATCTCCATCACTATGGAGAACTATCTCGACTAGGTACCAAGAATGTAATAATATCAACTCCTTGTAGATAATTACACCAAATCACTTAGTTTTTTCCATCTCCTTAGGAATGGAAAGTGATACCCGATGGTAGCTGGTTCACAAGGAATTTAAGGCGAGGAGATTCCATCGACATTGATTCAAGAAAGTTCATCATTTATAGGATAATCTTAAAAAACATTCACTCTCTTCTTCTTCCTTTTCGTTTCTAAATTTTTTTCTCCCCCTCTTCTAATTTTTCATTATGTGTAATCATGATATTTCATCTTATTCATTAAAGTGACTTTATAAAGTTGAATTGTAAAAGTCCCTTTGTTTTATAAAAAGGGAACTTAATTTCCTAAGTCCTAGGAAGATGAAAAGTCATGAGATGAATGAGGAAATGAAGATTCATGTTGGGGGTAGATGAAAGGTCATTTCTAATTCTATATAATGTAATGACACCCTCATTCTTAAGGGTTGTCAATTTTGTGCACTCAAGAGAGAGATCTATTGAGCAATACAAGAGAGATAACATTCTTCCACTTTCCTCCACCATTTTTCTTCCATTTCCTACATTGTACAACTTGATGAAAATGGAAATAAAGAAATGGATTGTTTATTTATATGGTGTATGAATGTGTTGAAATTTTTTTGCATGGTTTCCTATAGACATTAGCATAATAATCTTGTTATTAATTTCGAGTTAATTATGAATGTGAACTACCTAATTGGCTTTGGCAAGAAACTGATTTTATACTTGCGGGGTTAATTTTATTTATCTAACTTCCCACTCCTCTTTCCCCACACTTAAAAAAATTCCTCCATTACAATTTATTGTAAGAATTTTCAGATAGGTACAATGGATTGTACCTATTGTATCCCGGCCTCTTGGCTAACCATGGATTCCCTATTTTTTCATTCACGGTAAAGTGGAATTATACCACCTAAGCGAGAGGAACCTAGAGTTATAGAGTTTTGGCTAGAAATCCACAATTTTTCCCCAACAAATTTGCTCGCCAAAAATGTATTTTCTTAAAATTCTATTTCTGCTTTAATTTATTTATGACAAAATCAGTTGTTACATCTTGGTATCAGAGTAATAGGTTCAACACTTGGCCTAATGGAGCTCATTACAAAACCTTAAATGTCATTTTATTTAATCTTTGTATAGGTAAACAATGGCCCTAACTAGAACTGGATCCAATAGTGGGGAAACTAATGTTGAGGTCAAGGAAACAAGAAAAATTAGACCAAATTATGGAAATGTTAACTGAAACCAGGATAGGGTACACCTTCTAGAATAGAGGGTTGAAGAAGAAGTAGAGGAAGAAGAGGAACAAAATGATCATGGGAGAGGAAATAGAACAAATCAATGATCAGCAAGAGCCACAAAAAGACCTCGAATAGAGGTTGAATTGGTCAAGGATCTCAAGAGGGTCCTACCTCCTAAATTCAAAGGAGATGCCCTAAGGATATGGAGTGAGTCATGGATTATTGAGATGGAGCAATACTTTGAGCTCTAAAAATTTTCATGAGACCATAGTTGTATAGGAAGCGTATCAAATCACTAGAGAGGCATCGAATTTTTGGAATAACATTAAGGCTGAAAGAAACCTCACCCCAAAAAATACTACTTGGGAATTTTTTGTCACTCTTTTTGGAAAATATGGTTACCACAACTATACTTTGACAGGAAGTTGATAGAATTTCAAAACCTTTAGTAGGAAGGAATGTCAGTAACAAAATACTAGGAGAAGTTCACCTGAATTCTCAAGTATGTTCTCGATAATATCGAAGTATGAATGGTTTTGTATAGAAAATTCATCTTGGGATTGAAACCCCAAATAGGATTTGAGGTCGATGTTCATGGGCCTTGACCATGGACCAAGTATTTGAGAAAATCATTGAAGCAAGAACAAAAATTAAAGGCCATCTATGAAGCTAGGAAATATTTTAAAGAAAAGGGGAACAACTCTCAATCTGCATCTTTTCAAAAGAAGAACTAGAAAACTAATAGGTTCAACCCCTCTAGACAAGGGAAAAACTTCAAATCAGGATAAAATTTTTAGAACAAAAAAAAAAATGGAAATGGTAACGAAATAGGAATGGAAATAACTATAATGGAACAAAACTAGAACAATAATGAAAACACGAGGGAAACCATGGGACTTTCTCCAAAGGACAAAATGATGGGTGTTTCATATGTAGGGAGATCACTATGCTAGGCATTTTCCATCAAAAAACAAAGGAGCCAATAAGGTATAGATACATCAAACTAGCTAGAAAACTTTTAGAAATGCATACATGAAGTAGTTGATAATTGTCACATAGATGACCATCAATCCAAACCTATAGAAGCATCAAGTACTCTTTTTGGTCATCTAGTCACTATTTTGATAGACACAAGGGCAAATGAATGTTTTGTAGCTCCTGAAATTTTAACTAAAATATCTAGAAAACATGGTTATATGGAACATACTTGGGTAGTGCAATATGAAAATCAAGTTGTGAAAAAAGTATAGTAATGCTTATTTGAGGCTGATTTATAACTTCCTGAACTAGAAACCTTAGTAATTATGTATGTTGTGTCATTGGGATCATATGATGTGATTTTGGGAGTGAATTGGTTGTGGAAACATCAGGCTAAGGTTGATTATTTTTAATACTATAGTGTGTTTAGATGATAATGGAAGATAAGTAAGCATCCAAGGAACTAAGAGAGAGATTATTCTTAGGCAAATATATGCTATGCAACTAAAGAAGGTGAAGAGAAAAGGGTGTGTCATGTATGTAGTAAACATCCATGATATGGAGAGTGAAAAGGAACCAACCATTGAATATTATCCTTTCCTATATGATTATAAGGATTTATTTCCCAAGGAACTTCTAGGACTTCCACCTCAGAGAGAGTTTGACTTCTCAATAGATCTCATGCCAGAACTAAACCCCAATCCAAAGCCCCATATTGTATGACTACAACTGAATTGTTTGAATTAAAATCTCAATTACAATAATTTTTGGCTAAGGGTTTGATTTCGACCAAGTGTTTCTCCTTGGGGTGCTCTAGGTGATATTTTTGAAAAAGAAGGATGGAAATTTGAGGATTTGCATTAACTACAGGATGTTGAATAAAGAAACTATAAAGAACAAGTACCCCTTACCCACATTAACGATATTTTTGATCAAATGCGAGGAGATACAATATTTTCCAAGATCAACTTAAGGTTTGGATACCATCAGTTGAGAATAAGAGATGAGGACATACACAAAACAAATTTCCAAACTCGTTATGGTCATTACGAGTTCACCGTACTACCTTTTGGACTTACAAATGCTCCATAACTTTTATGAACCTTGATGAACAGTGTCTTTAGAGACTATTTGGAAAAATTTGTTTTGATCTTCCTAGATGATATTTTAATATACTCTAGGATGGAAGAAGAACATCATGACACCTAAGGTTGGTTTGGAAAGGTTGAGAAAACACAAATTATATGGAAATCTATCTAAATGCACCTTTTTCCAACCTCAAGTGCAATATCTTGGTCACATTATATCAAAAGAAGGCATAGTGGTTGATCCATCTAAGATCCAAGAAATTATGGATTGGCCTAATCCTAAGAACATGCACATGAAGTGAAAAGCTTTATGGGCTTAGTTGGGTATTATAGGAGGTTTGTGGAAGGATTTTCCAAGGTTGTGAGTCCAATTACTTCACTACAAAATAAAGGGAAAATGTTTGTTTGGACTGAAAATTGTGAGAATGCCTTCAAGTTGTTGAAATAAAAGTTGACAAAAACTCCTATCTTGATGGTTCCCGATCCTAATGGGGACTTCACAAGTGGTCATAGATGTGTCAAGAGATGGTTTTGGGGATTTTTTTTGTAGGATAACCACATTGTTGCATATGAGTCAAGGAAAATTAGGAAAGGAGAACTAAATTATGCTCCACATGATTTGGAGTTAGCAACTATTGTTCATGCCTTACAAACTTGGAGGCACTTCCTTTTAGGGAAACCATTTGAACTCAAGATTGATCACTTGGGTCTCAAATATATTTTTACTCAACCTAACCTAAACCCACCAGATACATTGGTTAGAGTTTTTGAGTGAGTATGAATTTGATATTGAGTACATTAAAGGAAAGGAAAATAGGTTCACAGATGCACTAAGTCAAGTGAAGACACATAGCCTAATATGGTTGTAGTTGAGACTAATTTTAGACAAATAGATCCTAGAAAATATACCATTTGATAAATTTTACAAGTAGGTCAAGGCTTCTCTTGATGTTGATAGTGAGATCATAGGTATGAGGGCTATATAGATAGAGAGAGATGGAATCTTGAGGTTTAATGGAGAATATATGTTCCAGACCATGGTGGTTTGCAAACCATAGTTTTGGAGGAAGCACATGGTGCTCCCTATTCAAGTCATCTTGGGGTGACTAAGATGGTAGAAGATGTTAAACAATTATATGTATGGTCAGGTTTGAAAAGAGATATTACAAATTTTGTTGTCAAATGTTTATAATGCAACATGTGTCAAAGTTGAGCATGTGCATCATGTAGGGTTGTTGTACCCACATAGTGTGCCAGAATGGAAATGGAAAGTTATCAGTATGGACTTTGTCAAGGACTCCCAATGTCTAAAAATAGACATGATGTTATTTTAGTGGTGATTGAAAAACTCACCAAAGTGGCACATTTCATTCTAGGAAACTTGATAGATGATGCACCCACTCTAACATGCAGATTTGTGTAAGAGATATTTAGACTTCATGGATTTCCATAAAAATATAATTTTAGATCATGATGCTAGGATGAATTCTAGGTTTTGGAAAACCTTACATGCAACCCTTGGTACAAAGCTCAATTTCAGCACTACATACCATCCTGAGATGGATGGAAAAACAAAGAGAGTTAATCAAGTTTTGGAAGACATGCTTCACATGTACTGCATGGACCAGAAATATAGATGGGAGGAGTATCTTCCCTTAGTTGAATTTTTCATACAATAACTCCACTCACTCTACTTTGGGAATAGACTCCTTTTGAGGATTTTTATGGTGTAAGTGTCACACTCCCATTAGCTGGGATAAAAAGGAGGATAAAATCTTGATAGGACCTGAAATGCTTTAAGAGATGGAAGAGCATGTAGTGTAGATCAAGAAAAGATTGGTTGAGGCATATAGATAAAAGAGCTATGCAGATAGAAAAATAACTCCACAAGAATTTTGAGAAAGGGGACAAGGTTTTCCTTAGAGTCAAACCAAAGAAAAGTTCAATCAAGTTTGGGAAGGCTTCCAAACTTTCTCCATGATATGTGGGACCTTTCAAAGTTTTGGAAGTGATTAATCTAGTGGCATATAAGCTTTCTCTACCACCCACTTTAGCTCAACTCCATGATGTTTTTCATGTCTCTTTACTTAAGAAATATCATCCAAATGTATCTCATGTTATTGATTGGAAATATTTATAGGTGGAGGATCCGGGAGTGGTTTCTAGTAAAACCCTTATGAATCATTGATACTCGTAAACTTCATTTATAGAACAAGAGAGATTTCTCAGTGTAAGGTCCAATGGGACCAATACTTTGAGAATAGTGATACATGGAGGACATGGATGAAGTTACTTTGGAACTTCCCACATATTTTTATTAGACATTATGGTCATTTGATAGACACTTGATACTTTTATTTGATTAGAAATTATGCTCATTTGATAGACACTTGATACTTTTATTTGATTAGACATTATGATCATTTGATAGACACTTGATATTTTTATTGATTAGACATACATTTGATTTTAATTTTATTTGATTATACATGTTATGTTTTAAACACTTATCATTTCAAGTTGATCAAACATGTGATGTTTTTACTTGATTAACATCAAGATGATGTATTTTCCTAGTAGGAGGGATGTCACAACCCAAATATTATGGTATTTTATTTAATTATGGATGAATGTAGATGTTAGATGTTTTGAGATGAGTTATGCATGTTGATCAAGTAAATAAATTATATGACCATGGTTAGACGTGAAATGATCAAGTTACCTTATTAATGCCTCACAAAATATTAATTATTATTACAAGTTTATAAGATAATTTATTTCTTAATGTTTATTTCCTAATGCTAACAAATGTGTGAGTGTTATGTTGAGTGGTGGTGTGCGTAGGAAAAATTACCCTTGAAGGAGGGAGAGTATCATCGGGAAGAGGTAGATAGATGATGGAAACAATGTGGCAAAGGGATGTAAACCATGTGACTAGGTTGTGTCCACTTTAGGGAAGTATAAATCCTTTTTTTTCCCAAACTCGCATGGCCACAAGAGTAGGTAAGAACCCTTTTAAGTCTTAATGGAAAATAGGTCTATGATGTAGTTATCGGTCTATATAGGTAGCATAAATATATGGTTTTGGTTCATGTGTAAATATTAATAACACCAAATTGTTATTAAAGGCACCTTTAATAAAATTATTAAATAAATAAATCATGTGAGGGATAGTAATTAAGTTCTTAAAAAAAAAAATAAATAATGCTAAGATATAAATTAATATATATAAGTATAATATAATATATATTAATGGTTATATAAAGTTAATAATAAAATAAATTAACAATTTTAAATAAAATAAATAATGTACAAGTGAAATACCAAAAAGGGGTGCCCAAAATTTGAGGAAGAATGGTTATGTTTTAATTGCATTCAAAGAATCCAAGGAGAAATTTTCAACTCTAGGTGCACCATTTGGAAGAAGTAGTCTTTAAATTTATTAAAATTTCCTATTTTAGGAAGATTACCCACCTTTTAAGGAGGAGTCACTCCATTAACTTCAGATTCTCCACATTCACGTGGAGGAGAGGAATTTAATTAATAAAAGTGGAGAATGGAAGTAGTTAAAAAAAAGATATAAAGAAAGAAAAGAGGAAAAAAATAATATACCATCATTCATAAGAGCAAAGAAAAACAAATATGGAAGAGGAGAAAATGCATAAGGAGCTTGGGAGTGTTAGCATCAATGAAAGGTATGGGATTATCCTACTGGAAATGTCATGGATTAATTCTATATAGTTTTTAGATGGGTTTTGGAATAAATAAAATTCCCAGTAGATAATCTATAGGTTTATCCTACTAAAAATACCATGAATTAGTTTTATCTACTCTTAGATTGGGTTTGGGATAAGTAGAAACTTCCAGATGATAATCTAAACCATATTCCAACCCCCTCCATTAAATTTTTAATCAAATTCAACCTATTTAAAATATTTTATTTAATTTTTTTAATTAAGGAAATTTGAAGCAGCATTTATGAAAAAGGGAGGATTCATTATTTTTGGAAGGAGTATATTTTATAACCATATGTTTTTATATGATCTTTCCTTTAAAACCATGTTGAACCAATGCCAATGTAATCCACTGCCGATCTCAATTGTGATCTCACAACTTTAGGTAGAGAAGGTTCGATTGTAGGGAGTGATGCACAACCATCTATTTTAGACATACATTTCCAAGAAATCCTTATCTCATAATGTTTGGAAAATAAAATAAATTATTGTAGTTGATTCTAGTTGTTGTTTTTATGGTTTGTTGTTTTATTTCCATAGCTTCAATTTGGAGATGTCTCTTGTATATTTTAAACTTCTAGTTTTCCTTTTACCAAATGACTTATTTCAACCTCATCATATGAGATGGAGTCTAGTTAGTTTTGATCATAATCTAATAAATTTACTCACCTCACTAATAAATATGGAAGTTCTCCTTTTCCCATGAATCTAATTGGTCTTAGTTAAATGTTGTTGTTAATTTCATTATTTTCCTTATGTGTTGATCCGTTATCCTTCTCCTAGCGAATCAAAATAAATAAATAAATAAACAAGAATCCATCAAATCAGATGTAGACTAAGAAAAATGATCCAATACAAATTAATGAGATAATAATAAATATTAAATTATTTTGCTACATCTATGATAATACAATATAGAACAACAATCTAGTTTTCTACACCCTTGTATTAGTTTGACTTTATGTGATAAATGAATGGGATTTCTGACTTAAATTTTAATGCCTTTATTAAACATGATGTTTTCATTCCCTCACTTAATTATTGCACTTCTAGAATGAGCATATAACATATTTTTAACCTTTGGAAAGGTTGTAGACCCTTTGGAATTGTGAGACTAGGATGTGACGCACTAGGTGGTGTCATTCACGTTAACTCCTCAAGAACTAATTTTTTTTAATATTCAAGGTCTAGATAAATCTAGTAGAGGAGTTGGGAGACTTGGTGGGTGCTTGTCTTCCCTATAGTCTTGTGGCCACAAGCATGTCAAATTATGGTATACTTAATTAGACATAGGAATATAAATTATTCCATTCCTAGCTCACTAGGTGTCGTGAGATGCCCAAGGTAGGTGCCTAAAGGTAGATGAAAACCTCAATTTACATGATACATCCTCTTTGCATAGTCCATGATCTATGTGCTTCATTGAAGGGTAGGGCCACTCCATAAAGGAGGTGTGTGAAAGAGACTGCCAGGTCTGTGGTTGGTGGAAAAATGTTCCAATGATACTCTTCTCTCCCCATCATGGTTACATAGATATATATATATATATATATATATATATATATATAGATTTATAATATATATATATATATAATAATATATCCATAAAGATTTTGAAGTGGAGAAATAACAAAATAGATTAATAACCAGCCCATAATGAGTATGAAACTAGTAAAAACCAGCATGAAACTAGTTTAGAACCAACATGAAGACAAAAATAGAGATCACGAGGAACCTTCTATCTTTACACTAAAATCAAATCTTACTATAAGTATTATATTGAGTTTATATGATATAATCAATATCAATTTGTAAAGAATGGAATCAATACAAAATTTAGTTGTTATAAATCATTATTATGATTATTGTATGACATTTGGATACACTAAATTTTAATTTGCAAAATGGAAAATGAAAATAAAGAATCTTACCTTCCTCTTTATTGATAATGAATGGTAAATGATTTGGTGGTTAAGTAAGAAATTTTAGATATGTATGATGATGTAAGTAGCACATATACTTTTGTTATTTTAAAAAATATATGACATATTTTCTTAACTTCTATTTCCACTTTAATTAAATGGGTTTTTATAGTCCCCACACCCCAAAGCCTAAAGTATATGTCTCTTATGAGTAAGTCCAAACAGGTGCAACCTATTTTGTTCCTAAATAATTACAAAGTAAGAAGAGGATGATGCTAAAAAATATCCAAAGAGATTAGGAATGGATGCAATATTATGTGTTACACCTGAGAAAACGTAGATGAACTTATATTTCAACAATTTGTAAGAGGAAAGAAAGAAAAGGTAGTAAAACCTACTATAAAATAATTTTCAAGTGCAACCATGCGTGTAGCTACCACATCCCTTGAAATTCCTTCCAAAGTAAGAGATGATCCTAAGGTAGTTGATACCACTCTAACTTTTTCATCACAATAGATTGCTACCACAACTTCCATTCAAGAAAATAAAGTTGAAACAATTAAAGTTGTGGAGTCGAAGAGAAGGAGACTTCTCATGAACAAATATTTAATGACTTGTTACATTGATTAGGTCAAGATGTTAGGGATTAAATTCTCCTACATGATGTCCATATAGCACCCACTCAAGTTAAATCAATAGAAGAACAAGGCTAGTGCCTAGTATTGCGTTAATAACCTATTATAGAAGAAAATACAATGTAAGAGGAGAAAAATATAGAGATGAAAGTAAATCAAACCACTAAGGTGGAAAAAAATTCATTAATGGAACCTCTCCAATCAGCCTTGGATGTAATTTAGAGGATAATTACAACTCATGAAGTTGTAGAAAGAATAGAAGAAATAATTCAAAATAAAGAAGAGTCAGTAAAGTAGTTAGATCCATCTAAGGAACCAGTAGTTGATGTTGAAATGTTGGAAGAAGCGATACAACTATCTCACACCCAAACCTTGTGTAAGAAAAATAGAATGTGGAAACCCCAAATGAGAACATTCGTGAGTCTAGTATCACCCTATTTGATTCACAAGAAATTTTGGTTACTCCAAGTGCTTCAAAAAAACAAACATAAGGAGAGGACAATACCCCAAGTGCAAGATGTTTGGGAACAAAAATCCCAAGCAATAATAATGTAAAGGTGAAACTAGAGGAAGTAGACATAAAAAGTGTCATCTCTTTGAGACCAAACAGGGTTCCTAAAAAGGCTAGATGTATGTCAAGAACTATGGTGGGGTCGCAAGAAATATTTTATGGATATTGTTACTCCACAAAGTGATCTCTTGATGGATGATGATACTCCTTCGACTATAAAAATACACAAGTACCATTTGGTAAACCGACCACTAAGGGTCTGAAGTATGAGGTCACATTGCTGATGTGATTCCTCTTCTAGAAAATAGATAAAGATAAGGAGAAAAAGAAGTAGCTAAAATAAAAAATTGACATCTTTTCAACCTTTGTACAAAAATTGGTGTAACCTCCTACTGATACTCAAGAATTAGTTATTTCCATAACTCTTGATGCATTGTTGATTTTGATAACTTAAGATGCAAGGGAGAGGATACAAATAATTGGGAAGAGGAATTGATCAGAAAAGGAAACAAGGTCCTAAAAAATGTAATTGATTTATATAACCATGTGTCATAAAAAGTGGAAAAAGAAGGAATTGTTCCCTCAAATTACAAATGAAGGAAATATCATAATGGTAGATCCATCAAATTAAGGATGGACATCTTAGGAGGTTGCGTATAAGAAAACTCCAAGACATTAGTGATAAAGAAGGGAAGTACATTGATGATATTGATTCTAAAATTGAGAAAATGCCTCCCATGTAGGATACTCACACCATAATGTATTTCATATGAGTTTGATATCATTTTATCCAAGAAAGAAATGGTATTTATTTATCATATTGGGCTTGGTGAAGATCCAATTCTAGAGATGTTTAAAAGATTGGATGCATACAGGGAAAAGTTAGAGGAACAAAGGAAGAGTGAGAAAATTATTCTTTACTCTCCTTAATTTTCTTCTTCTTTCTTATTCCCATATTCTTTTTCTTACCAAATTCATTATTATTTCAAAAAGAGGAAATAAGATCAAATGATTACATGTATGACAAATTTTTTTCCTATGAGCATGCATGGAATGATGACATGAAAATAAAAGATAAAACATTGCATCTTTGTAATGTTTGTGTGAGTGAACATTACATCTATGGATACTCTTTTCTCAGATTGACCTGCCAATATTTGTAGGAGATTAACTCATATTATCCCTCCTTCATTCAAGCTACCCTTTGGGTTCTCTCACCAAGTTTTAGGAATAAAAATAGTAGTAGGAGCTAGACACTTTATTTGTACGTGCCTCCTAGTCATTTCTAAGACCTGGTGATGAAATAGTGTTAGATCCATGCTCGGCTAAAAATGACACATCATCATTCTATCGATCTTTAAGAAATTTTATGTGAATTACTACCAGATCCATGGGGTGTAAAACTAGGAACCAACATGTGTAATATCTCAAATCCATATAAATCGAAAGCAGAGATAGAAAATGGTAAAAATATGAAAATTAAAACTACTTAAATATCAATCTAAACATCTAAAATGGAATGAAACTAAGAAAAATTTCTATTGGGATCTAATGTATACCTTCTACATAATGTTATACAAAAAATAATAATTGTTAAGTTACTAATCCCTTCAACTTCTACTCGTACATTAAGAGGTTTAACCTATTATCTCTCTATCATTATAGGGAACTATATATTATAAAATTTGTCTAATTTGAAATATGTGTAATACAAGAGGTTTTCACAAATATACAAATTATATCCATGTCATCTTTCTAATTCATTTTACACTCCAAAACTTTCACATACTTATATAGTTGTCTTATCCTAAGATAAAAGTTACTTCAATGATTTAGAAAGTTACCTTTGTAGTCTCTTCTAAAAGGATGAATGTGGCTTACATTATGCTTTGTGATAATTTGTTTACATTTGGAATAGAGGATATCATTTACTAATTTTCATTTCTCTATGCACTACTTAACTTCCCTTTCGGGTTTATGAACAAGTATACTTTCCAACATACCAACTTTTTACGGAGTTTTCAATATTTCTCAACTCCATCATAGATCTGCGCTTGTAGGTTTTCAATCTATGTGGGCCAACTTATAGATATAAAAAAGAATTATGTAATATATATTTTGACTAAAATATATATTACCTACTGATAAAATTGTGGTGTTTCTTGCCCTCATGAATTTTTCTAAGGTTGTTTGGTCTACTCTATCTATTTCAACTAATTGTTAGGGATGAATGGTGGAGGTGGCATTATCAATGTTACCTTAATTTTGTATAGAAGTGTGTGTGGGAGAATAAACCTTGGTTTTTCTTTAGTTCCTTTGTAGTTGGTAGAATTACTTCTAGGTTTGCCTTGTATGTATTCCAATTTATAAATGCTTCATTTATTCTCATGAAGTATATTTGTAATTACAAAAATTATTACATTAGTTAATTCAATTCATTATCCTTATCATTGTTAAAATATTGATCGGGAAAAATAATGGCACTTTAGATTTCCTAAATTAAATTTTCCACTTATCCCACATTCATTGTGTCTAAATTCTTGCAAATGTATTATGCAAAGTGTATTATGTTCCCATTCTCAAAATATCTTCATAGCATTATATTGAGATTAAAAGGATGTCTACAATGAATTCTCTATCTATTTTAAATTTTTCCCTATTAGAATTTGAGCTTACATTTTATTTCTCATGTCTATTTCATTCTTATTTTCCATTGTGGTAGATTATAAGTGCATATTTTAATCCATAAGTTCAAACGTCAATTGTTTAGCTTGATCTTTGGTATTCTATAACATGGTAACATATTATTGTAGTATCAACCCAACATATTTGATTTATTTTTCACATTATCTACTTGCACCTTTATTTTATTTTCCACCTCATTATCATTATAATTGTACACTACCTTTACTACCAACATAATTAAATGTATTTACTCACACATTACTTTTTTCACATATAGTATCAGTGACAAGTTTTGGACAATTTTTTGCAATTTCCAATTTTAGATAATCCAGTTCCTATAACATATTTTCTTTTTTAGCGGATTTGTAGCATGGAAACCCCAATATTTTCTTATAGCTAGTGCATTCCTTCTATCTATGTTTGTAGTGGTAAGCGATCCAAATCAACCTTGACTATGCTAATTGTAGTCTATGAAATTATAGCTTGTGTACTTTTTTGTGTGAGATAGGGAGCTAGTGTTTGAAAATTAGATGAAGGAAGGACTAACATATTCCTTTATATTTCGTAATTGTTTGCATTTCTCACAAAAACATTTTCCTATCCTCTTCTTGAGTTTCTTCTCATAGTACCTTCTCTAAAGTGAATGTTCCTTCTTTTATGATAATTTTTATTATTTGCAGCTATTCATAAGAAATGTCTATTTGTGACATGATTTTTGGTTGTTTAAACCTAATGTCTTTTCTCTTCTACGTTACTTATTTGAGCTTCTACTTCTACTTTTGGATCGGCTTCCACAATTTTTGTGTCTCTTTGTCATTTTTGGCTTACTATTATTTGATTGCTCTAGCTTATTGTAATTATATCATATTCTTTCCTCTTTTTCCCTCTTCTTTCTCTATTTTCTCTTCCTATATCTTTGTACTCTCTTATTCTTATTTTTCCTTCTCCTATGCTTCCTTCTTGACCTTTTCTTTGACTTCTACTTTTTAGTTTTCTTCTTGTTTCCTCTTCTTTTTGTATCCTACATTCTTCATTGGCCTCATTTTCGTATCCTACTCCATTGATATATTTTCTTATTCCTCTTCCTACTCCATGTTATTTCACTCTACCTTGTCCTCTTGTGATTTAAGAGATTTGGCTCTAAGCAATTCTACATTTTTTTCTTTTTGTACAATTATTTTTTTCTTTGGTTATGATTGTGTCCTATTCTTTTGATCTATAAACTCTTCAACTTTGGCATTATCCACGAGAATCAAAAATAAATGATGTTGTTCTAATTTCTATTTGAAAATGACAAAGATATCTAGTGAATAAATTATGCTTATGCTTAGAATCCACAATTGCGGAAAGGAAATAATTCAAGCTCATAAAAAATAACAAGTTTTATCGTGGAAACCTCCCGGAGGAGGAAAAACCTAGTAACAAAGGGAAATTAATCTTTCTTCCCACTTTTATTGGCCAATTCAAAATAAAAGTACAAAATTTACAATAAGTATCGAAGAGAAGTAGATAATATCTCACACTTCCTCCCAAATACTTGTTTTCTCTGTCTCAACACTCCTTTCTTTACAAAAGACAATTCCATCACTAATAACTTCTTTCTCACTTGATTTCATGCTTAGATGATCCTATTCTCTTTTATAAACATGTATTTATAGACTTTCTCATGTCCTCTTGTGCACTAGAGAATGGGAAAGGTCATGGAGGAGAAGAGATACAGAGAACCTTCCAAATTCTAGGTTATTCATTTCATATTTTTTTTTCTATCTGAAAGAGCCATGACCGCCACTCAAAGAAGATCGGTGGTCCCAGGACCTCTACCTTGGTTGGCAAAGGTTTTGTAATTTGTCTCTCGTATAGAGTGGTGGTCATGTTACTAAAAATATAGAACCTTCATGTGTTATTTTTCCTTCTTTGTGTGGTGATTTGATGAAGTAGAGTCATTTTGGATCCTTATGGATCACACCTCCCCTTCTTAGGAATATTTTGGTCCCAAAAATATTAGTGGGGAGTAGATGAAGAAATAATTCCCTCACTTACTCCTTCAAGTACCCTTAGGCATGTCTTTGTGTCTTTCCTTTCAGTCTAATCTGCCAAGACTCTATAGACCTCTCCTAGTCTCTCTAACCTTCTATTGCAACACTAAATCCTCCTCCAATTCACATCATGAGTCCAAGAAACAATCCTTAATTGAATGTAGAAATTATAGTCCTTCATCTTCATCTAGCATGGATGGCTCATATAGGTGCAAGTTCTCAGAGTTTACTATAGAATACATCCTCATACATGATGGCAAGTCAAGTCGAAAAGAATTTTCTCCAACCTTCTCCAATATGGTGAAGGGCCCATATCGTAGTGGCTTGAGCTTCCGTGCTTGACCTTGTAGTATCTCCTTTCTCAAGTAAAGCCAAACTCTATCTCCAATATGAAGCTTATGTTCTCTCCTATGCTAATAATGCCTAGCTTTGTAGTTGGCTTGAGATTTCTCTAGTTGTTCTTTGACTTTGAGATGGATTTTTCAGATCTTATAAATAAATTTGTTTTCTCTAGTCACCTCTATGTCTCATGTCTCCTCCTCATCCTCTTTGCCCTAACTGCTATGTCTGGGGATTTGTAGGTAGATATCCCAAGTATGCTTCAAAGCTGTGACTTCATAGTGGATGTGTGTACTACCTGGTTATAGGAATGTTGAATGTAGGATAAGGACTCATCCCAATTCCTTGGGTATTCATTGTTATACCAAAGTCTTTTCGCCACTTATTTTTTTCCATCTTTACGTGGATGCAAAGTTATGTTCCTCTATAACTGGTATCCATCTTGTCCCACAAAGTAGTCCAAAACTTCCCCAAGAACATGGAATCTCTATAGAAACAATAGACTTTGGAAAACCAAAATGCACCCATATATTAGCAAAGAAAATATCTATTGCCTCATGTGCTTTTATTTTCTTTTTACATGCCATAAGAATACACATCTTACTGAATCTATCAACAAAAACATAGAGATAGTCATGGCCATGTTTAGACATAGGTAATCCTCCTACAAAATACATAGAAATGTCCTCCCATGGATGAGTAGGTATTGGAAAAGGCATATAAAAATCCTCCTTCCTAGTCTTAGGCTTGTTATTATAACAAATTTTACATCCACGTATAAATTTTGATACTTCTTCTTACATATTGGGCTAATACATGTACCTTTACAAGTGGGCTATGGTCTTACCAACAAAAATTTTTTTGCTACTTTTGAGGTATGTACTTCCCTCATCAATAGAATTCTTTCTTCTTTATGTAAGTAAAGCTTCCCCCATTAGTAAAGTAGCCCATCCTTGAGATAACAATCTTCAATCCATGTACTTTTAGTCCCTTGGGGTACTGCAACTACTGAAATGTCACCCCAAAGTCTATGTCTTGGGAATATACCTCTCTGAAAGCTTCCTTTGTGAAGGAATCAATTTGAGAGATAGTGGCCAAACAGGAAAAATTCTCCTATGTGGGCGGCCTAGACAACATGTCTGCCACTAATTTTGTACTACCCTTCTTGTATTTGATCACCAGATGGAATTACTAAAGGAACCCCATCCATTTGTAGTGTCTTTCCTGCTGCAATTTAGACTATGCTTGTAAATACTAGAGAGGTTTGTGGTCAGTGTGCACAATAGTTTCTTTACCCAATAAATAATGCTTCCATTTTTTAATTACCTAAACTAGTGCATAAATTTCCTTATCATATACTAAATATCCTTTAATTGCTGAAGTGAAAGTTTTAGAATGATAACATATGGGTTTACCTCCTTAAAGAAACACTGTGCCCATGGTGTAATCATTGGAATCTATCTCTACCTCAAAAGGATGCTACAAATTAGGAAGAGAAAGTACAAGAGCATGACTAATCTTGTATTTCAATAACTCAAAGGATTTGTCTTATTCCTTACCCCAGTCAAAAAACTTAATGTTATCCAAAATAAGCCCCTTGTTTATTTTCAACTAACTTTCCTTCATCCTTCCTTCTTTTGTGCCTCAATCAATTTTTTTCCACTTTTTAGGAACTCAAAATTATCTGGAAATGGCTTCATCAGATAGAGAATTTTCTCACCTTTCTAGAAAGGTAAAATTTTCCTTCTAACTCGCTTGTATTTTTCAAGTTATGGCTCGGAAGAGTTTTTGAGGGAAATTTTCCCTGGGAAGGCCTGCAACCAATAAGAATGCACCATGTGGTAGGGTGGAATGGTGGGTCAATGGAGGTAAGATGGAAAAATCACCTAGGAGTGGGTGGGGCACAAAGGAAAACTTTTTCCCGCAAGCCCACGAAGGAAAAGAAATGGCTTGAGGCCCACACCGAGCAAAGAGGATACGACACGTGTCCAGTCGGAGGTGGAAGTCGGAGGGGTGGAGTAAATTTTGGATTTTTGCCAAAATAGAAAAGGGAAAAAGTAAAAAACTAGCCCCGCAGCCCGCCAAGAAGAAGGAAAAGAAATGGCTTAAGGCCCGTGCCTAATGAGGAAGCGCCACATGGTAGAAAAGGTTGGACTAGTGGGGGTAAGTTGAATTTTTTTCCAAAAATGGCGCAAAGGAAAATCTTGGCCCACGGGCCCATGGTGGAGAAAAAGAAATTCGCAAAGGCCGTGGAACAACCGGATGATGACACGTGTCCAGTCATGGCAGGGGGTGGAGGTGTGAAAGGATTTGGTGAAATTTTCCAAAGTGTTCAAAATGGTGCAAAGGAAATTTTTTGCCGTGGGCCTGTAGAGGAAAGAAATTTGATTAAGGCCCATACCAAATCAAAGTGTGCCATGTGGCAGCAGAGTGGCGGGGCATGGAGAAATTTTGGAATTTTTTCTAAAATTAAAAAAAGTAAAATGGCCATTTGAACTTGTAGACAAATGAGGAAGTGCCACGTGGCAGCGGAGTGGGAGGGCATGGAGCTTTTTGGGGAATTTTTCCCAAATTCAAAAACCGGGAAATTTTTTTGGTTTCAATTTATTGACCAAATTTTGCCCAGTTCTACCCTAAATCTTCAAGAGGGCATATATTTTGATCCAGAGCTCAATTTTCCTTTATTTTAGTGTCATTGGAAAGCTATTGAAGTCTGTGTACATGATGGAATCTATAATTTGTTTTCGGTGGAGTCTAGTGAGAGAAAAATTAAAAAGACACCATTGGCATGGGAAAAGAGCATAACCGACATTCAACCACCATTTTTATGCATTATGGCTTCCATTCTTCTCCAAAGCATGGTCAAAAATATTGGGAATTAACTTTTAAGGGTAACCATGCTATTTTGATGGATTTTGTTGGTGGTTGAATCATTCATTTCAATTTTCCCACATTTCTCTTTCCTGAACTCAGTTTTTCATTGTTAAAAGCTAGATTTGCCTCATTCGTAAAGGGTTGGACTTTTTTATGTTTTGCAGGCTCCCTCCTTCACCTTGGCAAGTGAATTTGTGGAATATCAGACCTTTTTAGGACTACAACATGTTTTACCTCCTTGATGTTGTAATGCACTATATTTAAAAATGGAAATGACAATGCAAGCTCTATGAATGAATTTTCAATCCTTTCTTGTGTTGTTTGCTCTATCCTGATCCTTCATTACAATTTTAGTAATTTTTGCATGATTTGTGTTGCATTTTTATAATCTATGTCAATCTACAAAAATAGATGTTCACCACTCCTTTGGTGTATCACCTTGTCAGTTTAGTTTTATCTTCTTTTCTTTCTATCCTTGTCTCCTTGGCAGAATTAGAGTAGAATTTTGAGTTAAACCTATAAAATTTTCATGCATACATCTAATCAAAGGAGTAGAGGAACCAACCTTCAATCTGGAGAGATTTTTTCCCTTTTTGCAAGTCCCACACTTGGGGAAAAGATTCCATGTTGTGTAATCACACTAAATGACCCATTTCTCACTTGTAGATTTGAAGGTCATTTAGGGGGTGCTGCTGATTTACACTAATAGTTTTGGCATGCCCAGTGGGACCTTAGAGGTCTTCATCTTCATTACAACAAAGTTGATGTGCATTTTTTGTAAGTTTCTTGCTTAAAAAGAGCCCTGATTTACACATCTAATGACTCCAAAGGGATAAAATCAACTAGTTTCAGCAATCCAAGTCTGAAGATTCATGAGAAGGATCCAAACAAGGTCAAGGGCTAGAGAAGAGGGATTTTTTGAGTACCTACAATTATCCCCAGGAAGAAGAGAGAGGGGAAGAAGAATTCAAAGGTCTCCATCTCCACCAAACAAAACTCTATCAACTCCTCCACCTGGTAGACCTTTCACCTAATCAACAAGGGTTCTCAGGCCAATCAGAATGGCACAACCCAACCCTTATGTCAACTTCACTGGTAGCAGCCCACTTTCTCTCAATGCAAAAAACCTAGTTCTAGTTGCAACATTAAAGAACATCCCATACTTTATTGGGGAAAATCAGACCACTCCTGGTGATCATGTCAAAGACATTGCTAATGTTTGTGTAATCCATGAGATTGTTGAGATGCAAATTAATGTCAAATTTTTGGCATCTTCATTTAGAGGGAAAGCCTTGAAATGGTTTAGGAGTCTTGGGGTAGGCTCTATCCAAAATTGGAACCACTTGTGCATATCTCTCCATGATCAGTTTGGAGAAAAGGGAGATAATTTGTCACTATTGGAACAACTGAAAACTATCAAGGGATCTCCTCATGAGCAAAGCTAATGAGACTTCAATTTCATATTTCAAAGGACATGGGATAGAATCCCGGTGTGACAAGAAAGCCAACGGCTGAAGTTTCTTTCTTATAC
Organism: Taxus wallichiana var. yunnanensis; assembly: GCA_018340775.1. NCBI lineage: Eukaryota > Viridiplantae > Streptophyta > Pinopsida > Cupressales > Taxaceae > Taxus > Taxus wallichiana. Next base: position 629,408,730 of record CM031235.1, read on the forward strand.
TATCTCAAATCTTTAAATTATGATATTTCTATGTTAATCCAATCCATGGGAGGTGCAAATATACCTGCAGCTTATAGCATCACCATTAGGGCTAAGAATTGTTTGATCCAAGTTGGTAAATTGGTGCCTAGGCCTCCTATGCCCTTATATCCAAACTTAGAAATCCCAAGCACTAGTCAAGAACCTACTTTAGCTCCTATTCCCACTCCTAGAAATCAGAGTTCAAATGAAACTTCTACTTCATCCTCTAGTGCCTCAAATGAACTTCAAGAAGTCATGAAACAATTAAAAAATTTAGGAAATGAGCTGGTTACACTCAAGAGGAAGAAAGCCCAAATTTTTAGACCTTCTTATCGGTCTTAAACTCAGCCTAATATGCAACCATATCAGCCTAATAGGCCACCCAATCTAGCTAAAAATCAAAATCAAGTAAGGCCTCCTGCTAATAGACCATTTCCGCCCTATAACCCCAATGTTACATCTACCTCTAAAGCCTTAGTGCCAATGCAAAATAATATAGCTCAAGAGTATGATTGGTGTTTCCCATGCAATGAACCTCACAACCAGTCTATGTGCTTCAATGGTGCTTTGAACTAAGCTTTGATGGTGACAAAAATTGGCGTAGAGAGTGAGGTGAGTCAAGAAACAAACCAACAAAAGGAACATCTCAAAAAATACAACTCCAAATGAGACTACACTTGTGAATTGTGAGCTGAATTTTTTTGGTATGAATCAAACAATTTCTCAGAATGTAGCAGCTAACACATGGTCAAAGAAGGGGAATATTGGTGAAGGGAAGTCATTAGCTCTAGGTGATCCATAACCTTCCATCACTCCACAAATTGTTGGCAAGAAAAATGTAGTTCCAAATGTACAAGGACAACCCAAGCCACCTTCTATACCAACTCAAATGCCAGTTGTTACAGCCCATGTACAAGAAAAGAATGTGTAGGCTAAGGGGCAACAAAGAGATGTTTCATACCCATTTAACATCATTGAACAAATGAAGAAGACAAATGTGAATATATCTATGTGGGAATCACTATCCATCCGAGGCCAAAGGGATCTACTACAAGCTGCCATGAAGAATTGGTCAACTTCAAATCAATAATCTCATATACAAGAGAGGGTACTCACAAATTTTGGTCAACTTCTATGTTTCATTGATCATTGGGGATAAAGTAGTACATAATTGTATGATTGATTTTGGGGCAAGTAGTTCTATGATGCCCAAGAAAATAGCTGATCATTTAGGCCTCAATATGAAGTCACATCTAGGGGGGGTGGTGCAACTAGATGGGACAACAGTAACAAAAGTTGGGTTAATTAAAGATTTGAGCCTCACTTTGCATGCATGCCCCAATGTCACTGTTTTGCAAGATGTGTTAGTGATAGATTTACCACCACTTTTTGCCCTATGTTTGTCAAGGATTTCACAACTAGAATTGGAGGCTATTTATCTGTTGATTGGTCACACATGTTGTTTTAGACCAGATATGGAACTAAGGCCACAATCAGGTCTGAACCTATTGCAAAATTTCACATTGAGCCTCATACTCCAAGCCCAATCAATGCCAATTGTTTAGCATTTGATCAAGAGGATTATCCAGAACAAATGAAGCGATACTAAATTTGGAAGCATCCTAGATTTGACTCTTGATGAATGGGACAAGCAAGGTACATGCTTTTATCCCTACAAGAAAATAGAGGAATCTAAACTAGGAATTTATTACATGCATGAATAAAATCAGCCTATTCCTAGCATCACCAAGCCATACCATAAAGATGGCAATGAGATATGACATCTATTCTCTCGATGGATCAAGAAGTAGACAAGGTGTAGGGGGAGAGTTATTCTTGTTTCACCTCAAGGCATTAAGTATTATTCAGCTTTTAGACTTCAGTTTGCATGTTCTTACAACACTACTGAATATGAATCTTTGATACATGGATTACATTAGTCAAGAAAGAGAGGTATCAAAAACTTACAAGTCTTTGGTGACATTAAGATGATTGTTAATCAAGTTAAAGGACAACATGTTGCCAAAAATTACCTTCAAGAGTTATAAGAATAGCGTGTGGGACCTCACTAAGGATTTTGAAGGCTTTGGCATCAACTCCATCCCTAGGAAAGAAAACCAAGCTACTGATAGGCTTGTAGCGAGTTGGAAAAGCCTTTGATGTTGTGGAGAGTATTAAGGAAGACAAAGTGCAGCCAAACATTCATGTGATTGTAAGGCCATTAGTGCACTGGACAATAATGTAAGTTGGAAAGTGTTTGAAAGTGACCAAAAATCATCAATTTCTTATAAGAAGAAGCTGAGTTCTCAGCCAAAAATCAAGAAAAATTAGAAAAAAATATGGTGATCAAGTGGTACAGCTGAGAACCAACAAACTACCAAAAGGACTTGTCACTTTGGAGTCCATCTTTAATCCTAACGATCAATTTAGGAAGGAGAAAGCAAACATCCAAGTCATTGGAGAAGATTCAGTGCCCATCTTTGTGGGAGAAGGAAAATCACTTCAAATTGGTAAAGTGGAAACCAAACAAGAAAGGTATGAGTTCATGCAACTTTGCCAAGAGTTCCCAGATATATTTTGTTGGAGCTATGAAGACTTGAGAGGTTTCAATCCCAAGCTTACTCAGCACACAATTGAATTATATCCAAGTGCTAAACCCATGAGGAAAAAAACAAAACTGGTCAATCCACAAATGGATCCTCTCATGAAGAAGGAATTGAATAAGTTAATAGAGGCAATTATCATATTTCCCATCAAGCATTCAAGTTGGGTTGCAAACTTGGTTCCAATTAGAAAGAAGAGTTGAGAAATCAGATTGTGTGTAGACTTTAGAGATTTGAATAGAGAATCCCTCAAGGATCATTACCCACTTCCTTCTATGGAGCATATTTTGCAAGTTGTTACTAGCTCTGAGAGGTTTTCATTGCTAGATGGTTATTCAGGGTATAATCAGTTCAAAACAGCCTTCACCACCAAATGGGGAACCTATGCATATAGGAAAATGCCATTTTGGTTGTCTAACACTAGAGCTACCTTCCAAAGAGCAATGGATATGGCATTCAAGAGATTGATCAACAAAATAGTGCTGATATACCTAGATGATATTACTATATTTTCTAAAAGTGCAGCAGATCATCTCTTTCATTTGAGACAAGTGTTCCAAAGATGTAGAAGATTTGGGGCATCCTTGAATCCCAAAAAATGTATTTTCCTAGCTCATGAAGGAAATATCCTAGGCCACATTGTTTCCAAAGAGGGATTAGTAATTGATCTAGAGAGGGTTGAAGCAATAAAAGCACTGCCATTACCAAGTCACAAGAAGGCCCTTCAAAGTTTCTTGGGAAGAATCAATTTTGTTTGAAGGTTTGTTCTAGACTTTGCAACCCTTGTCAAGCCAATAACTAAGATGTTGAAGAAAAGTATGGCTTTCAAATGGACAAATGAAGTTAAGGAAAATTTTGAGGCAATCAAAGAGGCTATCTCACAAGCTCCAACTCTCATTAACCCAGATTTCTCTAAATATTTTATCCTTTATGCATTTGGCGGTATGATATAATTTCTGCAATTTTAGTATAGCGAGAACAAAGAAAATGTAGAGAAACCAATTGCCTTCTTTAGCCAAATCTTGGAGGACTATGAGGTGAGATATTCCTTCATTGAGAAGCATTTTATTGTAGTGATTAGGAGCTTGAATAAATTTAAGCATCTAGTTTCAAACAACAAGGTTCAATTTGTTGGTTTCTCATGTGGGAGTTAAGGACTTCCTCCTCAACAAAACCTAAATGAAAAACATGCGGGGTGGATTACTCGTGTCATGGATTATGAAATTGAGATCAAATTCACCAAGTTGGTCTGAGGAAATGGATTGTGTGAGTAGCTGGTCTTGAGAAAATCAATAGAAGCAAGCAATGGGGAGGATGTTGTTTTGGCGTTGCAAGAAAACCAAGAACAAAGAGGTGTTCAAGAAGAGAATGGTGGTATACTCACTCCTTGTTAGACCCAAGACATAATGCAATTCTTACAAACAAGCCTATGCCCTCAAGAGATGAACAAAACCAAGAGAAGACACTTCAGATTCTAGGCTATTCCATATGCACTTGTTGATGGTGTCTTGTTCAAAAAGGTTATAAATGGAGTGTTTTGAGATGCATTGGGATGAATCAAATTAAGAGAATGTTAGAAGAGTCTCATGGTGGATCAGTCGGGGTCATTTTTCTCCAAGAGTGACAGCCCTAAAGATTATGAAGGCTGGCTATTATTGGCCCAAGGTGTTCAATGATTGCTATGCGTGGATCAAGAGGTGCAAAAATTGTGCATTCTTCATAGGAAAGGAAAGATTAGCAGCCCTTCCATTGCACCCAATTTTAGTTGACCAGCCATTCATGCAATGGGGTTTGGACTTCATTGGAGTCATTAACCCAAAATCAAGCCAAGGACACAAGTGGATTCTAATAGCAACATACTACTTCACCAAATGGACTGAGGTGGTGGCACTCAAAGAGGAAAATGAATCTAGCATTCTAGACTTCTATGAGGGGATAGTAACCATATTTGGTATACTTGCCACTATAATATCAGATAATGCATTGGAATTCATAGGATCAAAGGTAATTAAATGGGCTATTAAGAATGGGATCTATCTAAGCACTTCATCAAATTATTACCCTCAAGGTAATGGCCAAGTTGAGTCTACCAACAAGAACCTATTAAAGATCATCAAGAGGACTCTTGATGAAAATCGAGGACTTGGCACACTAAACTTAAATTAGCCTTATGGGCTGATAGGATAACTCCCTAAGAGATCCACTAGTAACTCTCCATTCAGACTTGTTTATGGAAGAGAGGAAATCTTGCCTATGTCACTTGAGTTGCCAACGTTGGAACTCATTAAGCAATTGGAGTTGTTGGAGTTTGAACCCATGGAGGTTAGATATGTAGAATTGATGAAACTCCAAGAAATCGAGAGCATGCAGCCCAAACATTGGAGAAGGACCAAGCCTTGATCAAGAGAACATTTGATAGGAAAGCTAAGGCTAGAACCATCCAAGTTGGAGATTTAGTGTTGAAATGGGATTCAGACTGAGAAAAGTGAGGAAGGCATTCAAAGTTTTGTGCCATTTGGAGTGGCCCCTACATGGTCACAAAATGTAAGAACAACAATTCCTTCCAATTGTCTACATTGGATGGTGAAGAACTGCATATTCTAGTTAATGGAATCCATCTAAAGCATTGCTACTAGAAGGAAACTCCTCACCTTGTACATATTAGCTTAGATTTTCATTCCTCCAAGTGCTTGTGCACATTGTTTTGTTGTAGCTTAGTTTTACATTTTCCTAAGTGTTTTGGCACAAGCTTTGTTGTCCCAAGGATGCATCTTTGTAGGCCATGTTCTAGATCAAGTAATGTTCTACTCTCACAATCTTCTTTCTAGAAATTTTCTAATGAGTTGAGAGTACCAAGTAGTTAAGTTGATGACTCCATGCCCAATGGATGCTTCAAAGGCCACTAATCATTCATCCAACAGGCGGATGACCCCCCTGAGTCGCCAAAATTGTTATCCAAAATAAGCCCTTTGTTTATTTTTGACTAACTTTCCTTCATCCTTCCTTCTTTTATTCCTTAGTCAAATTTTTCCACTTTTCAAGCACTCAAAATTATCTAGAAATGGCTTCATCAGATAGAGAATTTTCTCACCTTTTCAAAAGGTAAAATTTTCCTTCTAACTCCTTGTATTTTTCAAGTTATGGCTTGGCGGAGTTTTTGAGGGAAATTTTCCCTGGGAAGGCCCACAACCAATAGGAATGTGCCACATGGTAGGGCGGAATGGCTAGTCGGTGGAGGTAAGTTCGAAAAATCGTTAAGGAGTGGGCAAGGGTGCAAAGGAAATTTTTTTCCTGTGGGCCCACGGAGAAAAATAAATGGCTTAAGGCTTGCGCCGAACAAAGAGGATGTGACACGTGTCCATTTGGAGGTAGAAGTCGAAGGGATGGAGTAAATTTTGGATTTTTGCCAAAATAACAAAGGGTGAAAAGGAAAAAAATGGCCCGCAGCCCACCAAGAAGAAGGAAAAGAAATGGCTTAAGGCCCGTGCCCAATGAGGAAGTGCCATGTGGCGGTGGTGGTTGGACCGGCGGGGTAAGTTGAAAAAATTTCCAAAAATGGTGCAAAGGAAAATCTTGGCCCACGAGCCCGTAGTGGAGGAAAATAAATTTGCAAAGGCCCATGGACCAACCGGAGGATGAAAGGTTTCCAGTCGTGGTAGGGGGTGGAGGCATGGAAAGATTTGGTGAAATTTTCCAAAGTGTTCAAAATGGCACAAAGGAAAATTTTTTTTTATGAGCTGCAGAGGAAAGAAAGTTGATTAAGGCCTACGCCAAATCAAAGTGTGCCACATGGTAGTGGAGTGGCGGGGCACGGAGAAATTTTGGAATTTTTTTCTAAAATTCAAAAAAAGGTAAAATAACCATTTGAACCCGCAGACGAATGAGGAAGCACCACGTGGTAGTGGAGCGCGGGCATGGAGCTTTTGGGTAGTTTTTCACAAATTCAAAAAAGGGGAAAAAATTAGGTTTCGCCCACTTGACCGATTTTTGACCCGGTTTTGCCCTAAATCTTGAGATTGGCATATCTTTTGATCCAAAACTCGCTTTTTCTCAAGTTTGGTGTCATTGGAAATATATTGAAGTCCTCTACATGATAGAATCTTAAATTTTGTTTTTTGGTGGAGTTTAGTGAGAGAAAAATGAAAAAACACCTTTGGCATGGGAAAAGAGCAGAACCGACATTCAACCACCATTTTTAATGCAGTATGGCTTCCATTCTTCTCCAGCATGGTCGAAAATCTTGGGGAATAAAATTTTAAGGGTAACCATGCTATTTTGATGGATCTGGTCGGTGGTTGAATCATTCATTTCAATTTTCCCACGTTTCTCCTTCCTGAACTTAGTTTTTCATTGTTAAAAGCTAGATTTGGCTCATTTGTAAAGGGTTGGATGTTTTTTATGTTCTGCAGGCTCCCTCCTTCACCCTGGCAAGTGAATTTGTGGAATATCAAACCTTTTTAGGACTAAAACATGTTTTACCTCCTTACTATTGTAATGCACTGTATTTAAAAATGGAAATGACAATGCAAGCTTTGTGAATGAATTTTCAATCCTTTCTTGTGTTGTTTGCTCTATCCTGATCCTTCATTACAATTTTACCAATTTGTGCATGATTTTGTTGCATTTTTATAATCTGTATCAATCTGCAGAAATATATGTTCACCACTCCTTTGGTGTATCACCTTGTCAGTTTAGTTTTATCTTCTTTTCTTTCTATCCTTGTCTCCTTGGTAGAATTAGAGTTAAACCTCTGCAAATTTCATGCATACATTTGATCGAGGAGTAGAGGAACCAGCCTTCAATATGGAGATTTTTTTCCCTTTTTACAAGTCCCATAGTTGGGAAAAGATTCCATGTTGTGCAATCACACTAAATGGCCCATTTCTCACTGCAGATTTGAAGGTCATTTAGGGGTCTGTTGATTTGCACTAAAACTTAATTTTTACATCCACTATGTGTAGAGGTATTGCAATCATAGAGAATCCTAGAATGAACTTCCACATGTACTTGTACTAATCCCATAAGAATCCTAGTCTCTTTGGCTCTTGTTGGTTTTGGTCAATTAGTGATGGCTTCCACTTCTTTGGATCCACTCTAGCTCTCCTCCTCCAACCATGTGCCCAAGATAGACAAGTGACTATTTGGAAAATCCACATTTCTTCATATTACAAAGCAATTGTTTCTCCCTAAGAACTTGAAAGACTTGTTGTAAATGAGTTAGATGTTCTTCCCATGTGGCACTAAAAATCAAGATATCATATTGATATATAGTGAAACATGAATCTATGAAATCCACAAAAATCATTCATCAATCTCATAAATGTAGTGGGTTCATTTCATAACTCAAAAGGAAGTACTAACCATTCATACAAACCCTGTTTTGTCTTGAAGGTAGTTTTCCATATATCCTCCTCCTTCATTCTAACTTGGTGATAACTGGACTTGAGATCTAATTTCATGAATAATTTGGCATGCTGAAGTTGGTCCAAGAGATTATCTATGTAGGGAAGTGGATATTTTTCTTTATGGTGATCTTGTTCAAAGCGTGGTAGTTGATGCACACTCTCCAAGAACCATACTTCTTTGGCACCATCAAAATAGTTGAACCACATGGTGAGGTGCTCAAAAATATCACCCCTTAGTATAGTAGTTCTGGAGTTTTTCTTTAATTTAGTACTCTCAAGAAAGGATTTCCTATACAACCCGATGTTTGGTAGAAGGGACTCGAAAATAGCTAAATCTCATGCTCTTCTTCCTATTTTGGTGGTAACCCACTAGGAGCCTAAAATAATTCCTAAAAATACTAAATAATACTATCCAAAAGGTTTTCTCTCGGTTAGAAATCTCTCAAACTTCTACCCCACTTTTTTATCCTTTAACAAAAGTAAACAAAATTGATTATGATTTTCTTAAATGAGTCTTTTTTATTGGTTAGAACTCACCATAGTAGCCGTGTTTTATGATGGTGTGTCTAGATGTTGTAGTTGACACCATCCTTGAACCATCTATACTGGATCATAAATATAGCATCCCGACATACAAGTAAGGAATCCCAAATACAACATCAAAAGCATCAAGTGGAATAATGTCATCTTCCAAAATATCAATATACTGGGAATTTATCCCAAACTTGACCCTACATCTTCTTGTTACCTAAATTTCAACACCCTTCTTCACCCAACCCAAAGGATAAGGGTGTGGATGATCGTAAGTATCAAGACCAAGATTCTTTACAACTACTTCAGAAATCAAGTTAGACTGAGAAACAATATCAACTAAAGCATTTACCTTAGTTCTCTTGATCTAGAATATTTTACTCGTCTTCTCTTCCTGGATGTCCATGTTGGTGGCCATGCATCTAAGCCTTTCTTCTACATCAGATTCATCTTCAATTTCCACCTCCCCTTATTTTTTACAGCTTTCATGGACTTCTTTGAGTCCTTGGTTTGTTTATTCGGATGTAACTATAGGTGTAACCTCAAACATGTAGTGTCAGTATGACCATTGATATCACAGTTCTTTAAAAAATTCATGGGATCTTTACAAGTATTTAAAGTAGTGGCAGTTTGTTTACCTTTCCCTTTCCAATTACCCTTGTTACTTGTTTTCTCATACTCTTTTTCTCGCTGATTTGTCAACTTATTTCCCTTGGCTCTTCTTCTCCTTGATTCTTTTCATCATTTATGTAGTATGTCCATGCAAACACACCTCATTGAGACCTTTAGGATTTGTGGAGATGACTTTTCTTGAAGCCGAGTGTGAAGTCCTCCCAAGTACTTAGTCGAAATATCCTCATCCTCCAAGTACATGTTTATCAACATGGCCTACCTCTCGAAACTATGTAGTATAGTCTTTCACACTTTGACCACTTCCTTGTCTAAAACACTTCCATTTAATCATTTGGTTAGTCTTGTGGCCAATAAGATGGAAGTTAGCTCTAAGTAATTATTTAAATTCCTACCAATATTTCACAATATGATGTTTCTTCTTTTCACGAGTGGTTAGATGGGTTTCCCACCAAACCAGAGCATGTCCCTCCATTGTGAGACATGAAAAGGTGATCCTATGCGCCTCGGTGACATTATGGATGCTAAAGTAGAATTCTAACTGTTTTAACCATTTATCAAGCAACTTTGCATCTACTTGTCCTTCAAATCTTTTAATCTCAACTTTTGTCTCAATTTTAAATGGAATATGATCAGATTTTACCTTTTCTCTTGCATTTGAAGTCTCTTCTTCATGCTCTTCCCCATAACTTTCCTTGTGGCGGTTCCTTCCTATGCCAAAATGTTTAGCTAAGCCCTAAACCATTAAATCCATGGAGTATTTGTTGAAAAATATGTCTTCTACAAATCAGAAGATATTCTTGCCTTCTAAACATCCTATCCATCATGGTCTCCAAAGCATCTCGATTCTATAGGCCAAGTTCTCTTGCTCCATTTGTCCCTAAATTATTTGTTTCCACTTCTTTGTAAAAATTTACGGATCACAAGGTAAAGCCTCTTCGCCTTTAGATCTCGTCACTGTCATACAAATCCAAGAATGAATACCAAAGTCCTAGATACTTGTTAGCTCTGATGCCAAAATGATATGTAAACTCTTCAACTTTGAAATTATCAACAAAATCACAAAATAAATGATGTTTTTCTAATTTCTATTAGAAAATGACAAAGATAGCTAGTGAATGAATTATGTTAATGCTTAGAATCCACAATTACAGGAAAGGAAATAATTTAAGATCATAAACACCAACAAGTTTTATAGTGGAAACCTCCTAGATGAGGAAAACCAGTCAGAATGGAAATTGCTCTTTCTTCGCACTTTTATTGGCCAATTCAAAATAAAGCAAGTACAAAATTTACAATAAGTATCAAAGAGAAGTAGATAATATCTCACACTTCCTCCCAAATACTCGTTTTCTCTATCTCAACACTCCTTTCTTCTACAAAATACAATTCCATCACTATGAACTTCTTTCTCACTTGCATCTGGGTTGTTCATTTCATATTTTTATTTTTAATCGAAAAGATAGAACTCGCATCTGTTATTTTCCCTTCTTCATGATGACTTATTTGATGAAGTAGAGTCATTGTGGATACCTATGGATAACCTTATTTATACATGTTTTCTTATACTATTGAAGTTATTCTACGCACATTTTTTTGTGTGGTTTCTCAATTTTATGTTTCAACCAATTGTGCCTTGATGATTATGAGCTCTACATCTACTTGTCTTAGTTGTGTAGTCCTTTTGTCCATTGTTCACAAAGGATTTCTCACAACTTGTGGAGATGGAGGAGGGGAAGGTATACTCAGTGTGAGTTTGATACTTATATGCTCCTTTGTATTTTGTCTCATTTTTGATCTTTTATCTCTCTCATCTGAAAATATCTCCATTTTTTGTGTGTTGTAGGTTGTGGTTCTTGCATTTCCTCCTACATTATCAAAGGGATTTTCGTGTCTTTACTCCCCAACCTAGAAGTGTGTTTTCTTCTCTTATTTCAATTCACAATAATCTTAATGGATGTACCTCAATCCTTACTTTTTGTGAATCATGGATATGATTTATTATTATTATATTTATGCATTCATTCCTTGTTCTCAAAACCCTTGATTTATGTTTTGGATGAGTTAATCTTATGTAAAGTTCTCATACCCTAAACTAACCATGTGAGGTTTAGGCATGGGTTGGATTTGAAATCTTTAATTTTCTTTAATATTTTAGTTTTCAAATTCATCCATTACTATTGCCTTCGAAGTGTACCATACTGTTCATCTAGGAGATAGATCTTGGTGTCCATCTTTGTGATTGTCATTTCCATAAGTTTTTCCTTATCAACCTTCATATGTTTAAAACCCACCGTGGTGAGCTAGTTGGGAAATTTGGGATCTATCTTGACCCTTGGTGAGGATCTATGGGATTCCATAGTGGCATGTTTCTTACATTTTTATTTTCTTCTTAATTTTTTTACTTCTTACATTTAAGGACTTATTCTAGCCTAAAATTGTGTTTCTTCCCAAGATGTGAACATGTGGAATTTTTTTAGTATGGTATTTGTGTGTATAATGGTTAAATATGTGTTAAAATCATTCCATGTTGTTTTCTCAAATCTACCTTTGTTATATCTATTGTGATGAAATATTGTAGTGGCTTCAATTTATTTTCCTTTTTAAATTATGATAGCAATATGACCCCATCATGCAACAAGGTGATTTTTGCATATAGATCCTTGTATATCTGTAAGTCCATTTCTATTTAAGGATTTTCACTGAATATATTCCTAATTTAGAGTAACTTGTTTCTCAACGATTGGTTCTCTTCATATGTATTATATGGCTTAAATGGAATGTATTCCATAAATTTCTCATGTGGATACTTGTATGCCTCTATAACTTTCATGATGCCCTCATGGGTATGCCAATATGTGAATAATATAATTATTATGAAAAATTGGTATATAAATACCTTTCCTCCATCTGTGTTACTTTTTGTACATTATTATTAGTTTTGTTTGCAAGAAATTTGGCCAATTTTAACTCATCATCTTCTTCTCACATTCATGTGATTATATCCACTATGCCCAACGATGATTTCTTACTACCTCAAGTGGATTACTAGTCCCACTCAACTAATTTTTTTAATGATCCACACTACTTGATTGCAGTGGCCCCTAATTGAATTCCTCTTCCTTTACATAGGGGACCATAAATAGCTAGATTTGATTCTTTGATAGTAAACCTCTTTCTTTTGTATTGAACTATTTATAAACTTTGATATAGAAATATAGTGTCTCAAGTAAATATGGTTTGTTACGATGGAATTTGCATCTTAGAGTGAAAACTAGATTACATCATTATAGTAATAACTTATAATAGTCTGCATGAGCTTAGGGTGGTCTCCCATGTAGGTCAATATTGAAAGCCAATGTACCATTGTTCCTCACACTAGGAGTTTTGTCATTATCTTCCCTTGTGTATCTATAGGATCAAATGGTGGCATCTACGCACCCTAAATTTGTTTATATTTTAATTCCAAATCATGGTGTGGTGCATCACTCCACTTTGTTTATTTGAGCATCACGAAATAACCATTTTATCCTTCTCTCGATTTACTTAGAGAGAGGAATGTGATTATTTGTTCCTATGTCATGATTTGAACCATATGTATGATGGGGTGGTTGAATTAATCCACCATTATTATATTATGGTTTTTGTAAAAAGGCACTCTAGATTTCAAATTTGTCACACTTTTCATTTCTTTCTTTCTCTACTTACATCTATTCCTTGTTTTTGTCTTCTCACCTTTGTTATACTTGTTTCATACTTCATCTTATATTTATACTTGTTTTTAAATGCAAGGTGTCCATTTTTTTATCCATTTAGCTCTTGATATACTCCCATAATTTATCTTTTCCTTTGAAGATTTGGTTTGATGTGGTGGAAAATTTCCTTTAACTCACATTCCACATGATCAAATACTTTAATACATTAGTTGTAATGAAATATAAAGTGATAAATCTTTCATCATTTCAAATTTTCAATTTTACTTTTTTATTATTATTTTCCTTTCTTATTTTCGATGCGGGTTTATGAGACTTATTTTATTTATGCCCTATCTATTTTATTTTAGTTCTCACATTTTCCTTATCTAAATTATTGTAGTTGGTTTTTTAACTTTCTATATTGTACACAAACTTGAACACAAATTTATCAACTACACAAAACCTATATCTACCACATTGTTAAAATTTTGAAACTTAGGACTCTAATAAATATTCCAAAGGCACTTTTTATCACTTTCATGGCTTTACACAATAATTAGTTGTAGGTTTTAATCCTATACCCATTGATGTTGTCTAGTAATACATTTCCTTATAATTCCCATAAGACAATGGTTTCCTATTTGGTGATGTGATGATAATGTACAAACATTTTTATCTTATGAAATATTCACATGGGTGTGATTTAAAACTCCTTTCATATAAAAAAATTGTTTTCTCTAATTCAAATTCCCTTCTACGTAAATTGTAATCATCTCATTCTTTATAAATCTTCTTATGCATTTCCTAGTCCCATTATGCGGTTTCCTATAATCCTCCATCTTCATCCAATCCGTAAGCCTATTTTTTTATAGGATTTTTATCCCCTATATTTATACAACTCAAGTGATTTGGTCCCACATTTTATTTTTCATGCTTCACATTTATTTTAAACTTTTACTCCTAGAATAACATCATCCATATTGATATTATTCCTCCTAATAATGGATTATTCATAAGGTGTTGTAATACTTGATTATCCCTAAAGATCTCAAATTCAGTTGCTAATATGTATTGTTTGAAATTTTGAAGTGTAAAACCCATGGCTAGAGCCTATCTTTCAGTGGTCACATATTTTTTCTCTACTTCCAAAAAATCCTACTTGTAAAATTAATGGGGTGATTAATTCCTCCTTCTCTTGGTTACACTAGGATTAATTCAATTTCAGTTCTCGATATATGAACATGCACATGATAAATATTTGTCAAATATGGGTAAACTAGTATTGACACATTGGCCAACTTTTGCTTCAATTACATAAATGCATTTTGGAATTCCACTATGCATTCAAACTTTGTGCCTTTCAATAATCGTTGTTCCATAGTTTTCACAATACTAGCATATCCCTTGATAAATTTCCTATAACACCCAATGTGGCTATAAATGCATGGATTTATAATGGGTTTATAGGAGGTTTTGGCCAATTGTAGATAAAATTTTCTTTATCTACTAAAATTCCTTCTTTGCATATAATGTGACCAATTTATACTCCAAAAAGTGCAAAGAAAAAATATTTCTTAAAATTTAATGTAATGCATAATGTTCTACACTATTCTAACATTAATCAAAACTTTGATATATCCTATTTGAATAGGAGAATACTTCCCCATCATCCAAATATACTTATAGGAAATCATGAATAAAGTCTGTAAATGTAGTGACAATGGCTCTGGAGAAGACTATAATTGTTTTTTTAACCGAGATAGGATTATGTTGTATGAAAAACTACCCCATTTAGTTGTGAAATTAGTTTTCACCTAATCTTATTATGTAATCATAATTTAGTGGTAGTCGCTGAATATATCTATAAAATAATACCTCATGTCCTAATACTTGTTCCAATATTTCATCTATGAATGGCATAAAAATGTATCATTGACACATGCATCATTCAAGGATTTCTAATCACCATAAATTCTAATTCCTCCCATTTTATTTTATTGGGTGACTCTTTGGATTCACCCAATATTATTTTAATATCATGTAGATTAGAACTAATTCTTTCAAAATATATAATTCTACCTTAACTTTATCTTTAATGTTTTTATTTAATCTATATGGTCTTTTATTGATAGGATTTTATCATTATTTTAATTCAATGCACATTTCTTTGGCTGATGGATCTAATCCATTTATTTCACTAAAATTTGTGGGAAAAAGATCTTCATAATCCAAGTAATAGTTGCAAGATTTATTACATCTCATTTTTGGTCCAATAATCTCCAATAGTAGCTAGTTTTTAATGATCTTGTTCACCCATTGTATTCTAATCTCTTGTGCAGTAGTTCATCATATCTCCGGCATTTCCCTTATTGTGTGTGTATGCTACAAGTTTGGGCCCTTCTTTTTCTTTCTATATTTAAATTACACATGTTTTTCTTTTTTATCGTAGAGTTCTTTCTCAGCGGGTATATGTTTCATATGTTTTGGTTTAAACATTCCAATGATCTTTATATTTTTTCATCCTCAAGTTCATTAATTTTCTCCTTGTTATCCCCTAATCTGTCACACATTTTAATCTTATACTCTTCCATATTAATTATAGTAGTCATTGTCTTGTCCTTTGCAAAATTCTTGTTCTTCATTTCTCTAGGGTCTATAAATGTATCTCCTCCCTCTAATTTAATAGTTCCATGATATCAAAAAAGGTTTTAATTTTTTGAAGAGATGTATGTACCATGGGGTTACTATCTTCAAAATTAAATGTTTAGATAAAATCCTATTACACCTGCCCCCAATGAGATGTTTCTCTCCTCCTTGCTTGATGAAAATAAAAAGCTTTGGAAATGGAATCAATGTTTATAAAAATATGTACACCTACCACTTTGGTTTTATTTCTTGTAGTTTCCAAAGCTCAATAATTTCTTGAATGCATAATTGTGGGCATTGTTTAATGAAATATTACAGCCAATATTTTTTACTTTGGTATCTAATGAGAATCGTAACTACATAATACATATTACTTTCATCTATTTAAGATTAATTGATATGTATTCATCACATAATGTGGTTGTTGTTCCTTTTAGGGTATAGTCTAATGCACTTTTCCTCATTCATTCTTAAGCACATGCTTTTTCAATTTGACAAAAATGTAAATAGATTAGAGGTCCCAAAAATTGTGGAATTTATTTATCTTTTACCTATACCATCCTAATTGATCTTACTTAGTGATCCGTATGCATCTAATGACTCAATCCTTCATCCAAATCTACATCAACAGAAGATGCGATTTCCCATAGAATATGAATTTCTCTACTTTGGTCAATATAACCCTATTCATCCCTAAAAATCATATACTTGTGATATTTCTGATTTAGCTAGAGAGAGAATGTTATATTTTTATTCTTCATCTACAAATGGATTTTGAATGTGTGTATTGAGAGAGATTTCCATACATGTAAACTCATATATTATTACCTTTTTATATATTGTGGATTTGTATCCTTTTTTATTTCCTACCTTAAACCAACTTTCAACATCATACGCATATGAAAAAATTGGTTCTTTATGAATAGTATAGGTTTTATATCGATACTTATTAATTATAATGACAATAATAATGTCGTTAAGGTGTGATTCTATTTGATTGGTTATTGTGTTGATTTTTATGTCACCATCACACTCACACTTATTTTCGATCAATACTAGGTAATATGTTTCATTAGTTTTCATATCAATAAATTCAAAATACCCTTTCAACTTAAGTCTCCTATATTTATATGGACATCCTATAATCATCCAATTGGATATACTCTACCATAGTTTGCGATTGTAGTAAAAAAATCACACACCTTAGGCATTATTTAACCTTGAGTCTCATACTACTATTTAGAAGGTTATTGGATGAAGAAAGTACTAATTAATCCCAATTTTTGCCATCTTTTTCTCTTTTTATTCCATCTTTCCCACACATTTTTACATACATGCCCAGTTTTTCATCACTTTCCCATCATTTTAGCCTAAACAAAGGTGCTCAATCCTATCTTGGGGACCCCAGGTGTTTTGGTCCCATGTGGGTTATCCCGATCCTTGTTTTACTTTCCCATCTCTTTTTGGGATCTTTCTAGCCATTCTTCATCATTATCTTTTTCCTTGTCGACTATGTTGGGATTAATTACGAAATCAGAGAAAGAGAAACCTATAAAGATAAATTTATGAGGCCATAATGAGGGTCCTAGAATCACTTACTACTATCATTCCATCTAGATTTGCCTCCATCACATCACTTGCATCCACATAGGTCCATCCATTAAGGATAGGAGATCTCGTATAAACACACACTTCATGGGGGATTCTATTCTATTCCATGCACACATACTAGTATATTTTCTACATTCGAGTTATTGCTCGCTACTTCACAAAGTGTGGTGACACAAGAGCACCTAAGGCATGACATGCACACACACCGAACTACATTTGAGTGAAATGTAGTGTAGTGATCATTTTAGTAAGCCCACTATTGTGGAAGCTAAGGTCATTTGGAACCATTCATTTGTATATTTTATTTTTTTAAGGTTGATACTTGTCTTGTCCTTTGTAGGGCTTGAACTTCATATTTCTATATTCAGCATATTTAGTGAGGTTCGAGAAAATCAAGTATGACAGAAAGCGATGGTTATAGAGCATCTTCCAACCCCTTGAAAAGAACAAGGTTATGAGATTTTTCAGAGACTAGGCGTTTATTCTACCATACGAGGGTGCCCTAGGGTACCCCAATACCCTCCTGGGCACTCCAGTCTTCTCAAATATTTCAAATCCACTCTTTTAGGACCTCTGTGTAGTCATTCCAAATTTTGTATTTTCTTGTTAGATCCACGATTCCCTACGATTGTCATCCATAATCATCTCGAGTTCATTCCTTACCTCCCTCTTTACATATTAGGATTTTATTTCTATTCGTTCAATTGTTTTAATCATTTTAATGATTTTAGTCATTTTATATTACTTTAGTGCATTTATTTATAGCATTTATGTCCTCCTAGATTAGATTAACTATTATTACATTTCCCCCATTTTAGTTAATTTTAGTTAATCATTTTGGTGAACCCCACTTCTTATCATGGCTAAGCATAATCCTTCTGAATCTCCACTCATTCTCTAATTTGATAGCTTTGGTCATGCCTTTGTTGATACTCCTATTGATCCTTCTGGGTATAGACCTTGTCCTTTGTTTATTTAGCTACCATCTTCTAATATGGACCCTAAAGCTATAGATGATGTTGTTGTTGCTTATCTATGTACTATTGACCCTGCCATCTTAGCACAAATCATTGAAGAGGCTCAAGCCCCTCTCCCTGATCCAATCATTATAGATTCTACCATAACTGAACCACATGATGATTCACCTTCACCTATTTACTCTCCTATAGTTGATTCTCCTAATGCAATAATTGTCCCTACTTCTCCATCTTCTGCTTTTGGACCACAATCTCTTGAAGCTCCACATGACTCGGTCCCTACTATTTGTATGGTTGA
Organism: Taxus wallichiana var. yunnanensis; assembly: GCA_018340775.1. Taxonomy (NCBI): domain Eukaryota; kingdom Viridiplantae; phylum Streptophyta; class Pinopsida; order Cupressales; family Taxaceae; genus Taxus; species Taxus wallichiana. The sequence goes on from CM031235.1 coordinate 629,427,147, forward strand.
TGTGGTCCCTCATGATTCATCATTAACTCCTGATGTCACCAATGCCATGATACTTTATATAGGGTCTACTCCACAATATTCTCTTGCTTTACCTATTCCTTCACCACCTTCGCTTGTCAATGAGCAATTGATTGAGGATGACATTCGCATGATAGATGTAGTTCCTTCCCACCACTGTTACTACTATTGATATCATTCCATATCAGGGGCCTCTCTAATATTTGGACATCACTCTCTCATTCCCTTTAGTATTCCCACCATTCACTTTTACTCTCTTCATGAATAATTCTTATTGGGAGCATATACCACTTGATATCTCTTGTAAGTCCATTATATGTTCACACGGTGGTCTCCTTCAATTTGGTTTTAAGGAACTTTATTCACCTTTATATGATATGCATTTATATCATGGATCTATTATTCTCACCACTACATATGGGCTTCATTTTTTCATCTCATTGTCCACCTTGCATGTTACCCTACTCTCTCTCCACTTACTCTCAACCAGTCTTGGTTAGATTATATTGGAGGCACACTCGATCAGCTCACATTGATATAAAATTTCCCATGCCCTTTGGTACTATGTGCATTTGTAACAATTCCTTTATTTTCTATTCACCCAACTTCACTATGTGGTATGCTCATGGATGTCCATTACCTCCCTTTACTGATGAACAATACACCATGACAATGTATGTATTATGCATTCACAGTTATTTGGATGACCAACCTCACACCTTTTCTTATCGGGTCCTGCACCATTTAATATGACTTTGACAATGATAAAGATGATCTTTTAGACAATTTAGTTTATCCATTTCCTTTCTTCATTGATGACACTTCGCCACCACACCAAATAGGTCCAATATTCACCCATTTAGCTGAAATATCTGGACCTCATAATCACCCAACTAATGCATCTCCATCGGACTCAATTATTTCTTTACATACCTTATTCCAAGAGTATTTTCACACTATGGAATCTATGATTTCCTCTCTTACCGCTGAAATTCAACAACTTAAGGATGTTTTTCAATCACATGTTTGTGCTAGTTCTACATCTCATATGCGCTCTATGACTGATACTTGCCACTTAACCGAAACTCAAGGCATACTATCACCGAGCCTCTCATATTTGAACATAATAATCTAGTGTATGCCATTCTTATTCATCTTCTTAAGCATGAGTTGATAAATTTCTTGCCTAATTCTTATCATCCTTCCCGACTAGCACAATATTGCGGTCATCCATATTTCCACTATCATTGAATATATGGACATCATGATAATGTTTGATGTGCTTTCTCATGAATAATTAAATATTTTGAATGTCTGGGTATTCCTTAATTTATTAAACCACCTTCTAATACTAGAAATCACATGCATCGGGATCGTATCTCTTGTGTGTATCTAGATAGTGTTGCTCAACCACCTCCTAAGAAAAATATTCTGAAAATAGTTTTCCTCTCTTCACCTTTCTTTGACATCGTCATGACAATACTTTGTCAAATCATCAAAAGTGCATGCTACTACACCACATTCTTCATCTTACAGTCATCCTTTAAATGCATATATATTTCATTCGCGGCTTAAATTTTATCTCTTATACTACCAATTTTAGATTATGGATCTACGTATTCCTCCTCATAGAAATCCAATGGAGTACCTTCATGTTTCACTCTCATTAGTTATTTCACCTACTTGGGGGCATAACACATTACGCACTTCCCCCCTCATGTTTTTGCATAGTTACATAAGTCTTACATCACATTTTTCGTAGTTCTCATTTATTGTCCTTTCCTATAGGCATATCATATCACACGTCATAGCACCATCATTACCCGATGACACACTCTTATGCTTCGGTTCACACTTGACTATTGAGGGATTACCATTACATTGAACCCCACACACCACACTCTAGGCATCACACATTGCATGTCCAACACAATACATTCTACAATTTTTTCAACAACCTTTTGACATTTACACATTCATACATCACAAATTTTTATTAGATTGTCAATATTTCTATCATCTACATCTTTTGCATCATACGTTATTCATTACTAGGCTATCTACATATATAGTCACATTATACATTGCACATTTTCATATCATACATTTTCTATATACTATACTAGTCTTCATTACATATGAGTCTAGTTTTACATTTCATCCCTACATTCTACATTATACTAGTCCTTACCCTACACACCACATACATTATTAGGCTATCCATGCATAACCTATACATAGTCATACCATACACTATGCATATCCACATACATTCTACATACTAGGCTTGGTTCCATTACATATGGGTCTAGATTTACATTTTTCATTAGATCTCTACACCTATTATTATAGTCTACACATTACATAATATAAATCCCACACACCCTACACATTCTACATTTCATTGCCCATAAAATGCATTTACAAATCCTAATCATCATGAGCTCACCCGACTTCACCATACATGATACATTATTTTCTACGTGTTGCACTCAAAACCCTATGACATAGTTTAGTTCCTTGGTCCATACTCGACTACAAGGGTATACCAATCAAATGGAACTTACACTCACCATGTGATATTTCATTATGCAACATTATTAGGCTAGTTCCATATGCTTTAGGCCAAATCATCACTCACTCTAATTTCATCTAGTAGTGGTATACACTTTAGGGTAGATCACCACTTTCACCATATAATCTTGTAGTGATATACACCCTAGGTTACATCACCACCCCCCCTTTCATCTTGTAGTGACATACGCTTTAGGATAAATCATCACCTATTTCTATCATCATCTAGTGACATAAACTTTAGGATAAATCATCACCTATTTCCATCATCATGTAGTGATATATGCTTTAGGATAAATCATCACCTATTCCTATTCATCATGTAGTGATATATGATTAGTGCTAAATAGTTACTTATCCATTCATCTTATAGTGATATGTGCTTAGAGATAAATCATAACTCATCCATTCATTTTATACTAGTATACGCTTAGGCTAAATAATCACTTACCCATTAAAAAATTTGTGATATATGCTTCGGATATAGGGTTCACGCACATCCTTTTTACATGTCGCATCTCATCACTATTACATATAAACACTCATAGCAACTTGTTAGACACAAAAAATCTACCCAACCATTCCCGATGATGCACTCTCATTTACGGTTCATTATGGAATATTGAGAAGGAAAACAAAATGAACCTCATTGCATATACTTTCATCCATTGGGGGCGTGCTGATCCTATCATTCCATTTTGAATTCCATTCCATCCATCCACATTATATTGCATTATCTTAGGGGCATTTACTCTTGTTTAATATTGTTTTTCATGATCACTTTACTACACATATTATACTGATTTCTTATATTTCATTATCTATATCATACACACATGTATGTGCATGCCTTTGTTTAGTGTGATCAAAGATACACGACTCTTACTCATGGCACATATGCCCAATGTAGTCAATGTTTACCTATAACTTCTCTTTTAAACCCCTAGCATGTCATCCTATCACCCAACATAAGTTGGGTGCTCACCAAGCATGCGTAGGTACCAAGCCCCCTCTTTTATGTGGGCCTGTAAGAATGCTTCACCATTAATGGACGAATGGTCTATAAAATAGATACATGCATGTAAACCAATACATGGGTAGTGGAACTAGTTCTAAGCACAAATTCACCATGAGATAAACATAAACATCACAATGACATAATAAAATTAGATCTGAACCAAGAATAACATGAAAACACACTAGGGTTTAGTCTATAAACACATATATTTGGAACAAAGATTCATATATTGATTATAATCATTTACAGTAGCCATATTACATCAAAAAGGGTCATATTAGACCATATACATCAAGGAATAACATCCCAACCCTACAAAATTACTCTACATCAGAGATCCCTAGCTATGTTCTTCCATCTTAACTCTGGTTTCAGACCCAAATGCCTACATCTATGCATAACATCATCCTTTCCTAGCCTCTCTCTAGTACTAAATACAAACAACAACTACAACAACAACAACCTCAACATCACAAAAACATTCTTGGAAACCCCCACCATCACATTACCTCTCAACTTCTAACCACCCCTTTAGATCCAATGTGCACTCCTTAAATAGAATATGGATCCTTCCTTCACCCTCTATAATTTTACACCATAAGTAGATCACATGCTAGGTGGAAATGTGGTCTTCATGACTGAGTGCTTTTATGAAAACTCCTAAAAGCCTCCAATAATTGTAATGATCCTCCTTTGGAATATTCCCTTGTGGAATATTCTTTCCTTGAGCTCCAAGACTCCAGGATGACACCTTATCCACTCATCACACCTACTTGAGCCTTCATGTGTTTTCCATGTGATGCCACCTTAGAAATGTAGCTAAGTCCCCAAACCCTTTCTTGCTTCGTGCACGCCTAACCTTTTCTCCCATGCGTCTTTCCTTGAGCACTTTTCTACCTTACTTTCCCTACACAATGTGTGCTCTTCCTCTACCTTGGGACTTAGTCAATTTTAGGGTCTAACATCACCCCACACTAAACTTTTTTTCCATCCTTGGAAACAACCTGATCTTCTATAAAGAATAAAGAATGGGAGGAAAGAATAACATGCTTCGGTTGCACTAAAGAATGAAAAATTCCATCACTACTAAAGAAGAATTGGGAAGTCTTTATTCAATCCTGCTTCAATCTTACTCTAGGCATCCACCTCATTCTGTGCTTGCTGAAATAGATCCCTTATCAATGCACTAACTTCATCAAATGACAACTCCTCACCCTTAGCCTTCAATGTATCAACAATGTTTTCCATCTTCTTGCTAAGGTCACTTCAACACGTCCATCCATCCTGTGAGTGACCTAGGGATATAATTATTTCACTTTATTTTTAATGAGACCCTTAGGCCTTGATCGCCTAGACTTCTTCTTGACCTCCACTATTATTTTATCTCATTCTACCCTGTTATTCTTTTTATTCTCCTAGAACTCCTTTAGGTCTTCCTCATGGGTAGCAACCAATATACCTTCCACCTTGTCCCTATCCCCATAGTTTTCATAGACAACTTCGGCCATGTGCATCATGGTTTTTACTGAGGTAAGGAGCTTGGAGTACCGAGTTATGGTTTCCTCAATCTTGTATTTCTCCTTAGCCTTTAGTCGCGCAAAACTTTTCCTCGCTAACTCCAATGTAATTGTTTGGCTTCTCCATTGTGAGAAAGCGCATCAAATCCTCCAGGAAGAGAAAAGATAACTCATACTTTTCTCTGGAGGGGCCAAATATGGGTGTGCTAGAATGATGGAGTTTGAGATAGTCTTCTCCTTTTTGTATGGCTCACACACTTTTCACCTTTCTCTTCTCTCAACTCACCCTTTACTTTGTGCAATTATGGAATCCTTCCCTTTTATCTCCCTATATCTCTCTAATTATCTCCTTATTCTTTTCCTCAATTCATCCTCCAAGGATTTGATTATATTATTCCTCCCAAATAATCAAGCCTCTACTTCTACAACACCTTGTTGAGCACATTATAGACCTGTTCATTAGTTAACCACTGAGTATCCACAACAGGATTCACCTCACTAGGGTTTTTTTTTCTATTATTACATCCGCACCAACTTCAAACTCGGACTCATCAACATGAGACTCAAAAGTCCATGATAACATCTTTCTGGTGCGCATGTATGAAGCTACCACTATCAAATTATGACCAAAAAGAGTTGATTTGTGGGTACTGTTCTCTAGAAGCGCATGTGAAGGAATTTTGCTAGGGTCATTGACATAAGTCATGTGTCCTTGCACCATGGTCGTACCCTTGCCACTACGATGTGTTCTATTTCTCGGGAAGATCATGACTAAGTTGGGATATTCAACCATCCTCCCATACTTCTTTTCTGCTTCCTCTGTTTCCTTCAATACCTCCTCAATTTGTGCTCCACTTCTTGCTCCACCAAGTTCTGAATGATGCCTGCCACTTCCCTTTCCACCAGTATCCTCCAATTGTCCTCTCGGCCAAGGGTGGGTCTTTTGCACATTTGTCCCCACTTCTTCTTCACTTCCTCCCACATTATGAGTACCTTCCTCATAATCATTTTTCTCCTCATCAGAGTCATGTATATCATGACAAGGGGACTCTTACCTTCCTTGCACTCTTCATTCTCTTCCTCGGAGTCATCATCCTTTATGCTTTCCATCTCTCTCTAAAATTTGTGACATCTTCTACTTCTTCTTCTTCTTCACTGAGACTCCTCTTAATCAGGGGAAAATTCCTTTTCATGTGAATTCTCCTTAATGGGGATTTCTTTCTCCTTGTGTAGGTACTTGTACTAGTGCCTGACTCCTATGTTGTTACGGTCTGAACTATACGCGTGCCCAGTTCCCTTCTTGTTGTAGTCTCTTCCCTTTCTCTCTTTGTCCCTTTCTTCATGGCAGGGTCCTATGGGATGGATACATCATCCTCGATGTACACACCCTTCTCAAACTTGGGCCTTAGGTGTATATACACCCTTGCCACCATTTTTCCTATAATAGGTATTAACTTGGATTTTACCATACATACATCATGGGAGACATAATTATCCACATACGCGTGTTTATTAGGGTATACCAAATTTCTACGTAGTGTGCGGTACTCTGGTCTACCTCACTTAGATAAAATCTAAGTTTCTTAGCCTCCTTGAACCTATTGACGATGCTCTAAAATATTTTCTTGTGAAGGAAAATGGTAATTTACACCATGGGATTTTTGAGCCATCTGTCAAAGTAAATTTTCCTATGCATAAGTTTTGGTATACAAAAACTCAACCTCACTATACAATAGGGCTAGTAATTGCTCAAGGATTATCCACTCCACCCAAACACATCTTGCATTCTTCTTTACCACTTCTCTAAGAGTGCCTTTATGTGTAGTAGTCATTGTGTCACAAGTGTATGCTTCAACCTCTTCATGGGGAAGGGTCCTCATCAAGGTACTCCCAGACATAGCTATTTAGCCCATCGGGCACTCCAATCTCTCGAAAACACAATGGTAAGAAGGAAATTACCATACATGATCTTGTCCCCATCACGACACCATATCTATGATATCTTCTGCAATGAAGGTCGAGAGGTTGTAGATTGTTCCTTGAAATCTTCCTACAAATATTCAACCACCTCTTATCCACTTGTGTCCAGTGCTCTTGTCCATTCAACTTGATTAGCAAGTACACAAACATCTTCATAATTAGGTTGGTGATCTTGGTAATATCAAAGTAGCGTGAACCCTTCTTGTATTCATATTCTATGGTTTTTTCCTTAATTTCATCCTTGTCACCCAAGTCATCATCAATGCAAACTCTTACGTGTATATAAGTCCAGTGTACTTAGAAATCAACTAGGTGGTCAAGCACATTCTCCTTCCTGTAAAGTAAAATAATCTCATGCATGCATGACATCAACCACTAGTATAACCTTTTGGTTTACTAAAATATGGCAACTCATAGAGTTGTAAAATTCCAGCCTTCTCCAATGTGGTTTTCACAAAGTCATCATAAATACTTATCATCCTATGTCCTCTCTCCTATCGAGAAACTAACTCCAATGCCATTTCCTTCTCTGTGGTATCTATTCTATGGTTATAATCACTAATAACCATCTTTCACACATGAGACACCCATTCCATCCCCAATAGAACTCCATCGGGGTAATGCATCTCTGTGTACCACTCTTCATTGAAACTAGTTGATGTGAATTGTTTTCCTTACCTTTACCTTTCCCTTCTTAGGTGAAGTGTTTGATCCCTTCCTTGGTGCCATTTTCCTGCCTACCGGTCCTTGTTATTTCTTCCTTTCTTATTTCTTTAACTCTTCTCAATCCCTTGGCTTCACTCCTCTACAAAATTCCTCCAAAACCCATGCCCTAGCTCTAAAACCCTAACCTGGAAATCTCTCCTTCCACAAGACAACATAAAACCTAAGGGAATCCACCAAACAAACTTCTCTGCTCATGCCCATGTACTCCCTTTCCACTCTAGTTCACAACTTTGCTAAATATTTTACTACACACAAAATCTCCACAAATTTATTTTCACAAGGATGCCCTAGTTCACAAGAGCTCTTCAACAAAAAACACAAGGTAAAAAGAAATAACTTACCCTGACCTTATATTTATAGCTTTTTTTTTTTCGCACAAACTCCCATGCCTTCTACCAATGTACAACCACATTAAAGTCAACTTTTTCCAATGCCATCCTTCCACATGTTTTGTCTAGTGCTTTTCTTCCACACCCAATACTGCATGAAACCCCACAACCTTCTGGTGCAAAAGAATGCATCAATCAAACCTAGTCCTTGTCACCGCCTACCTCATGTTTCTTTATGCTTTTATCCTTGTATGTGGTTTTTATCAAGATTTTTGACACCAATCTCCACCCATAATCACTTATTCTATGCACATTCTTCTAACCTTACACGCTTTTGATTTTTCCACTTTGGTTGCCAATCCACATCATTTTCAACACTTGCTTCTTACTAGACTCTTCACAGAGACTCTCCTTTGACACCTTCCACCCCACACTAAACAGATGCATGGTCCTCTATGCATAAAAACCATTTCAAAAAGTAAGCTGGCTACAATGGCAACAAATGCACCCACAAAAAAAAACCAAAAGAAAAGCAAAAAAAATAAGGAAACACATGAAAGGAAATGCATTAAGGAAATCCTAAGCTATATGACAATACTTGCCTTATTTACAAACACCAAGAAGACTTATTTATAGTAGGGCTTCAACCTACTCTTGTTAAAGAAATTGGGAAACCGTGTGCCATCTAGCACTTGTAATTGGAAAGTTCCTAAATCAAGTATGTAAGTGATAGTATATGGTCCTAACCAATGCACCTTGAGCTTCCCTAGGTGGTGTAAAAACTTAGAATCATAAATAGAACCATCTTCCCAACCTCAAACTTCTTTTTTTAATATGACGATCATGTCATGTCTTCTGTCATGATTTATCCATCTTTTGACTCCATTTGGCAATGAAACACCTCTCATCTAACTCCATAAGTTTATCAATATCTCCTCTAATGCTTTTCATCACCAATCTCCTATGCGTTCACAATACGTAGAGATGGTAACATGAATTCCACAGGTAGAACTACCTCCATGCCAAACACCAATTAAAAGGGTGTGGCCTTGTTCAACCTTTTATAAGTTGTGTGATATGCCCATAACAACAAGAGACTTTATCATCCTAGTCCTTTCTCCGACATCACAAATATTAGTCAATGTGTGGCTTAATATCTTGTTAAATGCCTCAATAGTTCCATTAGCCTGAGGGTGATAAGGGTAGTTTTGTGATGGGCCACCATGAACTCTGCCAATAAGATTCGAATAATATCATTTAAGAAATGTACCTCTATCAGTTGTTAAACTCATGGACATCCATACCTATTGATTATATTCTCCCATAAGAACCTAGCTATTATACCCACCATGAAATCCTTATAGGCACCACTTTTTCCCACCTTGTAAGATAGTTCTATGCAAGTGATAATATAAAACAAAAACCTGTCCTATACACCGTGGGAAATGGGGCCTATAAAATCAATTTCCCATTTTCAAATGGATTTTCACTAAAAATAGGTCTTAATGGAATTTCATCTCTTTATCCTGGTTTACCAAGGCATTAGACAATGATCACAAGCCTTACAATACTCTATACAATCCTTATAAATTGTTTCCCACCAAAATCATGCCAACAGGATCTTGCACATAGTTCCATTCCTAGTATAGTGACCTTCTAAAATGCCACCATGAGCTTCTTCCATGATTGTGACACATTCATGCTCTAGCACACATCGAAGAAGACTCTAATCTCATGGCCTAACTTGTATAGGTCTCCTCTAATCAACATAAAAGGTGCGACGTGTATAGCTAACTAATTTTTCTCCAAGGTCTTCATTCCTTCTGGCACCACACCTATTCGTAGGAAAAAAAAAATATCCTCTAAGTTAGAGGGCATGCACTGCAATCTAAACAATTATGCATATGGCATTGTATCTCAAAATGCTTTACATGTTCTCTCTTGATTTAATCTATGATATATGGTCAGTCCCAAATTTTTCCCGGTTTTACTATGACCGAAAATTTAAACTCTGAAACAACAAAATCCATCGAAATATGCACCCTTAAAAGATAGGTTTGTTCACCAAGTACTTGAGTGCCATTTATCCGTGTAAAATATAAATGGAGAGGACAACAAGTATTGCCTGAACATTGTGTAGCACATAGATCATAGATAGTTCCTTTCATTTTATTGTGGTGTAATTTTACTCAGCTTGTGTTAATTTTTACTCGCGAAACACAAGGGATGGTTAATAATCCCTCTCCAAGTTGTGACTACACTTGCTCCTATCACCATATGTGATGCATAAACATTCACATGGAAAGGACTATCCTAAGAGGGAAATGCAAAATGGGTGGGTGCAAGTATTAAGTTTCTCCTTTAAGGTGTCAAAAGCCACCTCACCTCTCCCAATAGAACTTACTTTTATGTTTCAATAACTCTTCTAATGGAACATGGAAATTTGGGCATATCCCTTGATGAATTTCTATAGTACCTTGTATGCCCTAGGAACCTTTGCACCGTAATTTGACTGGTAGCATCCTCCAATCCCTCTATAACACCAAATTTTATGGGGTCTACCAATAAGCCTTCCTTGCAAATAATGTGTCCCAACAATGTGCCAAAAGGAATGGAAAAAACACATTTCTTAATATTTAGGGAGATGCTCAACTACCTGCATCTCTCAAACATCAACCATAGATTGTCACAATGATCTCTAACTAACCCATACATCCTAGTCATCTAGGTAAACTTGTAAGAAATTTATGGATGAAGTCTTGAAAGGCCTACACAATAATGCATGAAAACACATAAAGGCACATTCTTCAATCCAAAAGGCATGACCATATAAGAAAAACTTCCCCATTCGGTGGTGAAAGTTGTTTTCTCCTGGTCTTCCTTCACAATTCTTACCTAGTGATAACCCGAGAATCCATCTATAAAAGAATAGATCTCTTACCCAGCTACACCTTCTAGAATCTCTTTAGTAAATGGGGTTGGGAAAGGATCTATGACACACACAACATTGAGATTCCTATAGTCTACACATATCTTTATTCTTCCATCCTTTTTGATACTAATGACCATTGGGCTTACCCATTCAGATTCTCAATGGCCTCAATGATCCCAGATTATATCATCTTATCAATTTCCTCCTTAACCTTTATGTGTAAATTTGGGTTCATTCTATAGGGTCATTTTCAATGGGGCGTGCACCTTCTTTAACTTGATCTGCATTTCACCCAATGAAGGATGAACCCCTTTTAACTCATGGTACCGCATGGGAACAAATCTTGGAAATCACAATAGTTCAACCACTTTCAAAACCTCCTAGTCTTTCTAGTAGTCTCCAATAATAGCTTCCTTGGGCTCTACTTTGGTACCAATGTTAACCTTCTTTGTTTTCAAGGGTTCATGGTAGGTGTATGCACTTTCTCATCTACCTTATCCAAGATCTTTGCACATACCTAAAAATGTTAACATCCAAATTTTCCATCTCCTCACCATCCACCAAGTACACCAACTTACCCTTTTCTTTCTCCATGAAGGCATGCTCAACCTGTACTTCTTCCACTTATTCTTCAACTAAAGCCCCCAACTCAGGTTCTCCTATCAACTCGAAAATTCATTCCTTGGCCATGGCATAATATCCCAAGGTAAGGTGATTGACTACCTATAGTGCCTCATTCATAAATTGTTTAGGGGATTAGTACTCAAAATTTTGGATGATATCCTCTATCATCTCGTGTCAATTCCATTTTTGATGATGTAACAACTCGAATGGATGTACCAGTGTGTACACAACCCCCGTAAGGTGGAATAAATTTTTGCACCCATAGGGAAGGAGGTAAAGCTTCCACCTCCCATCCAAGTCTTCTCACACTTCTAGAACATAGCATGAGGTGGATCCCTTCCCATCATAGTCACAAATTTGAGATGGTGCATTGCTTCGGAGAAACCTTACAGAGAGGGTGATTCTCATCTCGTGTCATTCTAAAATATTGTCTCGATGGGTTCCCACTAACACTTCACCATTTCACACAAGGTATAGGTAAGCATATTCCTTCTCTCCACTTGACACTTCTAGTGGAATTCCATTTCATAGAGAAAGACATTAGGGTTTCCCTCCCTAGTGTATTGTGGGAATTTCCTTCCTCCTAATTGCCTCACTAAAAAAACTCTAACAACTCGAGTCTCAGTATCCTTCAGATACCTTCCAACCAACTTATATGTCCCATGGACCCTATTTATTCAGATGTAATACTAGTTGTATCACTTATAGACTATGCATCATCCCATTGAATGGATCCCTTCCTTTGATGGATGAATGAAATCTAGGTCCATGATGGTGTGCACATATATCTTGTTTGAGGTCTTCTCTCCAAGGGTTCCACATAAGGGCATAGACCATCCATTAGGTTAGTGGGATAATCATGTGCTCCTTGTTTTCAAATTTGATAGACCACTTATTGAAACGTAGTTCAACATTATATACATAACACCAAGGGTGCCCAAGAAATGTTGGGAAACTATCAGCCTTAACAAGCTCTAGAACCTCAAAATCTCCAGTAAACTTTTCCCCTTGAATAGTTATGGATGCACTCTTCAACACTCAAGAGGCATGGCCTTTTTCCTATTAGCCATGTACAACACATTTGAATATGGCTGCAATGGGGCCTCCCATTTGATTCCATACATCTAGAGTAAGGACATTGACCTCTACACATGTGTCAATCAATATATTACTCAGGAGCCACCCATCAACAAATACATTCAGTGTGATCTCCTTATCAAAAAATTATGTGAGGGGTAGGTTAGCATGTAGGACTTATCTCTCACACTCTCCTCTAGCACATAGTACCTTTCCTCTCAGCCATTATCCCAATAGAGGAATAATGTCTCCTATCGTAACATCTGACACACTTCCCTAACCTCATCCATATCCTACTGAGGAACCTCAGTGCTCTTCTTCTACTCCAACTTGCGTGATTGCTCCTTTAGACACTATTGGATTTCTCCTTGTAAACTCCTAATCACCTCCATGGTTTCTTGGTACACCTCCTTCTGGTGGGTAGGATTAGGATATTTCTCATGTAACACTTCTTCTCTTGTGATAAAAGGCCTCTTCTTTGGTACCTCTCGGGTGCGTGCAACCTCACATGTGTAGTGACGAAAATAGGCTCTAGCCCAGAGTTAAGCACTACCCTTGGCATCCATTGTGGGTCAGTCCTATTTACACTCACCATCCCCCCTACCTTTATCCTTTTTCTATTTATTTCTCATGTGGTCATAAAACTGTGGGAATTCTTCATACTTGTTTTTCTTCCACACCATGAGCACTTCGCAAAAATTAGGGCACTCATGCTTGTAGTGTTCATTCGATCCATAATTGTAATAGGTACCATGGGGAAAGTCACCTCTTCCTCCATGACCATTATGGCCTTTAAAGCCTCCATGAAAACTTCTTCCTCAACCTCCTTCATCCATGTGCCCTTCATATTGATGATCCTTTTCCTTATAACTTCTCCAAATGCTATGGTCTGCGCGCACACCGAGATCAATGGCATCATGGATTTGGTCTATCAATCTAGAAGTCCTTTGTATCATGAGTAGTGGATGTGAAAATTTTACAATAGGACACATTTTTCCGAAGTGCACCCTACAAAAAGGACATCTACTAGGATCATGATCTTTGTGACAGATCTCACAATCTAATGATATGGCACATACTAATATTTAAGGGAAACTATCCTTCGTGTGCCCTCTACTTCACAATATATTCACCAAAGTCCACGCGTGTTTCATGAGCCGAATTCTTACACAAATTCTCAAGTTGTTTAGCCATGAAAGTAATCTGTGCTTTCAAAAATTGACTCACACCAGTGTCAACGCTCCCCATGGCCTCTATGCGTAAAGTAACCTCTAAGGCCTTTCAAAGATCTATGAAAGTTTTATGTGAAATGGATCACCTAAAGGGCATGATAAATACCCCAAAGAACCATTGTGCATGCTGGGATGGATGGATATATAATATGATAACTTTGACAGAGAGTCTTAAAATGTGTCATCATACTCCTACACACTCTTTTCCATACCTTGCTAGATTTCCTTTAATGCACCGATGCTCTTTTTTGTTTGAACTCGAGAATGTGGAACTTTACCAAAAATTCATCACAACATGGTATAATCAGCCACCATCGATGGGGTCATACTTTTCCATTACTAGTATGTGTGTGCCCTTGTAATGTAGTTACAAATTGACTTGCCTTCCACTCCGAGGTAGTGATTCCCTTAGCATGCCATAGCAATTCACATTTATGGACATGCTCTGTGGAATCCTCAACACCCTTATAATATGATAAGTGGAGTGACATCTCATAAAACACCTCTTTGAGGTGGTGAGGCCCTTGTCCATAAGATCCATGACCCTGATTTCCTCTGTATTTCCTCCACCATCATCAGACCCACTAGATACACTAATTCCAATACCCCCTGGACCCACCTGATCCTCATCCCACAGTAGGTAAGGGTCTTGAAGTAGTTACACCCGAGTCCCTACTATTGCGTTAAATTACGCATTGATAGTTTGTGATGTGTCAAACTGATTCGGAGATGTGACCCAAACTTTGTGTACCCCCACTTTTCCCAAATGATGTGCCAGATAATATGCCTCAAAACATAGGAAATTCTATGCATTCATAGATGTATGAAATGAAAAATTATACCTCCTAGATGTCATCCAACTACTAAGACAATGGCCACTAGAAATATTCTTTCTCGAGAATTGGAAAACTAAGCGAGGCTATGGTCAGTTATGTGGGTCAAGATGCATGCCTATGAATCTTATTCTTCCTTCACATGAAGAGATCTCTCCATAATCCAAGGGGATTTATCTCCACATTTTCCAAGATGGTGTAGTATAGATTTCTCAAGTTCCATACCCTCCATGTAGACCTCAAATCCTTCCCACAACATCTATATCCATAATTCCATCACACCGAGTAACTTTGTGTTTGTCTCACCAACTACCTTTATCATGCTTCATTATACTCAAGCCACCTCTCCTCTCTCTCTCTCTCTACTTCAATCGTAAGGTCTGCCATCTCCACGACACCATCTTGTGCACCCCATGCCTAGTGAGAGTATAGCTAACCATATGAAATGTTTCCAAACTCAAAGTGATAATCAGGATCTTAATGGCTAATGGTATAACATGCAAGAACGATCCTCTTGGCTCCCTTAAGAACTCAAACTCAGCAATTTATAAGAAATAATATGTAGAGATCATGTGATCCAATGTATATCTAATCAACACACCTTTTAAACTAGTGATAAACAACATGAGTCTAGGTTAGATCAGCATCCTACATCCACTTATATTTTTCATAAGTTTAAACATGAGGTCTATAGTACCAAATCATCCTTGATCCATATGTTGAGATCTATTCATACAACTCTACGGGAATCAATAGAAGAATGTCTCATATAGCTCATGATACAGTTCTCCTCCACCCATTTATGTACATCAAACACAGATCCAATGTTAAATCACTAAAAAAACTCATCCTCCATGCTTTTAAGCTAGGTCTTATCCTCATTTTAGACAATAGAACAAGTCAATTTTTTTATTTTTTTTTTTTTTGATAATTGCATACCGGTTCTAAATACATAATTTAGAACTCACAATTCAAATAACCATTTATATAATGCATAACCATATGCACTGTAATGACTCTAATACCTCCGATCTATTCATTCCATGACTCGGTAATCTACCGATCTATTCATGAGTAAAAAGAGTTAGTGTTTTTATTTAACACAACACTCTTGCAGTGTTCTCTTCCCCAACTGGGATTCGTAATGCTCGTCCAAGGAATCTAATCAATAATCAGTTACCATTATTCATCGCATCTCATCCCTTAGACTAGGTGAATTAGGACAACGCAATCAGCAGCTTACGATACTTTGGCCAAAGATTTGAAACATACTGTTTCATGTCTCGTATTCCTTAACGGCATACTCACAACTGAATACGCCCTTCACCCCATTCATATGTTATATAGAATGTCCTATACCGACTACTATCAATCCTTTCTTTCACAATCAATCACTCTGAGATAGATTAACAAGGTGATAATGTTATATGGATATCCAGAGGATTAGGGATACGGTGACATACCGGTTTAACTTACAGCTAGACCAATGTGTCAAGATACCCCAACCTCCTAGGCAGCCTTATAACCCGACCACATTCCTAATCAATCCCCGAGTAACTAATCCAATACGAATGTAAATCTTAGCGATCAATGCAAAGGGTGTCGTCATAAGTCACCTGCATTGTTGTAACTTCGAGAAGATCCTAATCTTCTCGGAGGTACAACCCTGCAGTTGTCTTGTGCCGTCATCCTTTAAATCCGCCTCGAAAAGATCTACTCGTCAATATGCGTTAAGCACTTGAGTACAAATTACTTTAAAGACGTTTACCCTAAGGTTAGCCTTTCCGATCCCTGGATTCTTCGTCTTAAGACGACCCTCCTCTAAAAGTCTCATTACTTGGTAGAGGTTTTACGGTCAAGCTCTCATCAAGGAGTCATTAGAATACTCCTGATTCTAAAGCAACAGAATGGGACAATATCTCATAACCTTTACTTGAGATTGCCATCTGAACTCCATTTGATTGCCTATCAGTTCTCTTAACTGAATTTATATCATACCTTTTTAGTTTAAAGATATAAATGATTAAGAACCCAATTCACTATTGTCCTTTCATACCTAGGACTAGGGATTAGTAATTTAATCCAGTTTGTTTAGCGTTCTCTTTTAGGCTCATTTTTAACCTATCTTCTAGAAGGGCAATAATTTAATTCCACTATTGCTTTTGCTAGAACAAATTAGAACTGCTAAACACTCATAAGAATTTAATCTCATTTACTTACAAGCTTTCATTGTCAATCACAAATGCATCCATAATTTACAATAATAACAATGCCCCTTCGTTACATAAACCGAAGAAGGTCAACTTCCAGAATAGAACACAACACATAAGTATCAAACACTTATTTCCATTCCTTTCAAAACTTATACAATTACATTTTATGCAACAACATACTTGTTACTATGCTAACGGAAAAGAAACATCTTTTCACATATAGTACATCTATAAAATCAAGCTGCAATTCATTACAAATCACATAAACAATCTGGTCAGCTTGTCGGATCTGCATTGCTTTTACCTCTTACGGTAATCATCTGCAAAAATAGTCAACATGAGTCAGTTCAATGAACTGAGCATGATAAGCACTAACTTTTAAAACAATTGCAATCCATCAATTGTTTTCATTAAACACCCTGTTTAAATGAGATCGACATTCACATAAGTAAACATAATCGTACTAAGCCTCTTGTAATACAAAATGATTACAAATATGTAACTCTATCATTGTTATGTAATAGTCTTAATCACTTTCTAATATTTCATCAAATATTAAGAAACAAGGAACGAATGTACACAAACAATCATTGAATCCAAATTCACAACATTGGTCAGATTGTTTCATTCTCCAAAAAGGAAATTACATAACAATTCGGGATTCCACCAATATGTTACAAACAATTTCCCACTGATAGTCAAATATCAATAATATTAAATAAAGGAAGAGAAAGAACCAACCATTCATCCTTCCTTTCACATAAGTTCATCACTGTACCGTCTTCACATATGAAAACATTCAACCAGATATAAAAATGAACAAGTTAGACAAGCCGCAAGCAAGATCGCTGTACTAAATCACGAAATAGAAACACAAAGAACTCCTCGTAAAGAACTAACACATCAACAATTCATGTAACAACCTTAAGCCCAATGCTAGTTCCTTTTACACAAGAAGGCTTGACATAAGTGAAAACAAGAACTACAAGTTAATCGCTGAAAACCACAACCTTATTGCATCAAACAATCTAAGGTTTCGTGAGGCTATGCTATGTTGACACACAAGATTTCCAAATCATGCACAACCAAACGATGATTAATTGAAAAGAACATAGCATACCTATTCTTGCTCAGTCAAAATCGGACTGAAGTAAAAGAAAGGAATTCAACCAAACGATCCTTACCTTGCCGCATGCAAGTCTTAGTGTGATATTCGCGACTTACCCAAACAAGGTCAGAACACGAAACAGTCATCCATACCCAAGGATCTCAACAGTGACAAAAACAGTGTCCAAAGACAAGTTCAGAAAGAAACAGAAGTACCAGCTACCTTTCCAGAGTTCCTAATGATTCATACGAAGGTAACAATTCAATCAAAAACATATGAATTCATACTGTAAACTGTTAATGGTTTTGTACACATAATCACTGAACCCTACAACAACGTACTATGAAGTCGGTTGATAAATCCATCTATGCCATTCATGGCAAACATTCAGAATGAAACAAGTGAAGCAAATCGAATACCCATTTCAAGCAAGGAAATCAACTGAGCCGCTTCGAACTTTCGAACAGTTTTCACATAGAAATGAAAATGCATACCAGAAATCTATACCGATTATTTATTACAAATAACCGTGGTCAAGGACTGCTCTTTTCTATAAGGCTTCCACGAAAGCAAATAACAAAACACAAGAATGAATCTACATCCACAACAGTAGATAGCTTATATATGATTCAATCAAGGACTCAACTGAGTCGTTATAATAAAGTATAGATGTATTTATATTATACACACCACAAGTAATCCCGCTAACACAATAACAAGGAAAACAACTTCCGCAAGGTCGTAAAGACTACTGTAACGCAACAAGCTTGCCTGCTCCAAGCCAAAAATTGAAAACAAATGAAACCCGAAAGTATCATTAGTCGCTGTCAACAAATCCCACGATAGGGTACCCAAAGAAGCATTAATACTCGAACAATCTTACAAAGATTCATCGTAATCATTCCATACGCTTCCATAACAAGAACAAATGACTACAATAAAAACATACAAAGGGTCTTATACTACACACAGGTATATTCTAAGGGATCATGCCAAACAGGCCGAACACTCAAACCTTTATAAATAAATACCTCACATGCATAAGCCAGTATGAATACTCAAAGCAAATAGAGCCGAAGTTCGATTTCAACAAACACCCATCAAGAGGAAATTGAAAAATCGAACCAGAAGAGATACAGTGCCAAAAATCAAACTAAACCTCCATATAAAATTCATCTAATCTTCACAAAACATTTGAACAGAGTTGTTTTAATGAAAGCACTTGAAAGACAGCAAGATATTTAAAGGTTAGGGCCTAAAGATGCCCGTATTTTGATCAAATTTCCAAGGCACTCACAGTGAAGAGCTCAAACTTCCTTTTCTTTTCCACGATAAAGCGACCAACAAAATTTCACTGTCTCCATCACGTATATATCCTCCATGACAGAAAAGAGCCGAGAAATTCATTCTTGCTCGCATGCAACTCAAAGAGAATCAAAAGGATGAACCAAGAAACAAGCAGAGCAAAACCGAAAATCGCGATAAGCCAAACAAACCCACAAACTTCCCATTTGCATGCCTTCTCGCGAGTTCCGTGCTCGCTTTCCGAGAAAATTAAATGCCATTAAACCAATTTTCCCGCTTAAACTCAACTTCCACCGACCGCCAGATTTGGTGACAGTCCATCTAAAACTCATGCTCATTTCCAAACTTAGCGACCTGCCACGTCCCCACCGGTTAGCCGTCGCCTAAGCCTCCGCCATGACCTGTCTTTCATCCTTATCCCTTACATTTATTGCCATAGAAAACACCGCCCATGGTTCGCCACCCTTCATAGGCCCCTTCATAATCTCCTCATAAGTTAGGTTAGTATCTTAGGTTAGAGTTTAGGGTAATACCCACACTAACAAATTTACACAAAGATACTAACTTAGGATATTAACAAATAGCCTAGGTCTAGGTTAGACTAACAATAATCTAACCCCTAGGTTAGGTTTTAGTTTTAGGTTACTAACCCTTAATAATTCAGTTTGGTCCTTGTCCTCAAAACTCGAAAAGACTCGATCATACCTTCTGAAATGTGAGTTAGCTCCCTGCTCATATTGCAGTAATTGTATGTCAACGAATTATTACCTCGGTCTACAATCGAGACCTTCCAGATATACTTTGATATCGGGAACCATTTCATTTCACAAGATCAGCCCGAGTCATACTCCCGACTCGCTTAATCAATGCTTCCATACTCAGCACTGCTCAAGGTCTCGTGATCTAATTCATCACAACCAGATTTAAAGCATTACTGGATCA
Organism: Taxus wallichiana var. yunnanensis; assembly: GCA_018340775.1. Taxonomy (NCBI): domain Eukaryota; kingdom Viridiplantae; phylum Streptophyta; class Pinopsida; order Cupressales; family Taxaceae; genus Taxus; species Taxus wallichiana. The sequence goes on from CM031235.1 coordinate 629,447,575, forward strand.
ACTCCACCGATCCAAGTCTAGATATTATAGATGAATACCACTATAATTCATTCCGTGATCGATTAATATTCGTACACAAAATGAAATAAATAAAAGAGTCTATTCATATTTTGACTACCAAGATCTCGTAATCTGCAAGAAATTCAAGATATATCAAGCATGATTTCGAATCGAGGAGCACATCCTTTTACTAGAAATCACATATCAACACTTGAATGCTTAGGAGGAAGTAACAATAGTTCAAGGTGTTACATGCTTCCTCCTAAAAAGATTCATCGTCCCGATGAATTACATATTAAATTTAACCTTCGTGTCAATCAATTTATTAGTACACAAACAATGTGACTACCTCCATATTAAATAGTTTCGTAAATCAATGTCACAACACATTTATTCAACTCGAATAAAGTCCGCCTTAATCAAGCTTTCATAAATACTTAAAACAATCAGTTCATAAAAGTATATCTTTGTCAACAGCTTTCATTCTCATTATAAAAGAGAAGGAAAAGCAATTTTCATCTCTTCCGTGTTTTCCCAAGTTGCACTTTCTTCGTTAAACTCGGTCCCACTGACCTTACATTGCTGAATATCACGATTTCTCAAGCGCAATCAAGCGAAGTTTCCGCAAGACTCGTGTGGGTTTAACCACGATTATTCCCGGGTCTTGACCTGCAAGGAATTCCAATTTAAAACATGTGACAGATCTGAAACGTATTTCTTAAGCAAAGAAATATGGAAAACATCATGCATACGAGATAAAGCAGTGGCAATGCTAGACGATAAGCTACAGGATTGATTATTTCGACAATTTCAAAGGTCCCACATATCGTGGTGACAACTTGGCAGCCTTCGCCAAAAGTTATAGAACTCTTTTCTCGGGTTTAACACGCGTAAAAACCTTATCACCAAGCTCAAACTTTCTATCAACCCGCTTAAGGTCAAGATAGCTCTTCTCGTCATCCGCCGCTTCCTTTAATCGCTCACGAATCAGCCTTAACTTGCTGCTCCATTTCGTGAGAATCTCTCGTCCAATTACCACTCTATCCTCTACACTATCCCAACTTACAGGGTTCTCGCACTTTCTTCCATAAAGTGCTTCAAAAGGTGCCATCTTAAGAGATGAGTGATAAGTGTTGTTGTATGCGAACTCAACTAATGGGAGATACTCTTCCCATTTATACCGTTGATCCATGCAATACATTCGCAACATGTCCTCCAACACTTGATTTACCCTCTCGCTTTTGCCCATCCGTTTCTCGGATGATATGCAGAATCAAGTTTAGTTTTGTTCCTAGGGCTGCGTTAAGCATTTGCCAAAACCTCGACGCCATTCTAGGATCCCCGCCGATATAATCGCCGTGCACACCATGCAATCTGAAAATTTCATGTACGAACCTCTTGGCCAAAGACTCGTGAATCATCCTTTAGATTTCCAGCGATGAAATGAGCTACCTTAGTCGGGCTTTATCTACAACTACCTGTGATAACATCATGTTTATTCCGGACATAGGTAGTCCTTGTACAAAATCCATGGTTATTACTTGCCATTTGTACTGCGGTATGCTATGAGGATATAAGCTCCAAACAGGTGCATATGCTCGCTTCTTCACCCGCCGACATTCCAAGCAATGAGTCACAAAATTTATCACATCCTTTTTCATACCTTTCCGTAAGTATTGTTGTTTCAAATCAGCTAGCATTTTTGTGATAATTGGTGCCTGTGAGAAAGGTGAATTATGAAATTCAACTAACAACTTCTTTCTCAAATCATTCAAACATGTGTACATATACTCTATTTTCATAACGCAAGATTCCTTCATTATCAAGATGAAAACCTTCATACCTTTTATCTTTAGGTTCTCGCAGAAAGCGCCTTTTACTTGTCTGAAAATATGCATCCGATTCTCGAGGCACTTTTTACCTCGTCTTTAAACCGAGTTCTCAATGTTATAAGAGCAGTAAATGTGCCTCCTACGACTTAGAGCATCGCCTACTTATTCTCCTTCCCTTTGATATAGCTAATATCAAAGTCATATTGTGATAAAAATTCTAACCACCTTCTTTGTCCTGGCATTCGATTGGGCAATGAGTAAAGATATATTTCAGTCCCAAGTGATGGGCCAACTCAAAAGGTTTTCCAAGCAAATAGTGTCTCCGCACTTGAAGCGCATGAACAATGGCAGCAAGTTCCAAATCATGAGGGGCATAATTCAGCTCATGAATCTTAAGTTTTCTACTCTCATAAGCAATGACTTGATCATTTTGTAGCAAAACACCTCCAAGGCCTTCCTGTAAGCATCGCCATAACAAGAAATTCCCATTAGGTCTCTGGCACACCAAATATAAGGCAGAAGTCAACCGGTCTTTCGACTTTTGAAAGCCGCTTCGCACTTGTCATTCCACATGAATTTCTTATCCTTCTTCTCGCAATGAAGTTATTGGTGCAGCCACCTTAGAAAAATCCTTTACAAATTTTCTATAAGAATAAAGAAGACCCATGAAGCTTCTTACTTCATGCACATTCTTTCGTGCAAAGCCACTCGCTTATTGCCACTATTTTTGAAGGATCTACAACGATTCCTTCCTTACTTATGACATGACCCAAATAGTGAACTTCAATCATAGAAAGAACATTTGGATAACTTACCATACAACTTTCTCTTTCTCAAAATTCCCAAAACTATCTTCAAATGCTCATTGTGCTCCTCAACGCTCTTAGAATAAATGAGAATATCGTCCAAGAATACAAGTACAAACTTGTCCAGTATTCTTGAAAAATATTGTTCATTAAATTCATAAAGGTCCGCAGTGCATTAGTTAACCCAAAGGCTAGAATCAGAATTCATAATGTCCGTACTTGTTCGGAAAGCTATTTTATGAATATCTTCCTCTTTAATTCTTAATGATGATAACCAGATCAAGGTCTATCTTAGAATAAACCGCTGCTCCACGCATCTCGATCAAACAGATCATCGATCCTAGGAAGTGGATATCGGTTCTTGATTGTTGCTTTGTTCAACATCCGATAATCAATACACAAAATTCTTAGTGTTCCATCCTTCTTCTTCACAAATATCACGGTGCTCCCAAGGTGAAACACTTGGTCTAATCAACTTTAGACAAAAGTTTCAGAATCGTGCCTTAAGCTCGACTAACTCGTAGTAGTCATCCGATAAGGCGCCTGAAATAGGTTCGGCTTCCCGGTTTGATTTCAATAGTAAAATCAAATTTCTCTGGGTGGTAACCCCTGTAATTCCTCAGAAAACATCCCCGAAACTTTGTAAAAAGTGGAATTTGCTTCATGTAATCACTATCTTCTCCTCGAAGATTCAGATATCTTTACCGCATAAAGGGTACATCCTTTATTCTTAGCCCTTTTAAGCCGCATAGCCGACGCTTTTCTAACTGAAATTTTCGCTTCACACCTTGAATCTCTCATGATTCCAAACCGATCATCTAAACATTTTATGTTCTTTTCATAGAATCTACCTTTGCTTTATGGTCGATAGCCAATCGACACCAATAATAATGTCATACGATCCCAAAGGTGTAACATAGAGATCAACTTCCGTGGAGAAATTAGGTAAATCAAGGACTGCTCCAAAGAGACACATACTCACCGTATGAATGTAATTATTACCATACTCTCTACACCCAAGATTTATCCATTTTCCCAGCCTTTTCTTTTAAGTTTAGAAGCAAGTTTATTAGAAATAAAACATTCAAAAGAGCTCTCGTATCAAAAAGAATAGTGGCAGTATGCGTCGAATAACTTACCCGAACTTCTATAGGTGTTGCTTGCTTTTCACCTTGCTTTGTCTCTGCATCGCAAAGATGTATCTTATGTCATTGACACGATCATCCTTCTTTAAAGGACATTGATTTGCGTAATGATCTTTACCACAAGTGTAGCAGCCTCCTACAGTCCCTTCTTAGGCTCAAAGATTACCTCCACTCAGTAATTGTCATACGCTGTCCTCCATAGGACTTCACCATTATTATAGTTTTTAACAAAATTATCCCTTATATTTCAAAGCAGCTTATTTATGCCGTTGCTTTCTTATTGTTATCTCCCGAAACTTACTCTTGTTTCCAAACTTTTTCCACGGTCCTTTTGGGTGCAAGAGAGGTCAAGAAGGGCTTCATAGCCTTCTTCCGCACTTCCTCCTTATGAGCAGTAAATAGCCTTCAATTTCTGTTTTGCCTTATGGCCTTTTCAACAACTCCTTCCATAGTGGTTGGACCGTGAACATCGACCTCTCCCCTATCACAGATTCAATCCCATGATGAATTTCCGTATCCCGAACTTTTCGTCGCTTTGATATCATGGTACATACTTGAGGAGTTTTGTAAACCGCTCCCCGTAATTCTGGGCCATCGTTAACTTCCCTTGAGTCAAGTTCTGAAATTTCGTCATTTTCTCGATCATAGAAAAGTGTGGCAGCCAACGTTGCCTAAAATAGCCTTTAAATTGATCCCAAGTGATATTGGTCTCATCAATGTTTAGCTCAGCTTTTGCGGTTATCCCACCACGAAGATGCTTCGTGAGAAAGCCGATAGGCTCCCATATAGCCTTGGTTTCTTCCGAGAAGTTCCTTATTGCAAAGTACTTCTCCATTTCACTGAGCGCTTCTCGCCTCCATCTCCTAATGTGGTGCCATCATACTTAGGTGGACTTATCCTTTTATATCATTAGTGAGTTCTCACGCTAACTGCCTTTTGTTTTCTCGGTCGCACAGTGCATTCACAAAGATTAACATCAACACCCGTGTCGGGATTGCCTCGTGAGGTTGCTGATTATTATTATCAGCTTCTTCATCCTCCTCATTTCCCGTCACCGCTGCTCAAGTACAGCCAAGCGATCTCTCGTGTCCAACAGGCAGCAAGGATCTCATCCAGCTTCTCTGTTTGCCGCTCCTCCTTCAGTGGAGCATTACTCGCAACGCTTCCTTGTTCTAACCATTTTCTCGTTACAAGAAAATTCAGTGTTTTTATCGATTATGGACTCAATAGGTCCAAGAGCCGCAACCTTCACTCGATACCAAGATGTAACATCCTCATTTTAGACAATAGAACAAGTCATTTTTTTTTTTTTTTGATAATTGCATACCGGTTCTAAATACATAATTTAGAACTCACAATTCAAATAACCATTTATATAATGCATAACCATATGCAAACTGTAATGACTCTAATACCTCCGATCTATTCATTCCATGACTCAGTAATCTACCGATCTATTCATGAGTAAAAAGAGTTAGTGTTTTTATTTAACACAACACTTGCGGTTCTCTTCCCAACTGGGATTCGTAATGCTCGTCTAAGGAATCTAATCAATAATCAAGTACCATTATTCATCGGCATCTCATCCCTTAGACTAGGTGAATTAGGACAACGCAATCAGCAGCTTGCGATACTTTGGCCAAAGATTTGAAACATATCTGTTTCATGTCTCGTATTCCTTAACGCATACTCGCCAACTGAATACGCCCTTCACCCCATTCATATGTTATATAGAATGTCCTATACCGACTCACTGTCAAATTTTTCTTTCACAATCAATCACTCTGAGATAGATTAACAAGGTGATAATGTTATATGGATATCCAGAGGATTAGGGATACGGTGACATACCGGTTTAACCTTACAGCTAGACCAATGTGTCAAGATACCCCGAACCTCCTAGCAGCCTTATAACCCGACCACATTCCTAATCAATCCCCGAGTAACTAATCCAAAGTCACGAATGTAAATCTTAGCGATCAATGCAAAGGGTGTCGCCATAAGTCACCCGCATTGTCAGAACTTCGAGAAGATCCTAATCTTCTCTGAGGTACAACCCGCAGCTTGTCTTGTGCCGTCATCCTTTAAATCCGCCTCGAAAAGATCTACTCACAATATGCGTTAAGCACTTGAGTACAAATTACTTTAAAGACGTTTACCCTAAGGTTAGCCTTTCCGATCCTCGGATTCTTCGCCTTAAGACGACCCTCCTCTAAAAGTCTCATTACTTGGTAGAGGTTTTACTTGGCCAAGCTCTCATCAAGGAGTCATTAGAATACTCCCGATTCTAAAGCAATGAATGGGACAATATCTCATAACCTTTACTTGAGATTGCCATCTGAACTCCATTTGATTGCCTATCAGTTCTCTTAACTGAATTTATATCATACCTTTTTAGTTTAAAGATATAAATGATTAAGAACCCAATTCACTATTGTCCTTTCATACCTAGGACTAGGGATTAGTAATTTAATCCAGTTTGTTTAGCGTTCTCTTTTAGGCTCGTTTTTAACCTATCTTCTAGAAGGGCAATAATTTAATTCCACTATTGCTTTTGCTAGAACAAATTAGAACTGCTAAACACTCATAAGAATTTAATCTCATTTACTTACAAGCTTTCATCATGTCAATCACAAATGCATCCATAATTTACAATAATAACAATGCCCTTCGTTACATAAACCGAAGAAGGTCAACTTCCGTAATAGAACACAACACATAAGTATCAAACACTTATTTCCATTCCTTTCAAAACTTATACAATTACATTTTATGCAACAAGATACTTGTTATTATGCTAACGGAAAAGAAACATCTTTTCACATATAGTACATCTATAAAATCAAGCCGCAATTCATTACAAATCACATAAACAATCTGTCACACTTGTCGGATCTGCATTGCTTTTACCTCTTACGGTAATCATCGCAAAAATAGTCAACATGAGTCAGCTTCAATGAACCGAGCATGATAAGCACTAACTTTTAAAACAATTCGCAATCCATCAATTGTTTTCATTAAACACCCCGTTTAAATGAGATCGACATTCACATAAGTAAACATAATCGACTAAGCCCTTGTAATACAAAATGATTACAAATATGTAACTCTATCATTGTTACAGAATAGTCTTAATCACTTTCTAATATTTCATCAAATATTAAGAAACAAGGAACGAATGTACACAAACAATCATTGAATCCAAATTTACAACATTGGTCGATTGTTTCATTCTCCAAAAGGAAATTACATAACAATTCGGATTCCACCAATATGTTACAAACAATTTCCCACTGATAGTCAAATATCAATAATATTAAATAAAGGAAGAGAAAGAACCAACCATTCATCCTTCCTTTCACATAAGTTCATCACTGTACCGTCTTCACATATGAAAACATTCAACCAGTATATAAAAATGAACAAGTTAGACAAGCCGCAAGCAAGATCGCTGTACTAAATCACGAAATAGAAACACAGCAACTCCTGTACAGCAACTAACACATCAACAATTCATGTAACAACCTTAAGCCCAATGCTAGTTCCTTTTACACAGTAAGGCTTGACATAAGTTGAAAACAAGAACTACAAGCGAATCGCTGAAAACCACAACCTTATTGCATCAAACAATCTAAGGTTTCCTGTGAGGCTATGCTATGTTGACCACACAGTATTTCCAAATCATGCACAGTCAAAACGGACAGATTAATTGGAAAAGAACATAAAGATACCTATTCTTGCTCACCAAAATCGGATCAAGTAAAAGAAAGGAATTCAACCAAACGATCCTTACTGCCGCATGCAAGTCTTAGTGTGATATTCGCGACTTACCCAAACAAGGTCAGAACACGAAACAGTCATCCATACCCAAGGATCTCAACAAAGGACAAAAACAAAGTTGTCCAAAGACAAGTTCAGTAAAGAAACAAGTACCAAACTTACCTTTCCGTAGTTCCTAATGATTCATACGAAGGTAACAATTCAATCAAAAACATATGAATTCATATCAGTAAATCGTTAATGGTTTTGTACACATAATCACTGAACCCTACAGCAACGTACTATGAAGTCGGTTGATAATCCATCTATGCCATTCATGGCAAACATTCAGAATGAAACAAGTGAAGCAAATCGAATACCCATTTCAAGCAAGGAAATCAACTGAGCCGCTTCGAACTTTCGAACAGCTTTCACATAGAAATGAAAATGCATACCCAGGAAATCTATACTGATTATTTATTACAAATAACCGTGGTCAGAAGGACTGTTCCTTTCTCTATAAGGCTTCCATGAAAGCAAATAACAAAACACAAGAATGAATCTACATCCACAATAAAAGAGATAGCTTATATATGATTCAATCAAGGACTCAACCGAGTCGTTATAATAAAGTATAGATGTATTTATATTATACACATACCCACAAGTAATCCCGCTAACACAATAACAAGGAAAACAACTTCCGCAAGGTCAGAAGACTACGGTAACGCAACATGCTTGCCTGCTCCAAGCCAAAATTGAAAACAAATGAAACCCGAAAGTATCATTAGTCACCGCCAACAAATCCCACGATAGGGTACCCAAAGAAGCATTAATATCGAACAATCTTACAAGATTCATCAGAATCATTCCATACAGTTTCCATAACAAGAACAGTGACCACAATCAAAAACATACAGTGGTCTTATACTACACACAGGTATATTCTAAGGGATCATGCCAAACAGGCCGAACACTCAAACCTTTATAAATAAATACCTCACATGCATAAGCTAATGAATACTCAAAGCAAATAGAGCCGAAGTTCGATTTCAACAAACACCCATCAAGAGGAAATTGAAAAATCGAACCAGAAGAGATACAGTGCCAAAAATCAAACTAAACCTCCATATAAAATTCATCTAATCTTCACAAAACATTTGAACAGAGTTGTTTTAATGAAAGCACTTGAAAGACAAAGAAGATATTTAAAGGTTAGGGCCTAAAGATGCCCGTATTTTGATCAAATTTCCGAAGGCACTCACAGAAGAGCTCAAACTTCCTTTTCTTTTTCCACGATAAAGCGACCAACAAAATTTTGCTGTCTCCATCACGTATATAACCTCCATGACAGAGAAAAGAGCCGAGAAATTCATTCTTGCCATGCAACTCAAAGAGAATCAAAAGGGATGAACCAAGAAACAAGCAGAGCAAAAACCGAAAATCGCGATAAGCCAAACAAACCCACAAACTTCCCGCTTGCATGCCTTCTCGCGAAGTTCCGTGCTCGCTTTTCCGAGAAAATTAAATGCCATTAAACCAATTTTCCCGCTTAAACTCAACTTCCACCGACCGCGATTTGGTGACATACCATCTAAAACTCATGCTCATTTCCAAACTTAGCGACTCGCCACGCCCCCACCGGTTAGCCGCCGCCAAGCCTCCGCCATGACCTGCCTCTTCATCCTTATCCCTTACATTTATTGCCATAGAAAACACCACCCATGGTTCGCCACCCTTCATAGGCCCCTTCATAATCTCCTCATAAGTTAGGTTAGTATCTTAGGTTAGAGTTTAGGTAATACCCACACTAACAAATTTACACAAAGATACTAACTTAGATATTAAC